>OY754969.1:26908887-27508887 GCA_963576475.1 Molanna angustata | reverse complement strand
TGAAGGAACATGTTGTATGGTGTAGTGGAATTTTTTGCATGCCAAAAACACCAACTTACATCTCAATTTTTTTTAACAATTCTTATAACAATGTATTTAGTGACGACATCGCTTCATACAATTTGTATGGCAGTGGCCCATACACAATATCTAAGAAGACTCGATAATTTGATACAAATTCTCCAAAAATACATACATACCATCATGCTATTTTCATATTCCAGGTAGGAAAAAGGATTGACCTCCATACTGTCCTATCTTGATATACATTCCTACATGTGATGTATAGAAAACTAAATATATTTTAAAATATTCAATAATTTGGATTTAAGGTTTTTATAGTTTTGTACTTTTTCTTCAACTATACATACTATTGCTATCGACAGTTGGATCTCATGTGTTACATGCACCTAGTTATAAAAAATGAATTTAGTGACGATATCGTTTCATACAATTTGTATGGCAGTATACACAATACACAATATCTACCGACTCTCAATAGCTTGATACCTTATCTTTAAACATATATACATCAAGATGTTTTCATATTCTGGGTAGGAAAAAAAGACTAACCTCCATACTATCCTATCCCATCCTGACATAAATACCTACATGTTTTGTATAGAAAACAAAATATCTTAAATTATTTAATAATTTGTATTTAAGTGTTTATAGTTTGGTAAGTACCTATGTATACTATCGCCATCGACAGTTTTTTTTTGACACGTCTACGTAGGGACACCAGCTATAAGAAATTGGATCCAATTTACTCTTCCGGAGAAGCGCACTACGTAGCGTTGGGAGGGGTTTGCAATCTAGAAAACGACTTTGGATTTCATGTGTTACATGCAACTAGTCTACACCTACTGTAAATCTAAACAAATCTTAATCTTAGATTTACACTTACTGTAAATGTAAATAAAGGGACAGAAAAGTATGATGTTTATAAAAAGATATTAATAAGTTTTATAATCACGTACCTTTTTATATTTTAGTCATTATGCACATGCGCAATAAATCCAGGTATTTGAATCGTATTAACATGATTAGAATATAGATTTGCATATCAATTGACAAACATGTGTGACAAATTATTGGTAGGTACCTACAATGTTGCATCATTGAGGTTAGTTTTGATGTAACGGCTAGCCTAGGTACTTTGGCGCTTCTTATGTCTAATCAAAGATGGAATGTATGTACAAGTAACAATAGGTAGCTATTAGGAAAGTGTCTGTAACAATGGGTTGGAAGTATGTAGTGTCTACGTGATGGTACCTACTGCCACCTGTGATGTGTGTTGCTATAATAATGTTTCCTTATTGCCCTGGCAACACTCTCGAGTGACATTATGAATAGTTGGCTAATTGAGGACACACTAAGGACGAAGAAATCACTTATTTGATACCTACTAGTTAATTGTTAGGTAGTTAGTACCAAGCCGTTATTTGCAATGGCTACCCATGTATTGTATGTCATAGATTTTAAGCCTACAAAGCAGCAATATAAATGTATGTATTATGCTACTGTCATTTCTTCTACATTTATCTTATATTGTGACTTTTCAATTATTCAAAATCTGTATTTTCTGATTTTGCAATAAGTACATATTTAAATTACATGTTTTTTTGCAGTTGCTCTTATTTTACTCCTTCTAACATATTCTTACATATATTTTTTATTTCTTCATTGTAACTGAATCACCTTCTTAAATGAATACTTTAAGTTTCATGTAAGTAAACAAAATACTCAATTTGGTATCTCTTCAGGGGGAATTCCTTTAAAATTTAGAATAAAAGTTTGATTATATCTAGTATAGAAATTGACTTTCACAAGCGTACCTACCTAAGTGAATTTTTTCATGCCTATTAAAAACATACAAATGTTCGATCTTACGAATATTTGTATGACAACGAATAACTACGAATTTGATTTAAACAAATTATGATGTTGTGCTAATTATTTGCAATGTGAATTCTAATTTAGTATTATATTATTATGTATTACCGAATAGCATTGTTTTCTGAAAGAATTGAATACAGTTTGTTGTCTATTGTATATCAAAGGTGTATAAGCCTTGTCTTATGTCTAATTCGTTGAAATGTATTACAATAGAATGCGGCACACCACAGATAGGTCATTAAATAAATCTCTTTTCTCCGAGAACTTGAGATCAAATGGCGTATTTCATCTGTTGAACAATAATCCATTCTCAAATACATTGACCAGTAAAGATGTGGAAATTCAGCGAACAGACTGATATTTCATTGTGAGTTTGAAAGAATCAGACGTCATAATAAAGTATTATACCTGCCTTTCGCTGGATGAACCTAATGAGTGAAATTATAAATTAAATTATATTGAAGAAAATATTATTGCAGGAATAAAACTGAATGATCTTTGCGGTAGGTACAAGTTCAAGGTAGTAGGTATTTTCAAAAGAAAAATATAAGATAACAGAGCATGACGATACACGATTTAGATTTAAAATTCTTAGTATCTGGAAATAAGCATTGAATTGTAAAAAAAAACGGAATAATTGTTAACAATACATATTTCCCATAATAAGCACTTCTCTAATGGGTATATTTTTGTAGAAATAATGATCACATATTGTTGAATGTAGTAAATGGTAGTAAAACCAACATATAAAGTACGATTGAGTAATATGATGTACAAAATATAAAATTTATAGCGATGCACGTTCTTGACAGAATAATATTACTAAACCTAAGTTATTTTTCCGTTATCAACTATTTAGTTAAAATGGGCGTAATTTGAAAGCGTGCGCTTGTCAATAATTAATAGTACCTATCTACTGTTTTAATTGGTTATACCTTCCGTAGATTCATACGAATAATAACGAAAACAATCCTTCTTTTTTCTCTCTTTTTTGGCCTGTTGGGCTGTCTATGTCCTGCGCCAGCTTCCCTCCTGTGACGTGGACTGCCAGCTATCTTTCCATTTGTTGGGAGGATGTCCTGGAGGTCTGATTTCTTAGGGAACATAATCCGTAGCCACTTTGACGGATCCTGAGTCATTTTTGACAAGTGTTCATTCCAGAACCTTCTTCTCTGTCGACCGCATCTTACGATATCCTCAACTTTACACAGCCTTCGGATCTCTGTGTTTCATAATCTATCACGAAGAGTTTTGCCAGCGATGTTCCTGAAGGACGTTTTTGGTACGGACAGTGTCTGCTCTGGATTCTATTCCGTAAGTCATTATGGGACGAACACATGTCCTGTTATAGTTTCGTACCTTGCAAGGAATATTCATATGCTCAATCCGTATATATTTATTTATATTAATGAATACGTATTTTTTAGTATGTGTGTACATATGTACACACTGCTACACACATATTCAATATTTATGATACTTCACTTTAAATAAAAAATGGTTCATGAATGGAATCTGTTGAAAAAGGATTGGAACCCTGCAACATTGGATTACTAGTCCAGTACATTCACCGCTGTATATCTTACCTATTTTAAGCCAGCTGTTATTTTTTATTGATTTATTTTCAAAAAGGGTTTGATTGCAATAAGACAATTTATTTCAATTAGCGATACTGTCTTGAAGGCTTAAGAGTCAATAGTAATGATTTAGAATTATGATATGTTTTATAAAAATATATTTTTATATTTTATATATTTTTTAAAACATATCATAATACAAGAATTATGATATGTTTTCAAAGAAAAAAAAATCTAACTAAAATAATATAAACAAAAGTACGAAAGAAAAGTACGGGAATAGAGATCGATTTGTTCACAAATTATTTAACAAATAAAATATTTGTCGTACGAGATCCTCGAGAACACTTATCGACAAAGAGAGGTGTGGGGCGACAACAGCTGAAATGGAGGGATGATATGAGACGGATGCAGATTGCGTCCGTCTCAGGAGGAGACATTCATCCAGCAGGCCTATTCCGGTTCTTTTATCGCGGCAATATACACAAGTTTATACGCTACATGCCTTTAGATCGTAGTTCTGTTTTCCGCGGACACTAGCCCGTGTAAACTTTCGCGCTTATGTCGAGAAAACCTCCGTTCGCCGTTCGTAAAGCGGTATTCTGATTGGAGCGAAATGCGTATGACATTCGACAGGTGAATATATTCGCAAAATTTAATGCGGCATATCGAGGTGGTGTTAAGTTCTGTGTAAAGATAAAAAGCGACGCGTACACACATTCGTTCGTTTCACAGATTATAGTTATGAATGACAGCTCGTGATACGTAACTTTTACTTTACATTCTATGATACGTAAAGATCAGCGGAACTTATCGCAAAATATTACACGTGAATGGGAATAAGGGCACAGGAGTGCAGTAGAATAATGTGAATTTTAATTAGAAGGAGAATATCCTTGGTACTCTCAAATATTTATTTTAGTTGAGACGATGTTATCGTCATTAGTGTAGATACTACTGAAAATAATTTTCATTTGCAATTTGGCGAAACATATTTTAGCAGTGGTAAAATCAACCATTTCCTACTCCGAAAGAAATACGTTGTTAAAACTACATATATATAGGTAAGTACCATAGGAGGTTGAGTTAATTATGCGGTCATTTAGAGTTCATGGCAACGATATACATTTATTCTTAAATATATCGTGCTGTTGAGACTGAGATTGTGGGTAGATTCGCAATACATACACAACGTGATAATACACGCTTATGATTTCAAATCAAACATCTTGTGATTTTTTTTTATCTTATTGTAAAAAGTAAATACACGTACTACATAATATAAAAAAAACAATAATATATTTAATGATGAAATGTCCAAAACGAGTACCTACCTCTACTTACCTTTGAGTGTCATATTGTGAAAATTATCATATTATTTTATTGCAACAGTAATAAGGGGAAAAATGGAGTAGCGAGGAAATAGAGAGGAGGATAGTGTGTATGAGTGTGTGTGTCTTTGTGTGTGTGTGGTGTGTGCACGAGATTGAGTTTATGTGTAAGAGCATGAAGAGTAGCACAAGTAAAAATATTAAAAAAGAAACAAAAATAAAGTCACTAAAGAGGTTTTCAAAGATGTGAGATAACTACCTCTACCTTATCATGAGGATTTTTTTTAAATGATGATCTTGACAGATGAAAAATGTTCGGGTCATCAGTTTCATTTGCAATTTTTTATAGGTATTTATACACCTGTATAATGGAGCATTACTACCAATATTTGAGTAACATTATTTATTAAGATCTAAATAACGGGTACATTAAACTGTATGTTTTTAAGTAATTCCTGACAATCTATAAAACCATTTAACAAGTCATCCAGAAAAAGTCAATATCGCTTAACTATACAAAACATTTCCCATTTCCATGGTTCTCTTATTTTACTGGGATTATGAAAAACAAAATAATAAATTGATTTTGAAACAGCCCCTAAAATAAACATTGCTGAACTTAATTCGGTTGTTTTTTTTTACAAGAGGGGATTTTTTTCCTTTATAAAATACTACATAATGGGAAAAAGGTTTTCTTATCACACATTATTTATATATTTTATTTGGTTATATTATTTGCATATGGGTCATTAAAGATAGATAACTGCTGCCCAACTAGGTATACCTGTTCTAGGGCCAGCAGTTTTACTATCGCTTAGTAAGTTAGTACCTACGTATATTTGTATATTTGATAATTATGAACTTAATAAAACTCATTAAGTATATAGATGTAAATTTATAGACATGACTGAAATATTGATTTTCAATAGCCATCCATTTGTTTTTTTTTAACATGCAAAATTGTTAGGTATTTTATCTATTGGTACGAGAGCGGCCATACACAATAGTGGCATACCTACCGTAAATAATATAAAAAAATCAGATTTTTTTTCTCCGACTTTGTATGGAAATTCGAAATTACAATTCGATATTCCGATGCGGAATTCCGACTGTAAAAAAATGAATATTACAGCAGTTTGATTCAAACGAGGGAAAATTTGAAATGTATAAAATGGCGGCAAACAAATTCCGTTTGAGAATTCGTATGGAAATTCCTCCCTCGCGGTTTCATACGGTTTCATTTTCAAAGCGTTCCGTTCTTCCGACCAGTCGGGCATGAGGTTAGTGAGTATCGCCGCCACAAAGGAAACAGCTAACTCTATCGACGTCTCTCTCGCACCACACGGCGAACACATAAAGCCGTCTCTGTCGGCCCTCTGCACAACACATCCTTCGTAATAGTATCATTAATACTGTATTTGCATACTCACATAATATTGATGTGCGTATAATATACTAGCATTATAAATCAGATAGGTACCTATCCAAGCAACGCGACACACGCGCGCAATTTGAAAATAGAATGTCTATTAGGAATCATAGATTTTTTAAGACAAAATCGTCTTATTTATCAACGATTAATAAATCAAATCAACAATATTCATACTTATTTAAATGCCTGTCGTAAATAATGAATTTGGTAATACCATCGCAAAAAGGTTCGTCAATTACATTTATTATTTCATTGAGTTTATTTATCGATAAATGTTTGATACTTAGATGTTTTTACGTTTATGAATGTAATTAAGTCCTGTTTTTAAGAGATAAATAAACACATTTTTTGAGTTTCAAGATTTTCAAGACAAAGACACTTTATTTATACCATTTTGTTAACGTTAACAAAACCAAACATAACGTAACTCTAGATAAAAATAACATACTCCTATCTTACTCTGCATTTATTCCCAACTCCTAAAATCTTGTAAATTCTGATTTACTAGCCTTAAAATTCTCCGTTATTGACCATATGTTTTTTCGTATTAAGAATATTTATTCAAAGAGAGCAATTTTCGTTCATAAATTAGTAAGACGCGTATAGATACACTCATTTTCAATTAGTTCTAACATTTTATTATGAAACTAAATACTAGTTACGTATAAATACTTGATAGGTACCTTAAAAACTACATAAAATGATTCAATGCTTTAGTTGTTTAATATTTACCATCGGTGCGGTGTAAATTTTGATCAAAATATACAAGTTCATTACCTACATAAGACTAATATACAACCAAAACCTCATTATCCGTCCTATGTAAATAAATAATAAAAATTTTGGGTGGAATCAGAAAGACTAGCGCATTAACTTTAGAAATATCTGAAATAATTATTTAAGAACGCCAAAGTCCCATACATTGCGCAATAATCATGAAACTCAACAATTTGCGTAGGATTTGCGTATTATTGTATAGGCGAATTGCATGAAAGATAATATTACTAAATACCTCATACTCTCACGCTATATCCCTCATGGGGTAGGCAAAGAGAACCGAACGCCTATTTTTTTGTCTTGACACACATTCATTATGAAGATTCTTGAGTGATAATTTGGTAATGGCTGAAGACATCTTAAACTTGTATGTAGGTATGCCATGCCACAAAAATTTCACAATCTGGTTTAAGGCTCACGTATCCCCCGGGTATACGGATGTACACAAAAATGCTCACTAAATTACCTTTTTATGTATGAAACTCGAAAAAATATTGTATATCACCTAATTTGTGACATACAAAAAAATGGTAAAAATGGTTTCGTGAAAAAATGGTTAAATTTAGAGGTTTTTTTTAAATAGCAAGAATAGTCATTCAAATATTTTATTAATAAAAAACTCAGATGGTAGATTTTCATATTCTCTTTCGATTGAAATAAAAATCTACATCATAGACCTTGTAGTTTTTTAGTTACGTAGAGTAAAAAAATAACAAAGGGTTTTACTAAAACTTATTTTACAAGAAACGTATTAAAAAAATTCAAATTTCGTAAAACTCATGCAATAGAATTAAGATGTAAATACAAACTCTTCCTTTTTTTAAATACGTATCTTTTGAGAGTAGGTACTTTGAAAAATATTTTCAAAATATATTATATAGCCTACTATATCCTCTTAAGATAAGGGGGCCTTTATGGTATTGGTGTTTATAAGTAAGTATATGAAGTACATATTATTATGTTCAAAACGCAAGTACTCATGATCGTAATGCTTGTCGGTTGAGATCAAAATATATATGTACCTAATAGATAATAATTGGTACATCTACATACTACCGCTACAAAAATATAAATTATAACGTCTGGCGAGATGTAAATATATGAAATATCTACTCGTAATGATAATAATTTCAATCATGCCGTTCTTTTATACATTGCTCTATATGGTCACACATTCATAAAGATATCAAATCCTAATTTGTAAATACCAAATACCTGTCAATTATAATATTTTGTTCCAAAATCAATACTTTAACCATAGAATTATTTTATAGTATATAATTTAAGACTTTAACAGTATACATATGTATATGTAGTCCAACTGTCGATTTGTTCAATAGAATTCATTTCTCGTAGCATATCGACGTAGTTTCAAGACAAGATACACGAGATTTGTTTGCCAGGTCTATATTTTTCAACTTTGAAGTAAAAAAAACACCAATTTAGAGACTTCGCAGCATATATTTATGTTCTATATATGTATTTACTCAGAATTCGGAGAAGAAAATATTTATTGTGTCTGTTTGTCTGTGTGTGTCCATCCCCCTTATTACTTTTGATCCGCTCAATGCACAGAGCCTTAAATTACAAAATATATAGAAAATATTACACTCAGAATTTCGGAAATTTTGTAGTCAGAAATTTATACTCAAAACTTTAATACTCTGAATTTTGATATTTTTATTCTGTCAGGGGTTATTAACTTTTGATTTTTACTTTATCTCAACTGTATTCTTCCATATATCTCATAAACCATAAAAGATAAAAGTCCAAACCATCTTTCACCTGTACTCAAATACCTATACTAAAATTCCCATACAAAAATTATACTGAAAATTTTAACTATATTTAAAAAAAATATTAATAATTGTAATTGTAATTGGTTCAAATAAAGACAAATACAAAATCTCAAAATAGTTTTTTTTAATGTTCCATAGTTTCTCAAACATATTTAAAAAAAAATATTTTTAAAACAAAACAAAAAATAAATGTCATATCACTCAATTACAGGTAGGTATATGAATAGTTTTAATTATTTAACATTCGTGGCCTACGATATGTCATATGTCGTATGCCACGTTAAAATGACGTCAGATATTCATAATTGAAAAAGGTTTTGTTACAACCATTTTGCGATTGTGGAGATTTTAAATGGGATGGTGGCAGACGGGTATCGCTCTGGCATTATAACCATTCTTCTTCTTCATTTTAGCTCATGTGGTATTTCACCCAATTATTAGGATCATTTCAGCCAGTGTAAAAATGTTATTAAGGCGAAGAAATTTTGTTATTTGGAAAAAAATAGGTATGCAGGGAATTTAATGACAGAAGATGTGATGTGTTGATTGGTAGTGGAGTATATAGTACAAATCATGTTCGGTGTGAATTGGGCATTCAAACACACATATGGTCCGGTCCTTGAATTCTTACGTACATCCCCACCCTATCTGCCTCGACCGATTTCGTTCACGACGTTCACCTAAAGCTCAAGAATTTATGATTAATTTAGGAAATGTATATAGAAAGATATTTTTTGTACTTATTTAATTAGAATATATTTTTTTTCTTTTAAAAATCGTATCCAATTCATGACAAATTTGATTTTTACATTACCTGCGTGTTACTCATCCTGTTAATATTTCACATCTTTTTATCTATAAATGCAACTCAAAAATACTCATTTAATTAGGAACACTTACTCATTTATCACGCCATGTCGCTCACTGGGTAAGCAAAGAAAACCAAACGCCAGATTTTTTCTTCTTGACACACATTCATCGCGTCGTCAACATTCATGCATCGTCTCATACATGTTCATCTGTAGTTGAAGCTTCTTACGTTTCTCTGTTTCAGAATGTCGTTCTCACGGTCGAGACCTTTTTTTTTTTTCCCGACCTCTACAATTATTCTTGTACGCTTTGAATATTTTCTTCATCAGACGTTCCTCATTCATTCTCCCCATGTGGCCGAATCATCTCAATGTGTTCACTTTCATTGTTCAAATGACATCTTTCTTCATCTAATATTCTTTCGTGTGTCCTCATTTCTTAACCTGTCATACATATTCTATAACAAATTCTTTGGAGCGATCTCATTTTCGTTACATAAATTGTAGCTTTCGTGTAAAAATGCATACAATTGTTGTACAACATCTGACATCTGACTTATTTACTTTTATTCCTATATTTCCTTTCTTCTTAATCATTTCTTTTATTTAATCTAAAACTTTACTTCGTCTTTTGTAATCATTTTCTTATAACTACTTGAATATAACATTTGTGCACCTTATATATTTTGTATCCTCTATATGTAAATAATTTGTATACCTTATTGTGTAAAAGTAACAGCCCCAGAACAGGTTTTGCCTAGTGGGGCGTTACTTACTTAACCTAAATATGTAAAAATGTCTTTGTATTAACAATAAATAAATAAATAAAATAAATGCTGAACAGGGTGGGCTGCCTTATATAAAAAACAATTCATTGTTATTACCCATTTAAAATGTGGACACTTGTGATAAAACACGATAGTTCATAATTACCTATATAACCTATTCATTTTAATAATTATCGATTAGGCAAACCATGAATTAGCAGAATAAACTGTTCTTTCATTTATCAATTAATTAATCAATTGATGAATACTAATAGTGATTTAAAATCATTATATTTTATATCTACATTAAATTCTTTAAAGTTGATGTTACAGAACACATCATCGAATATCGCTTATAAAAAAATGTTTCATATACCTATAAGTAAAAAAGTTTGAATAAACGCTAAGAGTTGAAAGCTATTAATCTAAAGTAATAAAGCAATCAAAATGTTAGTGTTTGTGTGTGTGTGTGTGTGTGTGTGTGTGTGTGTGTGTGTTTGTCTCACGCCTTCTGAAAAACCAAGAGCATCTAAAAATCTAATTTATGTGCGAACGTGTACCTGTATACCTGATGCAGTGTCACGCTAAAAATAATGCGATAAAAATGCTGAATTTTAAAAATATTTCAATAATTATTTTTTTCATACAAAATTTTCCAAGTCGTATCTGTCAAAAAAGTGTACATTTTGCACGCAAATATCTGTTAGTTTAAAAGTTAGAAGTACGTATTTACACGAAGAAAATATATTTTCAAGTATAACTTAGCGTTTAAGTGAAAAACATGGTGAATATTTTGTATAATTATAATGTTTAACTTATTTTTAAAGTAAGCGTTTTGTACATAAACGCCGCCATTTTAATATCTTTTCATACAATATTTCATTTTCCTACCGAATGAATATGTTATTGAAAATAATAAACCTTTGAAATAAATGTAATTATGAAATAATAAAATGAAACACAAGACATTACAGCAAGTTTTAAGACATATATTGTAAAAATGTGTTTATTATTAGTAAAGATATAGGCATAATAAAATTGCATAATTTGTATATAATATTTGATATTTCGGACAATTTTCATTTTTATGGCATCGAACAAACCAATGTAGGTACCTACATATTCAAAAAATGTATCCGAACCATTCGATATTACTTACGTGTTCGAATCGTTTCCATGGCTACAGAAAGAATGTGATATTCAAATAAAATTTGTTAGGAATCGAATTTATTTAGAAGGTTGTTGTAGGTAGGTACCTACCTAATACTATTTACTTACAAATCAACAATAATATACCTATACTGATTTCCTATAGGAAAATTATTTTATTTATTTATTTATCAACCGTTTGTCCGATTATAATGAAACTTTGGTGAATTGTCGAGCGTATGCCCAGGATGGTTTTTGGATTTAAACTTTTTTCTTATTCTTCTTCTTCTTCGTGTATTTGGTCGTTTTACCTATGAAGGGGGAGTATCCTGGGAAAAGAAGGTCCGACTGTCCCTCCATCTCTTCACAGGTCTTCCAGGACGGGTTCTGCATATAAACTTTTTTCTTCTTTTTCTTCAACGTGTACTTGGTCATCTTACCTATGAAGATGAACTATCCTGGGAGATGAAGGTCCAATTTTCCTTCCATCTCTTCGCAGGTTTCTGGATTTAAACTTTTTTCTTCTTCTTCTTCATCGTCTATTTGGTCATTTTACCTTTGAAGGTGGACTAACCTGGGAGAAGAATGTCCAATTTTCCTTCCATCTCTTCGCAGGTATCTGGATTTAAACTTATTTCTTCTTCTTCTTCTTCATCGTGTATTTTTGGTCATTTTACCTATGAAGTTGGAGAATCCTGGGAGAAGAAGGTCCAACTGTCCTTCCATCTCTTCGCAGGTATCTGGGTTTAAACTTTTTTCTTCTTCTTCGTGTATTTAGTCATTTTACCTATTAAGTAGAGCATCCTGGGAAAAGAAGGTTCTTTCATCTCTTCGCGGTTCTTCCAGGATGGTTTCTGGATTTAAACTATTCTTAACCGACTGATGGGACGGGATGTAATGAAGGGAAGGGAGGCACTAAAGGGCCTGAAGGGACGGGAGGTATAAAACTGCCTGAAGGGACGGAAGGTACTGAAGGGCCTGATGGGAAGGGACGTAATGAGGGATTAAAGGGACGGGAGGTACTGAAGGGCCTGAAGCGGCGGGTCCTGGAGTCTAATTATTTTTCTTCTTAATTTTATGTAGACCTTTAGGGCAGTTTTTATACAAACTATTTCCTATTGTCTAATTCATCTTCTTCTTCTTTTATGTATACATTTGGGTCATTTTTTTATAAAAATTATTTCCTTTAGTCTAATTATTATTCTTCTTCATTTAAGTACGTAGACTTTTGGGAGAGTTTTAATACAAACTATTTCCAATAGTCTTATTCATTTTCTTTTATGTAGACCTTTTGGTCAGTATTTATACAAACTATTTCCAATAGTCTAAATATTCTTCTTCTTCTTTTTTGTAGACCTTTGGGTGAGCTTTTATACAATCTATTTCCAATAGTCTAATTCTTCTGTTAGGTATATGTATTTTTACTTATTTTATGTAGACCATTGGAATAGTTTTTTATACAAACTATTTCTTATAGTCTTATACTTATTTTTCTCTTTTTTATTTAGTCTTTTGGGTTAGTTTTAAGTCTAATAGTCTATTGTGCAGAAATATTATTAACGATATGCACACTTGATGAAAATACATATGAAATGAATGGGATATGGGATGTGACGATATAACCTGCACTAGAATCTTTTCAATACTTTTGTTTAATTAAATTAAAAACCATTTATATCATCCTATTTTGAATAATTTTCAACACCTAATATTTAAAGAATGGGGGTTGTGGCCATTACTAAACTCTTCACAACATTTATATTCAAATTAAAAACTATTTACTATAGTTCAAGTCTTCTTCTTCTTCGTTAATGAAGACTTTCAGTCAAATTGAGCAAAAATATAATGCACACTTGATGAAAAAATATAAAAACGAATGGGATGTGATCAATACTAGATCTTTTCAGTACCTACGTTTGTTTAATCAAATTTTAACCACATCCCAACATCCAAAATTACTAAATTTTCAATAGGTACACATTACAATTTGTTTTCGATGATAATATTTAAAAATGGGGGTTGTGGCCAAACCAATCTCTTTACAACGTTGATAAACAGTCATATTTAAAACCATTACGCATAGTCCATGCGAGCAGAAATTGTATAAATATTATACTTCATTCACACTTTATAGCAATATATAAAAAAGAATGGGTTGTGGCCATCACTTGAACATTTTACAATACTTAAACTCAATCAAATTTCAAACCACTTTTCATAGTCTGATATTGCAAAATAATTGGGTGACAATATTATAAAAACGATTGCTTTTTCTTTCACAATTTTACATTCTTGGCCAACGGCGGGACATAAAAGCTAGTATTTAATATATGTATCTACTTCCTGGTAGGTATTTCTATTTTTTGCACCATCAAAATATTTATTTGTAATAGCGAGCAAAAAAATAAACCAGTATTTTAATAGACAATCTATATTTTTCTTTTTCGCTCTATGATACCAGTTTCCTTTTCAAAATGAGCCATCATTTTTTTCATCTCAATCGTATCCGGTAAAAGATATATTTTTTGCATCCATTTAAATTGATTCACCCGCCTTTTCCAGTGAGCTTTAGTTTAAATTTATTTTACATTAAAGCATAATAATAAGCTTGATATTAATATTAATGAAATGGAATTTTTAACATACGATTCTTCTTCTTCTTGTTGTTTCATTAGGCCCAGGCCCTGTTTTATGCAGCATTTTCAGCCTCCTGTGATGTGGACTGCCAAATATCTTACCATCTTTTTGGTGGGCGTCCTCGTGGTCGAGACCCCTCCGGTACGTTGTCTCGGGCTATCTTTGGGATCCTATCTTCGGACATGCGGCTGACGTGTTCGTTCCAGTACCTTCTTCTTTGGCGCCCCCATCTTACGATGTCCTCAGCTTCGCAGATTCTTCGGATCTATGTATTTCTGACTCTATCACGAATACCTTTGCTAGCTATGCATTGCAGTGTTTTCATTTCGCTTGTGCGCAGAAGTTGTTTGGTACGGACCGTATCTGCTCTGGATTCAATGGCGTATGTTAGGATAGGTCTGACGCATGTTTTGTAGATCCTCATTTTGCCCTTGGTGCTCATGTGATTCAAATGAATAAAAGTATGTTTCATGAAAAACCATTCTCATAAATTTCTTCATTTCTTTTCAACTGCAGTCTCATAAAAATTAACTATTTTTTTTGGTCCAAGCAAGTCTACATAGTGCCATTTTAGGTGAGACGAGACTTGTGTGTGCACATCCGCACACCTGTCGCTGCTTAGGTACCCCACATTGTGGTATATGCCGTTATGGTATAAATGAATAAACCAGGAAATCAAAGCACCAACCAAGTCTTAAAATATCATTGACTCCCGACAGTGAAAACATATATGTTTTCACTGTCGGGAGTCAATGATATTTTAAGACTTGGTTGGTGCTTTGATTTCCTGGTTTATTCATTTTAGTGCAACTATGAAAATAATGGAGTAAATAAATTTATTTATTGTTGATAGAGAGTTATAAAGTCTACACAATTTATAAAATAGACAATTTGCATTGCTTCATTAGAGGACCAGTGAAAACTCCATGCATAATTCAATAGGATAATTAATATTGATTAAAAAATTTACAAATAATACATAATTAATTTACTAGTACATAAAAAAACACTAAAATAATATGTAGATATAAAAAATCATAGCTTCAACACAATATTCACTGAATGAACATGTCGTCTTTTGATCTGCGTATTCTTTAGTTGTTTACAAAATAATTTGTTTGGAATTTGAGATATCCGAGATATTTTTGATTTCCCGATATTTGAATATGTTGACTGGCAAAGTTCAACGAGACTCTTGGATAAAAAAAAAGAGTTTAAAGTTTATTTTACATAAATCAATTCAAATGTATTCATTGTGCTAGAGTGCATTTTTATTCTAAATACCTGTTTACGAGTCCACATGTGTAGTTCAAGGTTTTCGTTTCCTGGTTGCCTTTTTATTTAAAATTGTAATTTTTTTAAATCTATATTAAGAGTCGATATCAGGTCGTAGAACAACCAACGCGTGTAATTCGTGAAGAGTATTAAAAAATAATATTGTTTTGAATGACAATCCAGTTTGGAAATTGGATATGCAAGTTTTGCTAATGTCTTCAATCCAGATACCAAACGATTGGGTTGTGGCCAACGCTGGACTTCTTACTACCAAGTCACTCCACAAAATATTCAAGTTGTTTGCTGTGGATACAGAATGAATTAGTTCAGATTATTTAGTAAGTAGATTAAAAATAGCCAACTAAATTGGTTGAATTTGACAGTTACTTGACTAATATTATAAAGCTAGTACAGGTTAATTTTTAACAAGATTTCCTGATTTTCATTTATTTGAACCACGAATGAGTTATTTGATACAGTCATTTTGGAAGCGATCACTTCTGCTTCCTCGGAACGGATGACACCTTATTTTTATCCGCGGCTTGATTCATATAGCTAGTATCGTTGGCGCTCTGTCAACTCTGAAATTATTAGTAATCCCTAATTATTTATCTTAATGTTATCATTAGGGGGCTTAGGGTCATATAATTTATATAATATCTGCGTACCAACAATTCTCCAAGATTACTAGGTATATATTATATTTGAAATGATACAATTATCGATACAATTTCAAACTTATATTATTGACAACCACCGCATCGTTATTTTGAAATTTATAGCCGTCATTGGCGATATTATTAGTCAGTAAAAATATTTTTATATCTTCATTGCTTGAAGTCCAACTATAAAATTAAGACTTTACGTTGAAGCCTAACATTAAAATTGAAAATGCACTGATTTTGTTTTGAGAAAAACATTGACTTAACGGAAGATGGAATATTTTCACACACACCATCGCAATACGATGTGAAGCGACGTGCTCAAACAAGGAAAAGTCTAGTTGGTACCACATACATACATTGTAAACCTTTTATTAGTTTTAAAACTTTTTCGTTTTAACAGTTACTTTAAAAATAATAACAAAAATTTATTAGAAAACAAGTAGAGACAGAGACCACAAGAGCGGCCACCTTACAGATGGATGAACGACATCAAAAGATTCTTAAAACCCCAGTGGATGGAAATAGTACAGGAACGGGAGGAGTTTAGAAGAAGAGCCTATGTCCTGCAGAGGTAAAAAACTGGCAGCAAAATAATATAAAAACTGACATTAAAAATGAAAATAGAAATTATTACAAAATTTCACTGATTTTTTTTTTTGTTAATAGTAACAATATTTTTGTATGCTAAAAATTAACTGACCTTTATTGACTACAAAACATTTGGTTTTGTGCAGCTAAATGTTTTGTGCACACAGCCAAACAGTACAGTATAAATAGATAAATCTTTATTACTGATAACAAGGGTTTGGCTAAACACAGGTAGCCAGTTCGGTTATCATTACAATATTTTTTTCAGTGTGGAAATTCTCCACGAAAATGCTAACCCTTGTGATTCGGGGAGGAGTTCAGAAAATTCAAAACATATCTTTATTCAGAAAATTCTAGCTTTACTTATTGGTTTGATAAAAAGTTAGGTGTGGATATCAAATTAGAGTGAATTTGTTTTATTTTTCTATGTTAACAGTTCACATATCAAATTGACAATCATCGTATTTTAGGGACTAGGGACTAGCAGTATCTTCACACAGTTGATTTTATAAATGGTCATGCAATCTCTTTCGTAGTCAATCATTTCCCTTTTTTTGTTTTCTGTGGGTACTCTGTATACTCGAATTCGATCCCAATTTCGATTTTTCGTTTAGAACTTGCCTAACGGTCGCCTGTGTACATTTAAATTATCTAAATTTACGATTAAAACATACATACCAACAACATTATTCTCCGTTACAAAATAGGTTCTTAACATAAAAATAATATTGTGATTGCACATATAAATCAACTTTACTATTTATAAAACAAAATTATGTATGTTGATATGTAATTGTTTTTTGTCTTAATAAATAAATAAAAAATAAAATAAAATAAAATTCAAAATTGGAATCAGATTGGCAGTAGAGAGTAACGCGGTTAGTACACAAATATTATTTATTAAGCATATTTATGAATAGCTGAACTTTATTCAACAAATTTACATATAATCAATAATCCTACTTATCAAATTATATCACAAGGTCGATAAATTTCGCATCGTTGCAATAGCTACTTACTAGCTGATTATAATAAAATATATTTGCAATATGCATTTTTGAGTCATGATATATTATGTGACCATCCAATCAAGACATTTGAATTATTTATGAATGAATTCAAACTTTTAAATTAAAAAAAAAACTCTTGAGATAAACAAAACTTTAATCACAAGTATAGTGATAAAATAAATAAACAAAAATAATAATTTGATTAAAGCAATAAACAAGGTAATACTAAAAAAGTTACATGTTTTTAAAAAGGGTTCTGTGCATCTCCTTTTTACGAAAGCCGACACCAACATTAAAAAAATCTGTACTTGAGGCATACTCGATACTTGGAAGTTGCATGCGAACGAGCGTCGAATTTTGTTGTGTGTTTGTAAGATAATTGTCACAATTTAATACACTCGGCGCTCTGGTTCTTTTATTACTTACTTCTGGTACTTTTATTGTTAGATATTATGCCGTAATGGTGCGAATAGATATCCGATGATTCTGACATCGGTCGCTGGAACCGTCGGTGTTCAATCCATGTCCTCAGTTCTTGTGGTCTTGGCCTTCGTCGGTGTCATTACACCCGTGTGCCAAAAAACCCGCCAAACAAACAGCAGAATAATACCTACCTGATTATTGTAACCCAATACTAACATACGAAACTTACCAATACCAATACAATATAATATATTATATACTTTAAATTATATGAATTTTATTATCATGTGTGCAGCGACAAAATGCGGATAGCGAACCGGCACTTGACATAAACAGCGATTAAGACTTTAAAAGGCAATCGACTTTTTTTATTGAAGTGTTTGTCGTTCACTATTAAAAGCAACCGATTCTTCTAAGAATTCAGGTTGAAAAATATCTCAGTCAGTATATAAATCGTATTATTTTTCTTTTTTAAGTTTTTTCTAGAACATCGTCATTTCAGTTTTAACAAAATAAATTATTTGCTATGATCTGTTGACATTCCAAACTATCCATATCCAATATAGATGTATGTGCGTGTGTGTGTGTGTGTGTTCCCCCCTTATAACTTTTGATCCGCTCAATTCACAATTTACAAAACTTTAAAACTCAGAATTTTGAATTTTTGTTTCAGTCAGGGGTTATCAACTTTACTTTATTTTACTTTATTTTTCTATATATCTTTAAAACCATAAAAATCTAAATCGCTGAAAATTGATATTAATAAGTAATAATATAATAAGAAAAATCTCAAATTTATTTTTTAATAAAGTTTTAGAGTCTCTTAAACGTTTTTTTAAGGAAAACATTTTTTATAATAAATGTATGTGTTTAACTGCCAAATTTCCAAAGTTTTTTAAAAAAATCTAAAAAACCCGAAACACCATACTAGATAATTTTATTTTCTATAAAAATATGAACATGTAGTAGTACCTACCTACATCTCAAATTTTTTTAACAATTTTTGAAAAATTGAATTTAGTGACGACATCGTTTTATACAATTTGTACTCGATAGTTTGATACCTACTTATACCTACTTAATCTACAAACATACATCATGCTGTTTTCATATTCTGGGTAGAAAAACAGACTGACCTCCATACTATCCTATCCTGACATACATACCTACATGTTTAATATAGAAAACAAAACACCTAAAAATATTTATTAATTTGTGTTAAAGTGTTAATAGTGTGGTACGTATTCTTCAATTATACATACTGTCGCCATCGACAGTTGGATCTCATGTGTTACATACAACTAGTATTTATAAATCTATCTGAATAGGCTATCGTTACGAGACGAGAGTCAAGGGTAGATATAAATACATACTTGTATAGCCAAATGTCTTCAATAACTAGATTTCCGATCCAGATAAAGTGTGTGAGAAATAACTTTTGATTAATTTTCCCTTTAAATGTTCGAATTTAAAAAAATACCCAATAACCGGTAAAGAATGATTCATTTCCTTTAAATATACAAAACACCTACTTCAATCTTGCTTTCATATTGTATCTTATTCTACACATTAAAAAAGTATTTAAATATAAAAGGACCAGGAAATAGTTGGAATATTGCAAAAACGGTTTTTTAAGGTCAACGTTATACGTAAATAATTAGGTTACTTACCTATTAGTTCTTCGGAGAATTTGGGTTCTGGTTCCTTCGAAGAATTTTTTAACATTTTGCTCATAAAGGTGTTAGGTAGCTACTTAGTTATTTATGAGATGAACGTCCTTAAACCATATTCTGGGTATTAACATGACCTACATTTTCTCATCTGCGTCATACGTAGGTATTATTCTTTTTTTTATGTTTTATTTTTTGTTAGAGAAAGTTTAAGACGTTATCGAGTCACTTATTAATTTACAGATTCAATCTGTTTTCGAGAATCTTGAATCTATATCTTTGAGACACTTAGAATAGTTCTTCTCCTCTTTTTTATTTTTGTTTATAGTTATTTATTTATTAATTATTTACTTATTTATAATAGATTAATAATAAATAAAAGAGCCATGTAATCGAAAATACAACAGGAATAAATAACATATAAAGAGGTTCAGCAATGAGGTTCGTCACACATTCTCAATGTTTCATTCTTATTCCACATCGTGGATTGAGAATGGTGTGCGAGGATACACAATTGTGTCGTGCTTCCTTTTATGAGGTAATCCACACCCGCACACCTGTAGCTGGTTACCCCACATATGCTGTAATGATATGAACGAATGAGATAATCTTTGTAGGAGGTATAATAATAATTTATCAATTTTTCCTGTTTTTATTGATTTTTTTAAACGTTATTGTACATAATTATACGTAATTATTATACACTGGCGAGTTTATCCCCATAAAGTTATTACTTCCATCCAATCAAATTTCAATATTCCCTAAAAATTATATGATGTTACAGCAAAAAGGTTGATAACGAAAACACAAAAGAAGAAAAAAAAATTATCTACACCAGGACAAACAATAGTGGTATCTACGTACCTTTATAGAAAAAAAAAACATTGGGAAATGACAAAAAAGAATCAATTAAGATCCGAGGAAATTGTTTCATTTTTGTGTAAATATAGTCATAGTGTTAATTTACAAAATAATTGTGTTGTAGTTTTTTATTTTCTTTTTCTACGATTTTTATTAATATATCTTCTCTTATATATTTAAGGCATTATTCCCTTACAACGGCTTCATATACCTATTCACGCCTTTCAATATTTCACCAAGATGAGTCGATATTACACCAAGATGGTGGATGAGTCTATTAGTAGGTATACATTTTCGCAGTACAGAACAATTTTATACATTATTCAAAAAATCATATAGGTACCTAATGCTCGCTGATTCATTATGAAGAAATTTGTCATAGACCAATTTACGCAAGATTTTTGAACTATGATTGTACTCATATTTTAATGTATATTTATCCAACAATTGGTATCTTAACATCCAAGTAGGTCACAGAGTAAACAAGTAATTTGTTATTGAAATTTTTACCTACGTATTTTTTTAGTGAAATGATTTTGTAAAAAAAAGGCTTTGGCAAAGGTATTATAAATGAGGTTGGCAAGTAGAAAATATACGTAGGTACCTACATGCATAGGGAATAATGTAAATAATAACATGAAAATGAAAAACACTGCGACAGTAAAAAAGCAACAAATCGTCTTTTAGAGCACAACTATCGAAAGTGTCAGTGAATCAATAGTCTAACTGTAGTTGTATAAGTACCTACCTACTCTACCATCGGAATTCGCTCTTCGTCTGTAGAATAGGTAGGTTACAGCTAATTTTCATACAGTGGCATACCTATTTAGAAATTTAGGGCGCTCGTGCAAAAATTATGTAAGAGCCGCCAAATTATGTAAAAATATACCTATAAGTAGAAAAAATATAAATACCTATGAAATAATATTAACTACTATATTTATACAAAATAAATTCATGATTATAACAACTTGCTTTAATATTTGAGTAATAACAATTCGTGCCATATGTCGGGAGAGGTGGAGACAACAATCCACAATATTTTGGGGAAAAAAGAGGGAAGAGTGTCGCGACCCTCAGCAATGAGGACATCGACTCATAGAAAGAGAGAAAATTTTTTTTTTTTTAAAAATTTAGTATTTATTATTTGTTGATGTAAATATTTAATAATCTTGTATATTGGTACCTAAGTAGGTACTTATCTTGTTTTTTTATGAAAATGGATTTACGTATATTTGTATGTGTCCGATGAACTCCCTAACCAACCATCCGATTGCGATAAAACCTTGGGAATTTGTTCAGCTCATTCAGGAGAAGGTTTATGCACTATAATTTATTTATTTATTTATTCGATATCACACAAAAAAAATGAAAAAAAAGTTGGTATTGAATTGATTCTTAGTGGGTTTGTTCAGCAAAAATCCTATATACCTATACATAAAATGGTATACTTATTATATAAAACTGGAATAATGCTAAAGGTTCATGTACCTACCTAATTTTGTTTGAATAATTAAATAAAATTTAAATGAATGAATGAATAGGGACGGAAGGGACTGTAGGGATGGAAGGGAAAAAAATACGGAATTATAATTAGCGAATTTATAGATAAGAATGTTAAGTGATAAAAATGAAACATACCGAACAACCATTTTTATAACTATATTTGGAGGTAAATAATTAAACAGACAGGAAAACATCTGCTGGGTTTTACTAGTTATAATATAAACATGGATAAGTACAAAAAATAAAATTATTACAGTTTTTTTTTCAAATAAGTACCGTCCCAATAATGTTTAAAACTTGTGTTTGGGACAGGAGTAAATTACACAGATTTTATATAGGTGCCTATTTATATTCACATACTTACAGGTACTATATATGCATCTATCTAAATTTGTGGCGCTACAAACCAGTATGAAACTTCCAGGTCTCTTCAAATAATCGAGAAATTTTGTATGTCCTGTTTAGACTTAAGATATTTTGAAATATTATTTTTCATATCAGATTATTTTGAAATTCAGGCCCCCTTTTAAGCTGGGCCCTCATGCTCTGCATGACCCTGCTGTTAGGTTATTGCGCGACTGTATTCATAACTATTTCGCGTGTTAATATTTTATTTATAAGTAGGCACGTAGGAATCTTACCCACTTATCATCCAGCAACGGTGCGTAGTTGTTGTTGGCGATACAGAAATAACAAAACTCTGGTGCCATATATTAACATATACGTACCTATAACCAAGAACCACTACCTGAGTGCTTGGTATTATGACCTCAACCCGGTTCAAGGATACACCACCGGCAGATTTCAACAAAATACAACCGGTACAGTGATTACAAAACGCCAATCTTGTCGCCTTAACACTATTGGAGGTGGTGCATGAACTGCTCGTCCAACATCGAGAAAAAGTTATGTCAAAAACTTACATATCTTTGTATATAACTAAGTATCAAATCTGACTGTCGAAGTCGCAAGTCACACATACTTCAATGCAGATACAAATACTAAGTTTATTTTTTATTATAAACATGTCGGCCTTTGTGGTTCATTTGGTTAGGTATCTGACTTCTAATTCAAAGGTCCCGGGATCGTATCTCGGTGGAGACACAGTTTTTTATTGTGTTTTCAGTCTGGATCTGTGAGTCGATTAATATCGCATGTCTCCAGGATGCGGCAACCTGTTATTGGGTGCGTGTAAAATTAATATTTGACATAGTACCTACATACCTGTTAGTTGCCCGAGAAGTAATACCTAAATTAAAAACAAATAATCCACCCATTTTGAATGTTGCCTTTTTAGGTGAGACGAGACTGGTATGTGGGGATATATGCACGTGTCTGCTTCCTGTTATAAGGTAGGTATTTACTCCACAAGCTGGTTTTTCCATAATCTGGTTATCCCACATAGTGGGATAGGTACCTTTGCCTTGATAGTATGAATGAATGAAATATATTTTTCAACACGCATTTGGTACCTATTGATCAATATCTCTAATATTTTTGAAGACATCCGTCATGTTGAGTTGATGTCCGTCCTGAAGAAGAAGTGATCGCCAAAAAAGTATATCTAATTTTACCAGGGCTACGTTCAAAATGAACGCCGAGTGCACATAGTGATGCTCTAAGCCGTTCATAATGACCGGAAACAGACGCTCGAAAGACACTCTGTGGCGTTCAGATTGAAAGTCGAGTGTACGCACCAAACGCTCGGTAAAATTGTCGGGTGAAAAACGCTCTGACAATTATAGTATCTGTTGACTTCTATTTCTGTGGTATATATTATATCAGTTGACATTATTTATAATGACAAAATATGCTATATCTATAATATATAGTAAAGACTTTTTGATTCTACATTATTTTTTTATTCTGCGCGATAGGACTATTTCGCCTTGTTAGGGCATTAACTAGCATTATTATAAGCAAGTTAATGCCCTAACAAGGCGAAATAGGCCTATCGCGCAGAGTAAAAAATTAATGTAGAATCAAAAAGTCTTTACTTTTAATTATAGATACCTATAACTTATAATAACTAATTATGAAATGAAATGGAAATTACATATAACTACTACTATTGAACGCCTTAAAAAGCTAATTTTTATTTTTCTGAGACTAAGAAATATACTTCAAACAAACTTGCTTAAAACAATATATTTTTCATTATTTCAATCCATCTTACAATATGGCATTATATGTTGGGGGGGAGCTTAAAAACCAAAAAAAAACCACTTTAAAACCACTTTAGTGCCTTTAGAAGTTTTTCAAAGAATCATTATTAAAATTATATTAAAAAAGAGATTTGATTATCCAACTATTAATTTATTTCAAGAATTTAAAGTTTCAACTGTTGAAAATATCTACAAAAAAATCTCATTGTTCCAAATTCATAAAGATATTCTTACAAATTCAAATCAATTGTCATTTTCTTTAAGCAGCAGAATAAATTCACAAGGATGTATTACAATTCCTCTTTTACGTACAACTGCCTCACAACATTTCTATAAGTATAAAGGTACTAAGTGGTTTAATGAACTCCCTTTGAGTCTTAGACTCGAAAAAAATTATAGTTTATTTAAAAATAAAATTAAAAAATTGTACTGATTTATTTATTTATTTTTTGTTATTTCATTCTTGTTTTGTGTAGCTTCATATTTTTTAGTAGATGTACAATGTTTTGGTAAATGTAATAATATTAAATAGATACTCCCCTCTTTTAACACGAGATTTTATCTCAATTAAAGAGGGTTATTATGAATTATATGATGGAAATTGTATACCTTTTTAAATTATGATTTATATGTGAACATTGTATTGTTTTTGTTAAAAAAAAAAAAAAAAAAAAATAGAATTCTACCAATTAAAATCTTCGTCGATAATTATGACAAAATATGCATTCACAAAGAGGTTAATTTATAAAAATATATCATTCAACATTTTCCAATAAAAGGTCAGAGATCATTATTTACACCACTGCCCAATTTTTGCTTTCGATGATAATATAACATAAAAAGAGGCATGTTTGATAAATGACATTTGACATATAAAACGCCCGATACTGCGTTCAGATTGAAACGCCGCGCCGCCCGAAAGCGTTCAGTGAGATTGGTGTGAAAAACGCCGTAATCTGCAACTTAAGGTACATTCGACGCCCAACGTTGAGCGTTGAATCTGAACACAGCCCTGGAGTAGAAGGAAAACAGTCAATCATATCGTGTAATCAAATATAAATAATAAATTTTAAAGTACGTAAGTACCTACATAATTATCAGGGGCGTATCTACCTAGAAGCTTCGGACTACGCAAACCCTGAAATTAGGAAATGTCGATAATTTAATGTTTTTAACCATCGTTGTTCATTTTAGTAGCCACGAAAATATTTTTTAAATCACATGCCAAAATAATATTTAAATTTGTGTCCATGCAAACCATCGTATTTACACACGGTGCAAATTTTAATCCTTTAGTATAGTTGCAATAAGACAATCAATAAAATATTAGGTCTTTAATTTAACATCATATTCATGTGCAAGCCAAGATTTTCGGCGTCTACAAGCAATTCCGCTACTGATAACTTTGTACTTTTATAAAGGGATTTTTAGGATATTTTTCTATATCAGTTTGATTGATCAACTGGTACATAGTATAATTAATATGCTTAGGTACGTAAATATATAGGTAACCCATGTACAAATACATATGTAGATCGTGCTAAAATTTTCGATGTGATCTCAACGAATGGTACAGAGATAATTGCAAGAACCCGACCGAATGCGAGTCCGAATTATAATTTGGCTAAATTTGGTTTGTTCCTGCAGAGTCAGTCAGATATATTTTGTCACTGACCGGTTGTTTTCCCACCGAAACTGATATCTCGCACATTACATCTCCGCTGTTTTTAATCCAACAGCGGAAACAAAAAATGGCAATCAACGATTAAATCTCACGATACGGATTAACAAAAAATATATTAAAGTTTTCCCGTTCGCTGTTAGTTTTGGAGATAATTCTGTCGGCTGTCGACTCTGGCTTGCACGCTAGCGGAAATATTTTTATGTTTGCCATTATTTTCATGGTGCGGAAAGCCGAAATGAATAATTTTATATATTAAATTGTTATATTTTTATACTTCTGATATTGATAAAAAAATATCAAACGGATAATTTAATGCCATATTGATAATACCAATATTTTAAATTTAAATAAAAAAATATTTTTTATCATCTTATTTGCTCGGTGACATTACCCGTTTCTTGCTCCTAGACTTTACAATAGAATATAGTCACAATATCTCACGCGATGGAATAAACTTCAAGAAACTGGTGCAGACAGACTGGCTAAAAAGTAATGACAGAATACAATCTGCTCATGTACCTACTACTAAATATCCTAACATGAATTCACTACTCTGCCTTCATATAGGTATAATATGTAGGTACTTACTCCCCATTCTCTTGATAACCTTTATTTTATCTTAATATGTGCATATTTTAAGTCCAAATAGTGCTAACGCCTAATGCAGAATCTCAACCATTGCTTAGTGCCGTACTATGGGTTAAAATGACTAAGATATGACTGTTCTATTTTTAAAATCATTTTGTTAATGTTTTTACTTGAAGTAAATAAAAAAAACAAATTTCTTCAGAATAGGTACACCATAGATTTTTATTATAATACTAGCAGACCCGACAGCAGATATATATTTTTTCACAACTATTTGTGAAAAAATATATATATGTACATAACATATATTTAAATCATATGGATGTTAATATTCGCTGATCTAACTTACATTTTCTTGTTCGATGAGCCGCTAAACACTTTGAGGTTAGATTGCAACAATGGTACAGCATATAATGGTCTGGACAGATTTCTTAGTGTTGTCAGATGGAAACATTGCTAATTCGACATTAACGCCACCTATTATAATTTGTAGTTATAAAAAATCTTTTTTTTTATTTTCCTTTTATTATATTAATGTTTAAAATTCCATTTTGTGAATCTAAACCAATCAGGGACTCACAAAAATACACACAAAAAATTTCATCAAAATTGGTTTAGCCCTTCAGTGACATACACACGTACAGAAGAATTATATATATATATATATATATATATATATATATATATATATATATATATATATATATATATATATATATATATATATATATATATATATATATATATATATATATATATATATATATATATATATATATATATATATATATATATATATATATATATATATATATATATATATATATATATATATATATATATATATATATATATATATATATATATATATATATATAAAGAAGTGAGGCATTTTTCTATGGAATTTTTGACGTTTTGCTTGGCAGACCACATCGTTTTTCTATAGAGAATAACGACTAATGTGAATATTTTTCGGATTTATTTGTCGAAAAAACACTTTGTTTATACACTTTGTGATTGTTGATTTAAAATAATAATTAAAAGAAATACCTATATTAGCCAAATTTTATTAACAAAAATCACGCGGGCTGTGCAGAGCGCTATTTTGTACTATTTTTTTGCTCTATTGGTAGGTATATATGCAAATCACCCCCCTCCATAGTGTAAATTCAAATGTTATTTGCCAGAAATAATGCCACACATTTATCCCTTTCACCTTATCAGTTATAATATTAAATAATTTGTACAAAAATATATTATCTTATTACTATTGAAAGATAATATTATTTCTGTTGGTAGGTAGGTAGGTATACACAAAAACATCATAGTATGCACTCTCTTTTGCATGATGCGATGATACCTCTTGAGATATTTATGTAAAATAAATATTATTTAAGAGTATATGTACATATAGTCACTACTCCGTAGTAGAGAAAACTTTATATCACATGTCCAGAGACATGTAGGACTATCAGTATAAAATTTTGAATGTGTGCATTTATTAGGTAGGTACTTTTACGTATACATAATATTTATTTTTTGCTAAATTATCATAATATCTTTCAATTTATATTTATTCCGCGAATGTGTGTGAAATTTATTAAAACACGTATTTGGGTACAAGAAACTGAATATATATTTTTTTCGATATTTTTTCAATGTTTTCCTCATTGACCTACAGACCAACGGTCAGGAAATTAGGCAATATTTTTTGAAGGTTGTAACTATTTTTAGCTACCGATTTAATGCAATAATTTAATATTTAGATTTATTTCGGATGACTGTAACTATTCAGGTAGAAACATAATATTATACCTACATTCATTTATTTTTTTACTAGCCAATACAGAGTATGTAACTACATTTTTATAATGTAGATAATGTAAATAAGTTTTAATTTCTGTGCGTCATTTTTATAAGAATGTACTTATCACTTACATAGTTTAAGGAATTTTATGATAATTTTTATTTTTAAAATTTCTTGGAATCATATTGGTGAATTTTCATATAATACCTATGTATTGTTTTTACAAAAAAAATATGCGTTGCCCCATATTTGCTCTTCGAATGTAATCTTTTTATTTCCATAATTCAAAATATCATTCAAATCTTCTTTCTTTTATATCCTTTTCTTGACTACTGAAGGCGGTAAAAATTATTTAGTTGTATTTTCCGTTAACAGTTCATATATATGCATCTATTTTAATTAATTAATTATTCTTAAATGTTTTGGGAATTGAATGAGTTACCTATTTATTTAATTTATTTACAGAAGTGTACAACAGTAGATAAACATTATATACAGTTTTCCACCTATTTAAGAAGTAGATAATGAAAATAAAAAAAATAATAATTATGAACTAGCTGAAATTTTTATTTATTTTTATCTTATTTATTATTAATAATATTATAAGATAGTTACAAATACAATTACATACTAGAGCTTGAAGTTAAGTGCGTGTGTACATATGTGTGAGTGTGTATGTGTATTATTTATTGAAAAGTATTGTAATTGATAGGATACGATGAACACCTCACTAGGAAGTCTTGTGCCGAGGTGTACATTTGAACAGTTGTGTGACATAGATAGTACATTATGTATTTAGTTCTTGAATTAAATTATACATTAAATAATTATTGAGAAAAAAATGTGAAGTTTAATTATATTTGATCGGGTGATACATTAAATAATTATTGAGAAAAAAATGTGAAGTTTAATTATATTTGATTGGGTGTAATTATGTTATTGAATTGATCTGAACAGGTGTATCCTTGCTGATATATGTTATTTTTGTATTTTTGTGACGATGTGTTTTGTATTTTTGTGAGGTAGGTAGGCAATCATGTAGTTTGATGGCATAGTTTTAAAATGTTTTTGTCCATGAGTAGTTTGCAACTTCGGGATATTTATTGTGTTGGTGATAGAGGATCTAGTTGTTCTTGGAGGTTGTGTATTGTGTACAGTGGGTAGGTATGTTGTGTTTAAAATGGTATAGAAGTGCAACTCTTGCGTATAATTGACGAAGTGTCATAACTTCCAGAGTCTTGAAAATTACTGTGAAGCTTGTTCTGTATGGCACATTCAGTATGCTTATTATTATTGATTTTTGTGCCTTGCTAATCGAGTCTATTGCAATATTTGTTGAACCTCCCCAGGCCAGCAATCCATAGGAAATGATTGATTGGCATATTACAAAGTAAATTGATCGCAATATCTGACGTGGGAAGATGTTTTTTATGTTGTTTATTAGATACAGCACTTTTATAAGATTGTTTGTAAAATATTCAGTATGTGTTGACTATCGTAGATTTTTATCAATTCAAATACCCAAATATTTGATATCTTTTACTCTTTCAATACAATCACATTGACAAATGTTCAAGTTTTGTGTGCAAGTGCGTGATTTATTATTAATTGGTGCATGGGGTTGTCCTCTTTCTGTTATACTATGTGTAATGTATTTAGTTTTTGATGTGTTAAGTGTTAGGGTGTTTTCATTTAACCATTTATTAACGATGTTTAGCCCTTTATCTGCTTTTAGATCGCGTAGATTTGTAGGTCGATGTTGGATTTTCATATTTCAAAATAACAAGTGAATTTAATTCAGAATTTCGTCCTTAAAAGTGATATTTATAAATATGGACCAAATATTAAACTACAATTGAACCCCAATTTGATCACTTTGCTTATTTATAAACATGGATTAAGAGTTGATCCGTGATTCAACTCAAATGCCAAATTGAACCGGCGACGGCGGTAGTTTAACACTGGTTCAACTTGACATTTCATATTTTTGAAGTAGTTATGATGTGTTTAAATAATTGTGACAGACTACTTAGACATAATATATATGAGAAAAACACATAAAAAGCGATTTGTTCTATTAGAATTATCGATTTACATTGAATTCAAACAAAAATATGTAATGTTAAAAAGTGAAATAGCTAGAGTTTTACAAAATTATAATGTGACGCGCACAGAATGTTCTGTGGTCATGACAACTTATCCTAACAAAACTAAATTAGGTGCTGTCGTATGAAATTGAGTTCAAAATCGAGTTCAATTGAACTGCGGTTCAAATATTTTATTTATAAGGAAATAAGGTCAGTTTAACGTGGAATAATATTTTGAACCTGGTTCAATTGAACCGCGATTCAACCACGATTCAAGGAATTTTTATAAATTTAGTTATCCGTCTAATTATTAATTATTGTTTTCGGGTTCGCGAGAGGCGGGTAATCGAAAATACAAGAGGTAAGGATAGAGTTCGCGTACTACTTCCACGCCGGAGGACGTTATAGGAACCATTGGTCCTGTTCATCCCCAACGCAGCCGCAACGTAGGACAACATTAATATCCCCTATCAAGCGAGTTCAACCACTACCCCTAAGAGTCCATGAAGGCGATCCCACCATCCGCCCAGACTCGTTCCAGGAGAAGAAGTCTCCTATTCGAGTCCGCTGATAATACGCCGGCAAAGATGCGTATAGGTGCGAGGAGTGTGACCTACGAGCTACCAGCTACCCCCGGGCAGCCTGCACGTCAACACCCCACCAGCATCCCCTCGCAACCGCCAGAAGGGCGGCCTCCAGGAATGCGCACCCCAAGAATCAGTTTACCCTCAAAAGCCCTGCATATACTATCGTATACTATCTCTTTTGTATACCATATTATATACACCACAGTGTCTACCTATTTTGACACAAAATGTCTTGTTTCTTTGACATGAAAACAAACAGAGAAGAACAGAGGCATCAACTCCTTATACATAGCAAAACAAATAATAAATAGAGAAAAGCATAGTAAGCAAGTTATAACATAAGATGAGCAATATAAAAGAACAGAGGTATCAACTCCTTATACATAGCAAAACAAATAATAAATAGAGAAAAGCATAGTAAGCAAGTTATAACATAAGATGAGCAATATAAAAGAACAGAGGTATCAACTCCTTATACATAGCAAAACAAATAATAAATAGAGAAAAGCATAGTAAGCAAGTTATAACATAAGATGAGCAATATAAAAGTACAAAGGTATCAACTCCTTATACATATAAAAAAAAAAAAAAAAATAATAATAATAATAATAATAATAAAACAAAATATAAACAATAAAACAGAAAACTCCCATAGAACACACAGAAGCACTATACCAGCATGGCAACACAGAATACAAATCAAAATCAACTCATTAAGAAATGAAATAGGCAAAGTAACACAAAAAATTAAAGATAATCTAAAAAATCCAAGAAAACTACGGGAAATTGAAACGATTAAAGACAAATACAATGAACACAACCTAACTATACTCCTTGATACGCTAACACAAAAGTTATCAGCACAATCACATAGATTAAAACGCTACAAAAAATGCTATGACAGGAAAACACACAATCTCAATTTTCAAACAAGCCAAAAAAGCTTCTACAACAACCTTAAAAACAACAATATAGAAATTACAGACGCACCTAAATTAAATGAAATAGAATCATACTGGGAGAACATTTGGTCTGAAAACAAAAAACACAACGAAAATGCCACATGGATAACAGAGGAAGAAAATGACAATAACCAATTTCAAAACATGGCCACAATACAAATAAATATAACTGACTTCAAAACTGCTGTAAAGAAGACACACAACTGGAAGACACCAGGCATAGATAATATCCAAAATTACTGGTACAAATATCTCCCTGTAACACATGAAAAATTCTCCGAACTATTACACAAATGCGTAACGGAAAACCAAAACCTCCCATCTTTTTTCACTAAAGGTATCACATATCTCAAACCTAAATCAACAGACACAAAAAATCCATCTAAATATCGTCCAATCACATGTCTACCCACAATATACAAAATTCTTACCTCAATTATAACTACAAAAATAGATCTTTTCCTAACACAAAATAACATATTAACAGAAGAACAAAAAGGATGCAGAAAGCAAAGCAGAGGATGCAAAGAACAAATCATCATCGACCGGACAATAACAAATCAGGCGATAAAGAAGAAAAGGAACATGTACTGTGCATACATAGATTACCAAAAAGCCTTTGATAGTGTCCCCCACTCATGGTTAGTAAAAGTTCTAGAAATATACAAAATTGACATAAAACTTGTAGAATTTTTAAAACAAATAATGAACACCTGGAACACGACAATATACCTAAAACTAAACAACAAAATGATAAAATCAAAACAAATAAACATTAAAACCGGAATCTTTCAAGGTGACTCCCTAAGCGCACTATGGTTCTGTATCTCCCTCAACCCACTCTCCAAGATGCTTAACAAAAGCAAACTTGGCTACAAAATCACAACACACAACTTAAATACCAATCCTATAAAAATCAACCACCTTTTATACATGGACGATTTAAAACTATATGGCAAAAATAATGACGAACTAAAACAACTAATTTATAAAACTGAACGCTTTAGTAATGACATAAAAATGAAATTCGGTATTGATAAATGCAACACATGCTCAATAGTAAGAGGTAAACCCAAGGAACACACGGGAAGCACCTTGAAGGATACGAATGAAATAATACGCGCAATGGACGAAGATGAATTTTATAAATACTTGGGAATTCTCCAGAACCCAAGCATAAAAGATAAAAAGATAAAAGAAACCACCAAAAACGAATACCTTAAAAGACTAAATATCCTCCTCAAAACACAACTAAATGGAAAAAATATGACTAAAGCAATAAACACATACGCAATACCAGTACTAACATATACATTTGGAATAATTAAATGGACCAATACGGAACTCGACGATCTCAACATTAAACTCAGAACAACATCATCAAAACATAGAATTCACCACGAACATTCAGCAATAGAAAGATTCACACTGCCAAGAGAGGAAGGAGGAAGAGGACTCATAGACATAAAAAATCTACACCATACACAAATAAATAACTTAAGGCAATACTTCTACACAAAACGAAATAGCCCAATACACAACGAAATCATAAACATAGATCACACATACTCACCACTTACACTTAACGACAACGAACGCAATCTAGAAATAACAACACATGACGCAAAAATTGAAACATGGAAAAATAAAACATTACATGGAATACACCCAAGTCATCTACAACAACAACATATTGATAAAGCCCTTAGTAATAATTGGCTCAAACACTCAGACCTATACGCAGAAACAGAAGGATTTATCATAGCTATTCAGGACAAAATAATAAAAACAAAAAACTACACGAAACATATTATAAAAGACAATACAATAACAAACGACACATGCAGAAAGTGCAAATTACAAAAAGAAACAATAGAACACATAACAGGTGGCTGCTCAACTCTTGCACCGACGGAATATACAATAAGACACGATAACATCTGCAAACACATATATTTGGAACTAGCCCACAAACATAAACTTATCGAAACACACCCCAAGTGGTATCAATACACACCCCCAGCTGTAACAGAAAATGATAACTACAAACTATACTGGAATAGAGACATAATCACAGACAGAACAAACCTACATAACCGACCAGACATTACATTAATCGACAAAATACATAAACACACATATCTAATAGAAATATCGATACCAAATACAGCAAATCTACAAAAGAAACATTTAGAAAAAATAGATAAATACATACCTTTAGCAGAACAGATAAAATCACAGTGGAAACAAGAAAAAGTAACAATAGTCCCAATAATATTATCGTCTACAGGCATCATACCAAAAACTCTCCAAAAAAATATAGACATACTAAAGTTACCCCCATACGTAATCACCAACATACAAAAAACTACAATTATCAACACATGCACAATAGTCAGAAAATTTCTACAGGTACCACTTTAAACAACTACACACAACCACACAGACACACAAACACATAGCCTCACAACTTGAGTACGCTCCGTTGTGAAGGAAATTACCGGATCATAACCGAGATCAATCTACATATAATAATAATAATAATAATAATAAATCGTCTACAGGCATCATACCAAAAACTCTCCAAAAAAATATAGACATACTAAAGTTACCCCCATACGTAATCACCAACATACAAAAAACTACAATTATCAACACATGCACAATAGTCAGAAAATTTCTACAGGTACCACTTTAAACAACTACACACAACCACACAGACACACAAACACATAGCCTCACAACTTGAGTACGCTCCGTTGTGAAGGAAATTACCGGATCATAACCGAGATCAATCTACATATAAATAATAATAATAATAAAGATGGTCATAATAAGCAAGTTAAAACATAAATATGCAACATATAATACAAATAACAGAGGCAAAATAAGAAGAACAGAGGCATCAACTCCTTATACATAGGTATCAAACAAATTTAAATAACTAAAGGCAAATGAAATATAATATCAGATTTAAAATACATAAATTAAAGCACTACAAGAAGTCAAAAGTATATAGGAATAGTGCACGAAATAGAAAATAAACGAATATATAGCCACAAGAAAATAACAAAATAAAAACAAAAGAAATAGCATTCAAAAGAACATGAAATATGCTAAATAGTCAGACTCAGAGCACACGCAGACCAGTCGCACACGGAAGCATGCATGGCTGAGGGCACATCCGAACAACCACCGCGTCCCAGGGGGACAAACAACACACAGAAACATACGAGTTTCATTCCATAACCACATTCATCACTGGGAAAAGAAAGACTCCTCGGTGGACTCAGCGCCATCTCCTCTAAGCAGTTCCCACTTTTCTCTCCAACAATGCACAAATTCTCGAAAAGCCGCAAAGCTTTGTCGAGAACGCAGGAATTCCGACATGCAAACCGGTCTCGAGACATCCGTCAGCGCACACAACATACGTTCCCTTTCAGCACTTAAACACTCACAGGACCACAGTATGTGCAACGCATCCTGGGCCCCGCCACCGCAGACACACCACGGATCCGCAGCGAGGCCGAGCTGAAACAGCTTGGCTTTAAACTCACCGTGGCCCGAGATCATCTGCACTACCGCGGGGTCCAGTCTGAGATGCGGCATACTGAGGCGATCAGCAACACTAGGCAGGAAGAGGTGGGTCAGTCGGCCCTTGGTCGACCTGTTCCACCTCCCCTGCCAGACCTGCAATGATCTCACTCTACAAGCCTCCATACGCGCGCGGAAATCCCCGCTACTAGCAGTCGCCTCAACGTGCAGACCCAGGTGGGAAGCATTCAGCCCCCTCCTAAGGCGGCCCCTTACTGCCGCCTCCCTGATCTCCAAATCCGCAGGCAGCATGCCCGCGAGAACAGGCAGAGCATCTGTGGAGACCGTCTTGTACGCCCCGGTGACCGCGATCAAAGGGACTCTCTGTCCACTCAAAACTCTCAGGCTCACCACACCTGCATCCAACCTATGTGCCCACACCCCGGCCGCGTAGGTCACCTGAGCAACATAAGTTGCCCTGTAGACCCGCGCGATCTCGGCGGAGGCCATACCCCAATCACACGCATGTATTCTCCTCAGTTTCATAAATAGGTTCCTGCCCTTCAGCGAGACGTGTCTAGCATGCTCCATGAAGTTGCCCGAACGGTCGACTATGACTCCCAGGTATCTGGTTTGTTCGGAGAACTTCACAGTCCCCGATCCCATCCGAATACAAGGGTTTCGCCTGACGCTCAGGGAGCCCTTCAGGACCATCCCAACAGTCTTCGCCGCCGAGAAGGAGAGCCTATTTCTAGCGCCCCAGTCAGCAATCATACTCAACGCTGCTTCAGTGTCCCTTTCGATTATTGCCCGCGCGTCACCGGCCATCAGTAGGAAAGCGTCATCGGCATAGGCGACAACCATGCCGGACCCAGGCCAAGGGAGCCTCAGTAAGTCATCCATCAGCACATTCCAGAGGAATGGGCCCAGGACAGACCCCTGCGGGCACCCCTTCGTCGTAATCTTCGACACCACCGTCGCACCATACGTCAGCGACACTCTCCGCTGAGAGAAATAACCCTTGACAATGCTGTAGAGCCTCGGGCCACAGCCCCTTGCCTTCAGTTTTACCAGTATCATAGGCCACCACGCATTGTCAAAAGCCCCCGAGATATCAAGGAAGACACCCACGACATACTTTTCCCTTCTTTCATTCTTCCACTTTAGCGCATGAAGAATGGCATCCTCAGTGGAGCGACCACGCACGAACCCAAACTGCAAGTTCGATGGGGGAGAGAGATTCTCCTCCAGCCTATCGCGAATCACCACCTCTAAGACCTTACCCAGCACCGGCAGTAGGGTAATCGGCCTGTAGGCGCCAGGGTCCGACATCGACTTACCGTTGCCCTTCGGTATGATCCTCAGGACACCAGGCTTCCACTCATTCGGAAAGACACCCTCATTCAAGCATTTCTCAATCACGGTGACAAAAACATCCTTCACCGCAGCCCACACCTGTTTAACGATGGGGCCCGTGATTCTGTCATATCCGGGAGCTTTAGACGGACCAAGGTTCCTCACGACCACGTCGAGTCTAGCCTCAAGCCAATCCCTGCAGACCGCCGGATCACCGCCCACAGCCGACGGGGGAAGGTCGGCCAGAGCCCTGACCGACCCGTGGTGAGGGCCGCAGTCCGGCGTATCGTCCGGAATCAGCTTATTGAGGAGAGCCTCGAGTGTGTCGCGGATCCCCGTAGTATGGCCCGCGTCTGTTATGATGGTGGACAGACAACTGTCTGTGCCAGCCGATCTGCCACCCTTGGAGAGAACACCAACCACCTCCCACGGATCCGCACGACCTACCTCAGACACCCAATCGCGCCAATGCTGGGTCTTGGCGCGCAAAAGCGCAGAGTGATATACCCGCCTAGCCTCGACCATCATGAGCCTCACTCTATCAACATTCTCTGGACCATATTCGTCCATCCGCTTCTTCACCCTGCCAAACTCTCTCGTTTCTCGTTTGAATGAAGCACGCAAACCAGAGAGCTCGGCCGTCCAGTAAGAGGGCTTGCGCGAGCCACCCGGTTTCACACGTCTCACGACTTCCTCAGAGATCTCCAGTATCAATCGCGAGAAGGCGCTACCTGCGCGCTCGGCACACAGACTAGAGAAGTCCGTATCACGAGCACGCGCTCTGAGGGCGTCTCTGAAGGAGACCCAGTCAACATTATTCCTTCGGAAACTCCATAGGCCTCTCGGGGGCAGGCCCCCCGATCGACCGCAGTCGAAGAGAATCAGCCTGTGGTCTGAGGATATGACACCCTCGTGCACAGACCAGTTCTTAACCTTCGCCGCAATACCCGGCACTGCCAAAGTGATATCTATATTGCTCTCCCCCATGTGATTCGAGAAGGTGGAGGGACAGCCACTCTCATTCAGCACAATCAGATTATACTGGGCAATCAGCTCTTCAACTTTCGTACCCCAGCCCCTGCTGTCCGACTCCACCGTATCGTGCCACAGGGGGGAGCGAGCATTGAAGTCTCCGCCAATGATAACTTTTTTCCCTCTCAGTTTGTCCAGTGCAGCCGACAGGCCCCGCAGGAAGCCATCGATGCACCCGCCGTATCTAAAGTAGACGGAGATGAAGAAAATCTCCTCCCCGTCCACCAAGAGCGACACGCACACCCGACAGTCGTCCGACAGGGCGTCGACCAGCACCGGAGAAATAACGCTCCGCCGGTACACCACTCCGGCCAATGGCTTGGAACCTTTCTCAATAATCTTACAGTCACTGTCACCCTAAGAGTCCAACTACATTCGTGAAGGCCCGTAAATCATAGCAGGGGTTACCTTCCCGGCAGCTCCACGAACAACAGACTGCCACAGGGAGCCTTCGCCACGCCCGTAGTACTTTCAGTTCTTCGATTTCCACACCAGGCGCAGCGTTAGCTGCACCTGTCTCGTCATCAACTCGGGTACTGCCGAGCGGGTCGTGCCGACCAATCATCACGGGGGGCTACAAGAGGTAAAATAACATCTCACATAGTTCAGCAATGAGGTTTACCACCCATTCTGAATGTTGCCTTTAAGGTAATGCATACCCACACACCTGTCGCTGGTTACCCCATATTGTGGGATATGCCGTTATGGTATGAATGAAAATGATGAAGATGAAGTGGTGTATAGGTGTCGCCAAATAACTTGATTTTTTAACAGAGAAGGGGGGCGATTTACACGTAAACCAACGAAGCAAAAAGACACAAATTTGCGATCTGCGCAACTGGAAGCTTGTTCAAGATATTTGGCGATAATTATACTAGTAACTAGGTGACGCGAAATTTCCTCGCGGTACCCTATAGTATTTTATTTATTTTATTTTATTTTATTTATATTTGGGAAACAAACAGCGTTACAATGTTTATGGTATGGACAGTAAAGTTATTACAATTATGCCAATAATGTGTTTCCACATAAGTAAAAAACAATAAGTACCTATATAAGTTTATACAAAAATTATAGAGAATATGTAGGAGAGAGTTGGGAATAGAGAGAAAAGATAGAGTGCAGATGAAGAGGGATATGTGTTGGGATGAATATATATGAATATTTAATGATTGATAAGTTTTGATTTGATAACATTTATTGATATTAGCGTTGTATTAGCGTTGTGTGACATCTGATTTAAAAATGGCTATATTGATTAGGCATATTATAATGTGACGATAAAACAATATAGGTATGTTGCTTTTCTACAACAAAGAAGCTACTTTAATTTAATCAATAGTTTTATGATTTTTAAGACAGCTTTATTAAGATAAATTGTTATGCCCGAAAAAAAATATTGCCGAAAAACAACGATTTTTATTTTTTTTTCCACGGCAACATTTCTAAAAGCAGCTAGCGCTCGTTGCGGGCCGAAACCTTCAGCTAGCAGCTAGCACGCGCTATAGCACGCGCTCTTTTTTGGCGTTCAATTCTAGTGGGCGACGGACGGTTTGGTGTGACGCCGTCATCGATCGACACGTGCTCCCGATGGCGGCCATATTTTCGACGGCGCAGGAGGTCTGCTTGACAGGACACGTCACGTAATTCGTGTTATAGATGTAAAACTTTGTCTATCTGTTGGATTGTCCTCCCTAAATCATTTAGGCCGCTGCAGATCCCCGACCCGTAACCATCTAGGGCCCTCGCCCCGAGGGGCCCGGTAATCCTCAGTTAATAACAAGGCAAAGCCTCTAAGATCCTTGGCCCCCTAACACTGTGGATGTGAAGGTATCAGGGAAACATTCCGGGTTTTCGTGGAAACAGAAATGAGATGTGAAATTCACCAAATATGTTGTCTTTGTATACCTACTTACTTCTACTTCCTATACATAGGTATATACCTAGTAAAAATACAAAGAATTTTATATCAAATATGATTACATTATCACTGAAAAAATATTATGGCAACCGAACATGCTAGCTGCGTTTTAGCCAAACCTTTGTTATCAATAAAAAAGGTTTATCTATTTATGACTGTACTGTTTGGCTGTGTGCACCAAACATTTAGTTGCACAAAACCAAATGTTTTGAAAGCACTATAGTTCGGTTAATTAAAACATTAAATTTTGTTACTATTAACAAAAAAAAGCAGTCAACTATAATTAAAAACAGCCCTGCATAAATTTAAGAAAATAACTTATTTAAAGGAAAGGTTAATAAGGGAATAAATAAAGTTTTTAATTGAAATACCTTTATATATTTATTCATTATATATTAAGGAGTTGGTGTAATTTTTATTTTATCAGTTGAACCGGTCCTTCAAGGCAAAATGGTCATCTTATCAAAAGAGTAGGTAATGAAATTTAATAATTACAATCATCACAACTCTTTTCAGGAGCACCGTTCTAGAAGGACTTTGCTCCCAGTATGACTGTTCACCATAAACACTATTAAAATGAGTATAGATACATAGTAAATGGGTAATATTTACCATGATTTTGAGCTAAAAACATGACGGATAACTAAATGTATAAATTATATTTGTTTATTTTATTTTATTTTATTTACGGCAAATTGCCTTTTACACACATGAACAACAATTAAGTACACACATTGAATTACAAAAGAAAAAATGAAACGATCATAAACACACATAAAAAGAAAAAAAAGGTACTATTACAAAAACAGTAAATATAAAAAAATAATATTAAGTGGAAAAAATACAATTTAAAATAAAAGATATAGGTACTTAGGTATACACATTGAGACACAAAAATCATTAAAATATACAAACAATAATATACACACTTAGAAAAAAAGAAAAAAAATAATAATCATAAAAAAATTATTTTGTCAAGTTTAAGCAATAAATACAGCTTGTTGTCAAATTGCAACAACAACAGACTAAAGGAGCGAGTGAATAAATAATAACTACCTACCAATACCAATATAGATATATGTAATATATCTATTATGATTATATAATATAGGTACCAACACAAGCAGTGTATGTACATATGTAGGTAGTGTAGACATAACATAATAGGTACGTAGGTAACCGCAAATTTAGTTTAAGTAACGGGACACACCAGCGCTAATGTCATTATCGATTTTGTGAGCCATAACAACAATCACCACACGTTCATGGAAACCTGAAACTATGTATACCTACTATTAAATCATTTATTTTATTTTAACTCTCGACATAAATATATAATATATTGTAACTAAAATAGTAACATACCTACTTAAATTGTAGATTTTAGATTTACGGTCTTATTTCTTATCAACTTGGACTAAATGGAATAGGAACGTACCTATATTGGCCGGAACGTTCTTAAAAAGTTACTGAATTAGACTTATTTTGAATAATTATGAAAATGATGAAAATTTCATAATATTCATAATTATTCATAATATGTCTGATTCAGTAACTTTTTAAGAACGTTCCGGACAAAATAGGTGCGTTCCTTTCCCATTTAGTCCAAGTTCATATTTTATATCGCTGAAATAAGACCATAAATCTAAAATCTACAATTTTAGAACGTTCCTATTTTAGTTACAATAGTTACTGAATAGGGGGTAATTTCATGTTCAAAATGGATGGTAATAGGCTAGTATTAACTTTAGGCTTTAGGTCTTTAGGACCTACGAAATAAATAAAATACTATTTATTTATTTATTTTTTATCACACCATATTTATATTGACAATAACAAATATATTACTGCTGCCCATCTAGGAAAATTTTTTATATGGGCAGCAGTAATATATTTGTTATTGTCATTATAAATATGGTGTGATAAAAAATAAATAAATAAATAGTATTTTATTTATTTCGTAGGTCCTAAAGACCTAAAGCCTAAAGTTAATTATATATTATAGTACTTAAGATAAAATCAAAATACTGATCGTAGCTAATAAGAAAGGAAGGTGGAAATTAAAAAACCCAGTAGCAATATCGTTCAAGATTTTATTGATACTCTTTTTATATTTCATTCTTACATAAATACTTGTATGTACCTAATGAGAATATGAAGGATCATCACTAAGGTTATTTCATAGATAGCTTATTTCACTTAAATGAAGAGATTAGTTATCGGAATGGGATTGTAAAGTTGATTAGTTTCTTCACAAATATTTATAGAAATATATTCATATTGGATAGTAAAATATATGATGCTTCTTAAATAGTGTATGTTTCTCTTTTATTAATCAAAATCTACCAATTAAAAATACTACAAAGTGATGCACATAATATAATATCTAAAGCATCTGTGACTGTCCCAAAAAAAATCATATACAAATGGTTACCGTCAGCAACAAAGTTACGAATGAAAAACCTACGACGCCATTTCAATTTCGATGAGTCTGCAAGTATCAAGTGTAGGTATATATGAGTCTTCAAGATACATATACATTATGTGCGAGTCTTTAAGTATCAAGTATAGGTACCTACATATATATGAGTCTGTGTTATATTTGTTGTACGTTGTCTTTTCGACCTCACTCGGATCTTATTTTGTTTTTTTGTTATCTCGTTTCTTAATATCGTTGAGTCGTGTCAACATGACTCATGAAAAGTCATCATTTTTTGCCATTATAAAAACATCGTGTGTTAATGCTAAGGGTCGTTATGGACCCGCAGTGATAAATTTTCCCGCGAACTCTTTGCTACCTTTTGTAACATGTTCAATTTTCTCAAGTACATTTTTTTTATATTTATTTGGCAGAACTATTATTTATTGGTATAGTTTCCTGCCATTTACAAGTATATTACTGTAGTATAAACAGTTGATGAGCCACGTCGCGCGATGGCACACACACACACACAAGCAGATTTGTAACAATAACACAAAATTATTAGGATATCAGTGGCGGAGAGTGAAAATAAAATTTAAGCAAAGAATTAAATAAATGAAATATAAACCGAACAATGTTACTAGTTTTAAAATAAAAAAAGAATTGTGAAAATAAAAGTCCCTTATTGGACAATCAAAAAAACACATTTCTCAAGTACATCCTACTATGGAATGTAAAAGAGTTAGGTATATATTATTTCCAATTTTAATACATGTTTCAACTATCAAAACTCTGAAAAAATATTCTCATTCTTGAAAAATGAGATTTTCAATGTTTGATAGAAATTGTCTATAATTTTTTTTTTTAATTTATTTGAAAAATAATAGAAATTTTAAAGATGCATTAATGGATTGTCATCATCAGCTCATCGGCTTTCGAGGAAAAAGGTACACGAAAGTTTCTAAAGACAACTATATTTCTTTTTGCTCTTTTCAAATATTATATAGTTGTGAGACTTGGAAAAATATACACTTAGTAGTCCTTATTTATGTTGTGGAGAGTTTAGTGTTGGCCACAATGTCCACAAAGCCACTCGTTTTAAAAAAAAACATGAATTCTATGTTGGAAGCATTTTTATGTAAACAAAAGCACATAATATATTACCTACGATATATTTAACGAGCCAATTTATTAGATATAGGTACCTAAATAAAATTGAATTTTAATTACAATTTAAAAATCCCCAAATGTAATACAAGACAAATACAAAACAAATACATTCATTTTGAAAGAAAATGTATATTTGCCTCCCAAATGAATTAATAAAAAATAAATATTTGTAACAAATAAAACAAAAAAAAATACATCTATCAACCTCAATTGGTGTATGTGTATTGTGTATGGCTTACTTTGATATAATGACTTAAATTGTTTTAATTATCTTTATTTATTTATTTAAATCCACATAAATAAAACAAAAATAACAATAATATGTACAATAGTAAAATTAAATTATGCAGCATAGATAGTTTAGAATATTATGTTGGCACTGACAAAATGCTCCGAAAGGACACTTAATTCTAACATGAACAGAAACAGTTCTTACAATTTGAAAACAATTTACCAGTACAGTATTTTTGTTTTTAATGTTTGTTTTGCTTATTTTCTTGTTATATTTGTTTATTTTTATCAAGTGATTCCCTCATCACGCAAAAGGTTTTTTTTTTTTGATGAGATATTGCAAGAATGTTAAATTACTTTTGCAAAAATACCTACCGCTATTTGATATAGGTATTATTAATAAAACGAAAAATTTTGTGCTTTTTACAATTATCAGGAAAACTTTGAAAACCTATCTTCAATAAGGATTATTCTATTCTAACTCAGTAATATATTCATCCATTTGTAAAATAGTAAATGAAACAACAAAAAATACAACGTGGAATGTAAGCTAGTGTCGGTGACAGAGAAAAGTCGTGAGTACAAATCTCACCACGACCGATTTCGTTCACATATAACAAGCATTTTTGCCTTATTTAGAGAATGTAGGTACCTATATGTCCTTGTTACAAAGAAATTATTCATTCTTCAAAAAATTCCAATTTGTAAATTTGCTGCTGAAATCCCACAGAGGCCGATGAATTATAATAATCTCAGGACATTGGTGGACAACAGATCAATCAATTTATTAACTGTAATTTACTTCAGATCTGCGTATGATTCTATTACACAGCACATTGCAGATCTTTTTAATTGAATAATTATAAAAGACGCACCATATGTTTTGCATACATCAATGTAGAAAAAATATGTATGCTGTAATCATTTCAAATATTCAACCCCACCATAAAATCATAAAATATCTTATTATAATTTACCGTAAGGTATTCTGTTGGCTAAACTACTAATTATGTAATTTTTATATAACAATCCATCACAATGAAGGGAAAAAGATGGCTAATAATAATCGGAAGCCACATGGATTGTGTACTGTGTACCTATTGTATATTTATGCGAAAAATCGTCTGTTGTTTGGCTGTAAGTATCTACATGAGAAAAAATGTAACTTAGTCACTCATTGTACATACTCATCTCAGATATAGTACGAGACAATGATGTACGTTTGTAATATAATGGGACGTTAGAGAAAGAAGGAAAATTATTTAAAATAGTTTAACTGTTCTTTACGATTAGTATTTCTATACAAATAAAAAGCAGGTTACTGGGAAAATTTTATGATTAATTAATATTATTTTCATAATTATTGAATATCAATGTATTAAATAGGACAACAGCGTAATTAAATTTAAACAAAATAAAGCGTTCTGCCTTGACTACTCTTCGAGAGATTTTAATACATTTTATCTCAAAATTCCAATATAAATATGTATTTATACAAATTATAAGAGTAATGAGATTTTCCTTCTTCTTCCTAAGCTTCATGGCTGAGGATGGCGGCTGCTCTCAATCATTCAACGATTGAAGATCTAGTAGCGAACTAAAAAAGGTCACATCATCGGGTTGGTGAGCGACCTCTCGATCTCCTATCCTCGACATCTTGTAGAGAACTTAAAAAGGTCACTTCATCGGGATGGTGAGCGAACTTTTGATCTCCTATCCTCGACTTCTCGAGGTATTCTGGGGCTCTTTTGAAAATATATACAAATTACTGAAGGATACGCTGTTGGCAGATAGTCTATAGGCGTTTCTTTATTTATTTATTTAATATTGCTTCTCGGGCATATAACAGGTACTATGTCAAATATTAATTTAACACGCACCCAATAACAAGTTGCCACATTCTGGAGACTTACGATATGAATTGTCTCACAGATCCAGACTGAAAACACAATTAAAAACTGTGTCTCCACCGGGAATCGAACCCGGGACCTTTGTATCAGCAGTCAGATACCTAACCAACTGAGCCACGAAGGCCGGCAATCTCCAGGAATGAGATTCTAAAGAGTGAAAATTTGGAGATTTTTACTGTTCATATGATCTGTACGTTGTAGTTTTTAGTATATTTATTTAACTAACCAATGTTTTGTCACAATCAATAACAGAATTTGTTTAACCGATGGTCTAGGCGAATTTATTACGTTAAATTATAAAAAGGAACAGACGCTCGTGAAAATCGTAGACCTTGCGTTTATAAATACGCGATAGTAAAACATTATAATTGGTTGTTATACTTGTTCAGATAATAAACGCGGAAAAGATTGTAGTTGAGTAGTTGGAAAGCGACAATATACAATATAAACAATTATTGTAATAAGTCCTTTTGTAAACACGAATCATTGTCCCCATTTCAGTATAATTGATGCAAATGGCTCCCGCATACATCACCCGAAGGAAAAGAGCGTGCAAATATTTTTACATGTTTTTTATGTGCGTTGAACTCGACCAACGATAAAGCGATTGCGTTGCGCAGTAAACGAAAGGTTACACATTAATATCTTTCATTGTTTATCACTTTTATTCTCGCTGAATAAATGAATCCTTGATGAGCTTCCACTTTGTTATTGAGAAGTGATCAGCCTTGATACAACAATACCACGAATTGTATGTATATGTATCTACTTAACTACGCGTTAAGGGGCTAACTGACTGAAAGTTTTGTAATACGTATACAAACACGTGTAAGAATCGATGAATAATTATTGAAATTAACAAATGAGAATGTGAATAAAACTATAAATCTGGAATGATTGAAATGAGGGACTTCAGTAAGAAATAACATTAATTTTCATTTAAGAAATAATTATTGAATCTTCACAATTATATAGAATCCCTGCAAGGGATGCAAGAAAATGTTTTTTTTTATTCTTTATTTATTTCTTCTCAGAAAGCTACAGTTTTAAGTTATTTATTTCACGTTGATTTAATTGTAAAAAAATTGAGCTAAAATGCTAACTTCAATTTAAAATAATGATTATATAATAATTGATTACATAGTTGAAAAATTCACAACATTAGGTATACATAATAAAACAAAATTGAAAATGATTGATAAAATAAAAATATATACATATACTATACAGTTAACGAGTATGTTTCAGGATGAGGAGGACGGATCGTTTGTGAATGAGGAGGGGATTTTTGGATTGTGTATTAGGGTTTAAGAACATCTTTATCTGTTTTTTATAATGTTGTAAAGTATCATGAAAAATATGTGTGTTTGAAATGTGTATTATAATCTCGCTGAATTCTAAACATAGGTGAAAAATAACTGTAATTAGTGTGGCATACTGTATGTGGAAAAAATTATATAAATTCACGTGTTGCACTTTGTTCTCACTACAAACCCTCAAATATATAACGTAAATCGTGTATAAAATGTGAAATTGTGCAAATATATTTTATAAATTTTATCAAAGGCCAAATGGAAATAAAGAAGAAGAAGAACGTATTAGCGAAAATAAATTGTAATTATTAAATAAAGTGCGTTACGGTTTTTGTTCGCCACATCGGGATTCCGGATGCGGCGTCATTAATTAGGTTGGCGCAAGATGAGTTTGGTGTTATGGTCGCGGCACAAGAAAAAGAAGAAGTAGTAAAAACATGGTGAACGTTGCGAAATTTTTGAGTAAACAAGTCGATGTTTTATCTCTTTCTGGGATAAAATTCACTATTACATATAAAAGTATAGGTACCTCATAATAAAATAAATATTGATTTCCTAATACATGTAATTTAGTTCAAATATTCTATGCGTTCAAGGGTTTTGAAGAGTGTTTTCACTCTCCACTACTACGGAATAGTGGAGTGTCATCAGTCATTTTTTTTCATAATATTTGTAGGTATTTGTAGTGGCTAATGCTTTTGTTTGTGAAATTTATTAGCCAAAATTTTCAGACTAAGATAAACTTTTGTATTAAGATATAGTTTTAACAATAAGTATTCATTCTTCGTAATAATTAATTGATATTACCGAGTTTCTTTTTTCATTCCAATGTAATAAAATGAATATAGGTATCATTATGTACAAAAATAGAAAAGAACAAAATAAAAACAATTATTTAAACCATTTTACACCGCACTATTGTATGCGATGTCAGTACCTATGCTTTATTTTTCTTGTGATTATTTGTTATTTATAGCACCTAAATGACAGCCTGGCTGTTTTTCTTTACAAGAAGGATAATGATTTTTCTATTTTTGTTCAATTATGCACATAATTTGAATCGATTTCCTGTTGAATTGTTATTGTGTATTAATGAATGAAATATACATATTTGTATGTATTTTGAAAAAACTCATTATAGGTACTTATGTAAGCTGAATATGAAAATCGAAATGATTTTTAATGTGATCATCCCTTCAAACCTTTTGTACCTTTAGACCCTTCAGCACCTCACGTCCCTTCAATGCCTACTACCTTCATTCAGTTCCTCCTGTTTCTTCCATCCCATCAGACCCTTGAATACCTCCCGTCCCTTCAGTGCCTCTTATGACTAAGTATGTAGATAGCTATGTTTTGTTTTTCAATTTTCAATAATCATAAACACTTAGAAGCGCATAACGTTCATACAAGCATACAACCATACCAACATACAAACATTGAGATTTTGTATATAGAAGATATAAAGAAAATCGTAAGGAATTTTCATTTTCTATCAAATTTAATTTCATTTTTGAAACGAATGACGTTAATTCGGTCATGTTGACCAATATGTTTCAACTTCGGTACTTATCTAATAACTTAAGTGTCAAATGACAATCATTATAAAAAAACGAGTTTTAGTAGATTTATTACTAAATCTATTCAATTTTATATTTATATTTTTATATAAAATGTTGAATTTAATCCAGATACTTAACACAGGTATATACCGGAAGCATAGATTATATCGCGTCAATTGAACTCAAATAGTTAGGTACTTATTCCATTTGGATAGGTATAATATCAGTTTAGTACAGCCTGTTTTTGTTTTTTCAAATCATTAGTGATGTAATTAGTCACGGCGTATGAAATCTAAAGACATCGACCTGTGTCAGATAAAGTTAGACATTGATCCTCAGTTTTAAAATGATAGACATTTCTTGCTGAGTCAAATCAACCGATAAATCTCTTCCTGTACGTATTGTATTAAAAACAAGTTTCGGTCAATAAATGTTTAAAATTGAAATGCATTTATCTAATTTAGTTATATTGGATTTTGTTTTGTAACAGGAAACGCCCTGTGTATTTATTGTATACGCTGGGCGTTTGTATTGGCAAATTGGCAATTTATTTCAACTAACCAGTGTCTCCAGTCCAGAGAAGCAACATTGAGAAAAATATAAGAAAAAGTTGAGGTTTTGTTAGGGGTATTCTCGCATTACGGAACCATACCTTTTCCTTAAATAACCCCCGTAATACAACCCTTACGCGTGAAACGAATTTCAATAAATTTCTCCATTGCGGCAATATTGCGAGCGTGTATTCTCTTTGAGAATCGCAGTGAGTTGGTATTTGAACATTGATTTCCATCCTATTTAGGACATTCATTTTGTCTTGCAATCTCTAACCTATCATACATCGTATCTACTATCATAAATTCTTCCTAGTGATCTCATTCCAATAGCAGTTATTTTACTTTCACACGCATTCTGGGATCTTCCAATATTATCCACAAATTTATTTTATTCAACAAGGTGGGTTGGTACTTAAGTTTGGTGCGAATGAACGCTTTAAATGTCATTACATTCAGTCCGAGTGTCCTAGTTAACGGTCAATATTTCTGGAGTCGCCTCATGTCCAGCATCGTGACGCAATTTCTTAAATAAACTTTGGTGATATCACTGCCATGGAACTGTGAACGCTGAACGTTGCCGTACTTTTGTTGTCTTATAAGTATCATTGTTTAAATATTGTTGGAGCGACCCACTCTATACGACCTCAACACATGACACAGCCTCCCACTGTCTTGTCTTATTCACAGAGGAATCCTTTGTACCAACTGACACCATTTTTTCACTTCCAAAATAATATTAGGTTTTGAATTTAATTAATATATTTCAAACTGTTTTCCTAAAATCTAATATTTAAATACTGATGTTTATTTATTTTTTTATTTTGATTATCTCTGTTTTGTATTATTTTTATATATTTTAAATCATGCTGTGTAGCTAACCACTATATTTTGTATTCGTGTAAAAGGTGTAGAACTGTATAAATAAATAACTATCAGGTAGTTACCTACTACCTAATTCATAAATTTACTTAATTAACAAATATTTTTGAAACCTATGTACATACTATTATGAAGGTAAAAATATACTGTGACCTCCACCAGAAATCGAGCTCAGGACCCCTCTTTCGTCAGATGTCTTACAAACTGAGCCCCGAAGGCCGACAAATGAGACTTAATAAAATCAAAAAATTACCGTATCAGGTAAATGTCGTTCATAGCTTAGCTAATCATTTAATTTAAGTAGAGATCAACTCGAGGAAAAATCCCGAAACCGTGAATTGTTGTAATATAATCGTGATGTTCGTCATTATGCAGCTCTTATTTCTCACGCAATCTTATTTCATACCTAAATTATAATACATTTTTATGTAACTCTTGTTTATTATTAAATTTAATATCCGTAATTCGGGCCATACAAGAATAACACGCCATACTATGTTTCAATGGGCGGAACTTCGCTGTTAAGGACGAAAAAAATGAGGACAGACCACTCAAAAGAGGCATTGTCATTTGTGAGTCATTGAGCTATACTTGGACTTGGCTCTTGTCTTTGTACATTTGTTTAGAATCAGGTTAAGTAATTTGCGCTGAACAAACATATTAGAACACTGTACTAATATTAAATGCTACGTATATTGCCTGCATTGTTTCATTTTTTAACGTATTTTCCGTAAAAAGATACATTATTTGTTTAAAGTTTGGACTTAATATGTTTTTTCTTTGACAGAAATTTATATTATTAATGTTCAACTGTACATTTAAATGAGTTAACATTAAAAATGTTAAACACTTATATTTTATTTCAATAACAAAGATTTTTACTTTTTCCTTTTTTCATAAAATATTTTTATTTTAATTAAGATAACACTAAGTTTTAAATTATTCAAATGCTACCATGAATTAATATTATAGATAAAATTTTGAGAAGCTACGGACAAAATATTAGCCTATACGCAATATTCTAGAGAAATCTGAAAAACCTAATTAGATATGTCTTCATTTCTTGTAAATCTTTCGTCAAAATCTATGGATGAACGATATCGAAAATATAATAAATGTTATTTTTTCTCTTATTTCCATAAATAAATATTATATTGGGTACCTTATTTTATTATAATTTTGCATAAAAAGTTTAACTCAATAACTTTATTGTTGTTTTGTTTAATATTTACCTTATAATATTATCCTACTTAGATAAAATACAATTTGATACATTTTATTCAAGATACACTTTAATGTATTCTTGAATATTTTCAGTAAAATATATTAATAGAAATACACAAATCATTTAAATAATTAAGAAAGACTTGAATTATGATATATTGATTAATTCTTCACAGTTTGTAATAAATCTCCAGGAAGTGTTAGTCTAATACGTTTAGGTACTCATTAAGTCATTAGATATATTATCCATCTGTTTCGAGCATTTATTGTACGTGTTAAGATTATGTATTCTAGTAACGGAATCGGAAGAAATGTTGATAATACGATATCCAATAACTTGAATTATTATTACAGAATCAGATTAAAATCATATCACTAAGGAATGGATAATGTATTTGAAGCAGTGGGCAATAAAACACAGGTCCGTTTTATTAAATTTATATCTCAGTTCTATTATGTATACATTTTTTTCGATCTTGATATTCATTAGTATATACCTATCCGAATTTGATTTAGCTACATTGTAGTCACGTCAACGAATTGTTCGCTACTTCCACCACCACCCGTCCTGCATATGGGGACTGTAAACGGCCCCTTCACAGAACGCTAAGTGAACGACAAGAAAAAAAATGTATAGCTCGAAAAGTAGCTCATGGAGCCTTCTAGATTAACAATCTCGGCAACATAGTGCATAAGAACAATCGACGAATGTGAATGGAAGATTCACACTCGTGAACTTCAGATCTTTTTAAATAAGAAACATCAGGTGTATGAGCAAGATCTCTGTAAAATATAAACCAACTGGGAATCTAATAATAGTAAGGCGCCATAACTATGACAAAACTTCTTAAAGGCTTTAAAATTGTTCTTCGAAGTCACAAAATCCGCGTGACCAATGGGACCTTGAAGAGGCCCACGGACAGCAACGAGTCAACGAATTGTTATAGAGTGCATGGAGAGGAGCAGAATTTTAGACTTCAGGAATGGGTTCGGGGTCCTTAGAAGGTAAACATCCTTAAAGTACCCGAGCCTCAGAGATGAGCTGAAGGACAAGGGGGGGGGGACCCGGAAAGCCTTAAAATTTGACTTTTTTGATTTTTCACCTATAAATCGAAAACTATTGGTTCTACAGAAATTTATATTCCAATCTATTTGAAAGTTGACAAAATTTTCTACATGTTTTACTAATACAAAGAGTTTCTATTTTCAACCGTTCTCGAGTCATATTTACCCCCATATTTACTCCACATATCTCAAAAACCATAGAAGCTAGAACACTGGCGATATGTTTAAAAATAGAAAAATAAAATATCTCAGGGGCGAGCCTAAAACCTTCGGAATAGGCAAACCCTGAAAGAAAATTGGTAAATGTCACATTCCAAAATAATATTTATATTTGTGGCCCTGTAAAGCATCGTATCTACATACGGTTAAATTTTTATTTAATCTTGTTGTATGGTTGCAATAAAATAAATTAAAAATATTAGATCTTGAATTTTTTAATACAATATTCATAGGCAAGCCAAGATTTTTGGCTTATATAAGCAATTCCGCTACAGCAATTTCTCAATCCGTTTTCTATGAAAAACTTCCAGGGTTTCTCAAACTTTTTAATAAGATACAATATTAATATTTTCACAAATTTCTGTACTATATTATGCTTATTTTTCCAAAAAAAAATTAATTATTCTAAAAAAATTAGTTAATTTAATTATTATATTATTGCAGTAGATCTCAAATTTTGTTTTTCAAAAATTTGAGTAACGACATCGTTTCATACAACGATTTTGGTTTTACCCTTGAAATAACCCAAGAATCTCTAAAAAATTAATCAAATGATATATCTATTGAATAATAGATAGGTACCATTCGAAAATGATTTTCGAAGCTTGTGAATTGTTGAAATCTAATTAACATTATAACATTATTTTTAGGAGCACACTACAAAAAGTTGCTCAAATTGTATTCGAATTAAATAATGTTTCGAAAAACTACATCACCAAGTCGGATCTGAGAAAATTTAAAACTAGACTCAAGTTCCAACATTTATTAATAACATTCGAGTCTAGTTCATGAAGTGCATTGACATTTGAATAGCGTAACATTTGGCAAAGCCTTCTACGTAGTTACGGCTATAAAAAATATGCATTATGTATGGATATTATTAAAATTGACCATAATTACGTACGGCATATGCCATGCAGCATAGAAAATACATACGGAAATGTATATGAAATAATATATAATTTATATAATATGACATAACTGGCTACTAAGCAAGTTCATTCCGGAGCTCTTGAACTTGAAATGTGAATGTTTGTAAGAAGTAATGTACCTACTTTATAAAATACGCGATGTTGCATTTTGCGTCAATGCAATTTTCCACCGCGTCAAGTCATTTCTATAATAAATATGATGGCTTTGCAACATTGAATTGTAGAATCGAATCATTTGGTCAATTATTCAACATATTTAACTTGCATTCTGCTATAGCCTTTTATTGTTGAAGTTGTATTAAATAAATTCTTATGAAGTCATTTCTATTATACTTCAATCATGTTTCTATAACGTAGGTTATTATTTCTTTTCTGCATCTAAAAATACTTTGGTAACGGATTTTTCGTTTTGATGTGATGTCTTTATGTACGTTTTATTGAAATATTTAGCTTATGTCTAAGAAAATGTCTTCATCAAGAATTTTGAATCACTATACCTACAGATAATGAATTTTTGTCATACTTATTATTATCTTCATTTGCATACTTTTTACAAATAAAATGTTATTCTGTACAATATCAAATGCCAAATACTTATTGATTTCTTATACATTGCTCCAGTTGCTCCTCATCCTTTGTTTCCTCTTTTATTCGGATATTGCTATATAATTTACAATCACATACTATAGAAAAAATAATAAAAATAAAATAACTAAAGAAAACAACAACTTAATATAAAAGAAATTAAAAAAGGATAATTAAATAGGTATCTAAAGAATGAGAAATCCCACCAGGCAATGCCTGTTTGTGGGTACTATAGAAATGATTAAAAATAATTCATGATTATATTACAAAATATGTATAAATAAATAAACGAAATTCTGATTCTGCATGACTGAGTATTTAATATATAATTCAATTCCAATGACGAACATAAAAATTTAATGAACATTCAAGTCATTAAAAACAAAAAAGTTTTTACCAGAACTGTCATTTTGAACCTTATCCATTTTATAATACACTAGTGATGTTCTTTTGACATTTTAATTTCCTTTGTTTTATTCAATCTTCAGAATAGCAAAAAAAATCATAAATTTAATGACATTTTAATGCGTTTTCGGAATTGAACCCAATATCTATCGATTTCATCCATAAGTTTATCCCATTTGATCTAATAAAAATTCTTTCACATAATTTTTTTAAACATAACCTGTGCTTAAAATCCAAGCCATTCCATTTTTGCATAAGGTATCTTATAAATATTTATGGTCTGTAATTTTTACAACTCGGCCTTACCTACTCTCATTATTAAATTTAAAAAAATATCTATGAATACTGTCGTGAAATAACTCAAGTTCATGTGAAAATCAACATGTATCTACAAAATGCACGTAGTTGTGAAAAATACAATCTAAATTTTGTCACATTAAAACATAGGTATATTGTATGTATGTGTACCTTTTGATGTCCGTTATAAATATAACATAAATAATTTAGTACCTAAACTATACAAGTTATATGGTATATGGCAATATGCAAATGAATATAATTTTATCATACTTGTTATAAATATTACTCATTGGAGCGTGACACTTTAACGGAATCATATATAACATACGAGTCACATACTAGATTTAGTTTGGGTAAATATAATTTATAATAATATTGAGTATGCACAATAAAGAGCGGTGATAGCCCAGCGGTAAGGTCGTCGCCTCATATGCGTGAGATCGACGGTTCGAATCCGGGCGGGGCACGCACCTCTGGATTTTTCAAAAATCTATGTGCGGATTTATGTCACTAGCTATGTGTAGCCATGATCCAATTTGTCTGCTTCCCCTTTCTAAGGGTTACGAAGGTCAGATGGCAGTCGCTTCAATGCCAGACTAGCCAATTCCAGGATCATGGTCAAAGCGTACCCCGCAGAAACGGGACAAAATCGCTAAGGGGAAAGAAAAAGAAAAATTGAGTATGCACAGTAACTACATACATATATTATATGAGACTTTTTATATACTTAGTACATAGTTCATTCATTTATGCCATCACGACGTATCCCAGCGACAGGTGTGCGGGTGTGTATTGCGTTGTAAATGAGAGCACGACGCGTGTATTCCCACATATCAACATGCAACACCAATTCAAACCTAAACAAATTTATGATTGCTACAAGAATTCTTTATATATGTAGATGCATAGCGGCGTAAACCTGTGTATTAAAAAAAAAATTTGTGTACATACTTATTTTGATTTTTGTTTTTATCTATCAGATTCTGTTATTATTCACAGTAGTAACAAATTCCTTCACCCTTCCTTTTTCCTTCCCTTCCTTTCCCGTCACGGGCAAATGTGTGAAATATATGAATATGTAATAATTTTAAGTAAATTATTTTTTGTTGTATTGTAGGTAAATTACTTCTATGATCATTTAATGTACATCCCCCGCGAATCGAATTACCTATATGAAAATTTAATTTAAAAGCGATTAGCTTACTGAATGGAATTGGGTACACATTTGTATACAAATCGAGATTAAAACATTTATTAAAATATATGATAAAATAAATCATCATCATCAATGGCCCCACAGCCCGTTGCGAGCCTTGGCTTCCTCCAGCATTCCTCACCATCTACCTCTATGCTGACATGCACCCCTCCAGTCCCTTATACCAATAGCCTCCACATCCGGCTGCACGCCACCCAATCATCAGAGCTTGGATCTTTGACCTTTGTGTGCAGGATTATCTTTGGCGCTCTTTCATCGCCCATTCTTTCCACATCTTTATATATATAATTCTTCTGTACGTGTGTATGTCACTGAACTTCTCCTGGCTAAACTGATTTTAATGAATTTTGTGTGAGTCCCTGAATGGGTAAGATTCACAAAATGGAATTTCAAACATTAATATAATATAAGGAAAATAAAAAACATGATTTTTTATAACTTTAAATTACAATAGGTGGCGCTAATGTCGCATTGGAAATGTTTAGTTTTTTTTTTCATCTGACAACACAAATAAACCTGTCACTTGCGTCGTATTTTGGTTAAATTTTGACATTTCAATTTCTTTATTCTCTGTTTCGGTATTATTCATATTTCAATATTATATACATGTGCATGCAATTTTAATTTATGTTCGCTGTTTCGTTATTATTCATTTTTCAATTCATTCAACTGTATAAATGTGCAGTAAATGACAATCAATCCAACTTCAAAGTGTTTAACGGCTCAATTAACAGTCAAGAAATAAGAAATAATCAGTTTTGCAATCGCATAAAAGTAGGATAGCTAATATTCGGGAAGGACAACGTCTGTCGGGTCCGCTAGTGATAATATGAATATTACATTAAATACTGAGAATAATTATTTTATGGAATATTTTATATATCATCACAGCACACCTATAAGTATATAAATTAAGATAATCTTCATGGGTTTTCGGTATTTATAAACCATTCATTTTTAACTACATAAGTGCTGATGTATAAGTAAAATATCGCACGTTTTACGAAAAAATAGTTTTACTACATTGAGTATTGAAAAGATTGTTGGTAGGTATCCATACAATTATTTAATCTTTATCTTAAAATGCCCGTTACCGAAGATCATTACAGCGCTTAATGTAAAAGCAATTACGGTTAAATACATAGGTAATTTTTCATTTTTTGTTACAAATTAATATTGAAGATATAATCCTCGTAAATAACTTTCGGAGGTACTCTTTCGAAAATACTTTTCAATATTGTTTTTTTTACAAAGTTAGCTTAAATTTATGAATATTATTTAGTTTAAAATAAATAATGTTTTTAAACAAATTATTATATTCTTTAAAAATTCTCCAACACTAATGTTTGATATAAAATAGTGTCGTTCCTAAATTTATTTATTTTCTTGCTTCTTCATATTTTATTATATTCATTTCATTAATTTCGTTACTTACCGCAAAAATACATCCTACAAATATTTTTACTGTAATCGTTAATTATGATTATTAAAAAAATACAGATGAAATTAACTTTACTAATTTATTTTAAATGTGTTTAGTGCTCATTCATTTCCGTATTTATTTTTATTGGAGACAACATAATATTGTGTTACTTAAGTGTGTGATTGAATATGAGCTCATGTAATTTTGTGTGCATCCATAATTGGACGTCTAGCACTCATAATAATAACCAATATTATTTTCTTTTTATGAAAATTGTAAGCTGGATGTCTGTCGATGTACCCTTTTAATAGAATATATAAAAATAAACATCTTTCCTTTGTGATTATATGTATTATTTTAAGATTATATGAAATTTTCTTCGTGTAGTATCAGGTATGTATGTACTATAAGTATGTATTTTTTTTCTTTTTTGGTATCTTATTTAAAATTAAATACTCACAAAATTTTACAGCAAATATCTTCAAAATTATTTATTAATTTATTGGCGTAATACAATTTTTGATACAAAATGATGACAATAAAGATTTCAATAAATATATATGCATTATGTACCTATCTTTGTATCTTCTAGAAACTTTATTATTTAGAATAGTTACATGGTGGAATACATAATGTTGTACTAGATGCGTATAGCTTTGTAAAGGATAATTTAAGATTATTAATATAACATAGATTTTTTTAACTTTCCATTTAAAATATGCGTTTGATATGTATTTCTTCATTCATCATTGTAATTTATGAAATGTCTTATCCCAAACCAGGAATCTCTCATATTTTCATCCGCATGTAAATACAAATGAATGCAAAACATGTATTAAAGATACATAAATTTACAGTGTATTACTTTTTGATAAAATCACAACAATGTATACAGAAACTTAGATAAGTACAAATCTTTTAACGAGGCCAAGAGAAAATTGAAGATAGAATAAAAATAATTAATAATGAAAGCAAGTTCATAAACTTATATATATATATTTCGGCTTAAAAAAATTGAAAAACGAATAATGTTTTATTAGTTGATGAATACAAATCTACTTATTAATTTCGTTATTTTGTAAAAATAACGAAATTAATAAAAAAATATAAAAAATAAATATACGTGTCTTCTATTAGTATTTCAACAGACATACAATAGTCTCAATGACTATTAGGTACAGTAGGTATATTTAATATTTTATACGAAGAGAATACAATAGAACATCCATCCATTCGTTTTTTCACCCCATGGAGAAGGCAATGAAATTTTAGTTCGACACTCTCTATCTTAACAGACTTTTTTCCTTTAGGGTAAGAGTTTTCCTCTAGGTTAGTCGGGTCTGCTTTCCTTGTTTTTTTAACACTTTGATCTTTTAGACGCATTTTTTTTTCTCTAAAATTACGAGAATTGCTGTAATAATTATTGTATATTTCTGTTTGTTATTTTAACAAGTACCTAAGGGTTTATAATGCCATACTAATTTACATTTCAGTTAATATGCGTTTTGGAAATCTAATTATATCAACTGCGTATTACGATAAGATAAATATTATATTTCGCATAGCAATTTATTATGGGTTTGCTAACGTACGTTTAAAACGAACAAATAATTGTGCTGAGAATCAACAATGTAATATTGTGTACAACAGCTATTATTTTATTTACATAATTCTGCGATTAAATGTAAAGTAGATTCGTAGAAGATATTTACAAAGTGGCCTTGACAATGATAACTGTATGACGATGTGTAATAGTTTTATATTATTTACCTGTGTGTGGTACCTATTTACTTAGATCGTTGTGTAGGTGTCCTCGTACTGAATATAATAAATATATTATATCCAACATATAGATATTCATATACTTACCTGCATTTACCTACTTATTTGTATATTGGAAGAAGTGATGATGAACGCCTAATGAAAAAAACATACAACGTTGATTGGAATGGAACAAGAGATCGGGTTTTTTCAAGAAAAAGGATGGCACGATCATGTGAAAGATGTAAATGTAAGAAGCTTGAACAACAGACGAACATGTTTTAATGCTGATGAGGCTGAAGAATCATTTTTGTATTTGCATATCTATGGAAAATTGTCAGGAAATTCAAATAACAGTCGGCAATTCGATTGATGCGCCTCTGTGGACGCACTGTCACAAACAAATCCGTCTGATGCGCTCCGTCCGATCCGTCCGGCAGTAGCGGAATTGCTTATAGAAGCCGAAAATCTTGGCTTGTCTGTGAATATCATGTAAATAAGTTCAAGAAATAATATTTATTTTTTGTTTTATTGCAACCATACTACAAGATTAAAAAAATAAACCGTTTGTAGATACGATGCTTGACAGGGCCACAAATGTAAATATTATTTTGGAATGTGATTTTAAAAATATTTTTCATCGCCACTGCTATGAACATCGATGTTAAAAAAACATTAAATTTTCGACATTTCCCAATTTTCTTCCAGGGTCTCGCTCCTGCGTTCGCTGCGTCTGTATTGACGCTAGCTTTAAAACTCAGATATCGATATGTATTTCATAATATTAAAATGTATCTGTAATGCTCGTTACTTTATTCTGTCAAAAAAGAATGTATTTAGATGTTTAAAAATCGGTTTTTTTACAGTATTCATTTCATTCAATGAAAATCGCTGAAAAACTGATAACTTTTTACTAATTATTATAATTTATATCAGTTTTCCATTTCAACGTCTTTATCTCCTTCTGTGGTTGATGTTTTATATTTTTCCTTTGTAGAAATTTGAAAGAGACGGATATATTATGATATGTTGCTATGAACACTTCGCTATTCGTCATTAACATGTGCTTAACTTCGCAGTATAAACAGATTATATTGGAAAAAATGCAGTATACAGTATTTGGGTCGAAAACACAGTAAAATACTGTGAAATACAATATGGATACGAGCATTATGTACCTAGAATCTTGAGGTTCCGAGATTGCTTATAATACAAAAAAGATGGCGCCTCCTCGCTTATGTATACCTAGTTATTGTTCCAAATCACCTGCTTTGAATTTTAACTTTAGTCCTCCATGGTAACTTGCACACGTACAGAGATCGCCATTGCGAAACGGAATTAATTATTTGGTATTAAAATGAATTATATTTTCCATAAAAACCGCTAGAAACCTACATAGACAATATTGTGCAAGTTGTACCTACTTATTATCTAAGAGGTTAGCTTATAAAATATATTTCCATTTATTTACATTATTAAATAAGCTTATAAATATTAAATCTTAAAAAAAAACATAAATAAAAAAATCAAAAAAAATTGTCAAGCTTCTACTTTACTAACTCGATTAACACGATTTTCAGCTTGAAATTATCCTCAGTTACATTTCATGACGATGAACAATGAAATAAATAATAACTAACAGTTTTTGAGACTTACAATAATTTTTACATTATATAAACATTCTAAATCCTCATTGCTTGCCAAAGAATTTGTATTTATTTGTATTTTGCTATAGATATATAGAAATATTTGGACATTCATTACTGTATCTAGGCTAGTATATAAATAAATAAAATCGATATTTTGCTATGACGTCCTTCCGAATTGAGCAAAGCATGTTTCTACATTATTAAAGACCAAATATCGGCTTCTCAACGCATGCAAAATGCCAATATTCCTTTAATCTTGTGAATCTTGGCATCTCACTAAAGCACACAAAGGAAAGTTGTGAAGCGTTAATAGCAGAAATACTGAAAGTCAAATGGTTTGATTTTATCACCATTGACGAAGTTTGAGAACTGTCTCGCAAATTGAACTGACTCAGAAATATCCTCCGTATGTCCACTGACAGCATCAGCAACAACAGGCATAATGGTGGGCCTGCACTGACCATTCCAGAAACTACACAACAGAGCTGCATTGTGATGATTTGAAATATCAACGAAGCAGACAACGGAGTTTATCCAGGGCAGAAGATCCTGAAAGAACTAGATGACGATCACATGCTCCACAATGAGAACAGGCGTAGATTGATCTTAATAGATTAAGCTCTTACTTTGCTTTTCGTATTGTTTTATTTCAGATTTTAAAGTTTTGGTTCCAGCGCTGAGAGCTACTTCACCGCCTCAGGCTTCGCCTCGGGGATGTCTTGGAGGCTTACACTAAATTTCTTTAGCTGACACTCATGTACCACGTGTTTCACCGACTACTCAGCTCTACACTCACAGTTAGGACTATCCCTATTTCCCACCTCCAGAGTTAGTTTATGCAGCAGCCCTGCTCTGTTCTTATTATGTTTTGTTGTAGGTAGCATACCCTCCGTGGCGGGTCAAAAACCAAGTACTCGGGTTGTAAGGTCCGCTATTCTATTGATCTCTCTCTCCAGATACCTTCCAAATTCATTTGCCACCACTGCCCACGTGAATTTATGAGATGACAGATTTTTTTCAGGTGGATGAAGAATATCACTGAAAACTGGCAATTGCGATATTTTTCTAGCAATTGCGATCTCTCTGGTTGTGGCATGGGCTCTACGGAGGTCTAGTAGAGCAATGTTGGACATCACCGATAACCATTGAGTTGTGGCCAATTTCATGGTACCCGTTATAGTCTTCATAATCTTGTTTATCTCGACATCGATTTTACCAAAGTAAATATCTTTCCCTATGATTAAGCTCTATAAATCATTTTAAGACCTTCCTAGCGATAAAGCGATGATGATACCTATATGTCAAATATGCATTTATTTATTTGAATCTTCCTGTAATTTCTTCCAACCAACCAGAGTAAATGTTAAATATACTATGGTACACACTGTTTAATAATTTATTTAATACTCAGCCAATAACAAGTTGACACATTTTGATGACTCATAGATTAATTTCAAATATAAGTGGGTCCCTACTAATAAATAACAACTATCTCATTGTTATAAACCGATCCACTTAGATGAAGTAGGTACCTATCTACATATGTAGATAACCTCATCACGATTTTGATCATATAAAATTGATCTAGGGTATTGTGACGGGTGGTCTATGTAATATTTTGTGTATTAGACAGAAGATAGGTATATTATTTAATTTCTGCAATGTTTTATATTATATCGCTTTGATAATTATGCGTAGATTTTTTTTATCGTTTATATCCAAAATTGTATGCAAGTAATGGGTTAAATTCTGAACACGAATTAAATTATGAATGAACATTAACAACAAAAATGTCACTATAAAGTATATCCATTACAATAATACACTAGTGATGTATTTAGTCATTTTATACTTATTAAAATTCCTTTGTTGTATCTAAACTTCAGAATATCAAAATACAGAAAATGAATATATTTAACAGTTCATTAAAATTTTACTTTGTCTTCATAATTTAACCCAATATAAGTGTACCCAAAATATGTATCGACAATTGAAAAAACAGCCACAATATACTAAAAAAAATAATCAATTAAGACGTAGGTAGGTATTTACTAGTTGCATGCAACACACGAGATCCAACTGTCAATGGCGATGGTATGTATGTGTAATTGAAGAATATATACGTACCAAACTATAATCACTTAAACAAAAATTAAAAATTATTTTAAGATATTTATTATTGAGGTCAGTCCTTTTTTCCTACCCAGAATATGAAAACAGCATGATGGCATGTATGTATGTTTGAAGATACATAAGTATTAAACTATTGAGTCCCCGTAAATATTGTGTAGTGTATACCTACTGCCTTACAAATTATATGAAACGATATCGTTACTTTATTCAATTTTTATAAAAATTTGGAAATGTACTGTTATAATGTTCATATTATTTATAGAAAAAATAAATTTTATACTTGAAGCGTATCGGTTTTTTTCTATATTTTTAAAAACTTAGGAAATAAAGACAGTTAAGGACATAAACATAAAAAAATTGAAAAACAAGTTCGAGATATTGTATTTGTGTATATTCATGCCAATTTTTATCATTCTGGCTTTTAGGGTTTTTGAGATATATGGGAAAATAAAATAAATATTCAAAAGTTTATAACTCCTGACTAAAACAAAAATTCAAAATTCTGAGTATAAAATTTTTGTAGTCCTATAACTATCTATATATTCTGATATTTTGGGCTCTGTGAATTGAGCAGATCAAAAGTTATAAGGGACACACACACATATACAGACACACAAAAAACACAAAATGTTCTACTTCAAATTCTGAATTCATCCATATATATTGATTCATTAAGAGAATCAAATTCTCTTGAACGAATCGACAGTTGAACAATTTAAAATATATTTTACAATTGAATTGAAATAAAATTGATACTTACTTGTGGACTTATTCAAAATTCATCTTATATAGACAGTAAAGATATAAAAATCATTCGAATATTCATCAACATACAAAGCCTTGTCGTCATTAAAGGCTTATCTAATATTAAATATTAATAGTGTTACCATTCTTAGATTTAAAAAAATGTTTGTTTCCTATCAGCATTCGATTTTACTGCAATGTACCAAGTCATCGAATCTGGACTTAATTTGATGGTTATAATATATCCATATTTATCCTCATAGTCGTGATCATGAGACATGATAACATAAGTTTTTTTTTTATTTTGCGAATAAATCAACACAAATGATTATATCAATATACATCCACGCCTTAGCAAACCAGTCACGTACTAAATTGATTAATAACACTTGCCTATTTGCAAATGTATTATTAAAGTCACTTCTTATAATGTGATATTATTACCATGTGTCGTGTATTGTCAAATAACTCGTGTTATGTGATACCGGATTATATCGTTCACTATTATTATAATAATTATTTTGATCAATCGATAAGATTTGATATATAAGGAACAAGTTAACAATGCATGTTTATTTCCTATGCCAAATATAGATTTTTTCAGAATAATATTATATACATTATAGACATTTTCACACTATAGTTATATTATTATAGACAAACTTTCACTTGTATACATTGTGAATACTGTGAAGTCTACAGACAAACGATGACTTATATGTTGCTATTAGTTATACCTACACAAATTCATATTCTGTAACTGATTGTATTCCTTAATGAATAAATTAATAAATATAGAATTTTTCTGCATACCTTGGAAAAATAACAAAACAAGAAAAATTAATTCTTGATTTTTCAATCGGTATTGTGGTTTTTAAATCAATATTTTTAATTCCTCCACTCAAAATAATCATTTATATCTGACAACCATTCAAAAGAGTAAAGATCATTCCAACAAGTTATGTTATCAAAATTAAAACACAATAATTTTATCCCAATAACCATACAAAAAAATTGAATAATTCTTATGTATAGTAGACTGTTTCATCCACTCATAAAAATCAAAATTGATAAGGCAACCTGTTATTGTATAATTATACGCTTTTATATACGGGTGGTATTAATAAGACTAAGTAAGGAAAGAAGGTGCTACTTAGTATTCGACTCAACAATTAACTCCCTAAGGATTGTATATGCAAAACGTACTCAATATAGGTACTTAATACTCTAATACCAAGTAAAATCGTGTATATTTTTATGCCTAGGAGGTTTAAAAATATCACAAATGTATAATTCCAGCATTCATCATGTACCTACCTAACACATACCTCCAAAATATTTTTTTCGTAAAAAAATAATCATTTCTGGAACTTATAAATTTTAATTATGAACCATTCTATGTAATTTTCAAGTATTTTTTGTTCCTAAGGCGTTGGTTGCGTTGGTGTTCACTCATTATTTTAAATGTATGTGTAGGTACTGACTTAACGTGACACGCACCACACATGTTCCCATCATATTTAATAATATTCTAAGATTACTTTGAAAAATCCAAACAAGGAACAGACCAATTATTAGGTACTATTGATTAAGCCAACGACAGGTGCTTACGCTGTGGAAATAAATTGGTCAAAACTGCCTTCGAAATTAGATACATTTATGTACGTAAAAAGAACATCAAAGCACAATCGCACGCGAAAACCCGAAAAACGTAATCGTCTGTATTGACCACATTGTAATATACTACTCAACGATTTCGATATTGTATATTATTAGTGTACAAACAGGTGATCCCCAGAAATGATTCTGATAGATTTCATATGCAATATTTTATCAACATATGATAAACTTAACGACCACATAGCTATGTATATATTTGAGCACTTCGCGCGTATCGGAATACATCATCAACATTAGAATGAACCGAACTACTCTACCCATTTTTGAAGTACCTACTACACGCGTTTTGGAATTATTAAATATGTCATCAACATGGAATAAACTGAGCTACCAGGAATATTTATGAGCACTTCACGCGTTTCGGGACTTCTACAAATTATATCAACATCAAAGAATGAACTAAGTTACCATATTTTGAGCACTTCGCCACATCCTTCGGGGATCATTCTTTTGCTGTGGCTGGACCAGCCTCGTGGAATAAACTACCACCTGAACTGAGGTGGATCGACAACTTAGCCCTATTCAAGAAAAAACCTGAAAACTCACTTCTTCTGCGAGTCTTGCAAAAAACCTGTAATATATTCAAAGCGCCCTTGAGGTGAGGTTATCACAAAAACGGCGCTGTAAAAATCATACCAATTTATTTATTATTTATTCGCATGTTTCGGGATTTCGGAACATCTCAACAACGCATACGAAAACTCATTGCCAACCTTACATTCATACATATTATCACGCCATTTACCTCACGGGGTAGGCAGAGAAATCCGAACGCCACATTTCTATATATTGACACACATTCATCGCCTCTTCAACATTCATGCATCGTCTTATACATGTTCGTCTATTTTTCACGCTTCTTATATTTCCACCTTTCAAAATATCGTTTACACGGTCGTGCCATCCTTTTCTTGGGCGACCCCGACCGCTTATTCCATTCCTGTCAGCTTTGGTTATTTTCTTCGTCTGGCAATCCTCATGTTCAAACCATCTCAATGTGCTAACTTTCATTACATGGATTACATCTTTCTTCATTCTTTCCATGTGTCCTCGTTTCGTACCTTGTCATACATAGTTCTATTATAAATACGTCTTAGTGTTCTCATTTCAACTGCATTGCCAACCATATATAATAGGAAACTAAAATAGGAATGTACTAAAATTATAGATTTTAGATTTACGGTCTTATTTCAGCGTTATAAAATAAAAACTTGGACTAAATGGAATAGGAACGTACCTATAATGGTCGGAACGATCTTTAAAAGTTCCTGAATCAGACGTATATATGAATAAATATGAAAATTATGAAATTTTTATAATTTTTACAATACAATGGTTACTGAATAGGGGGTATACTATCATCATTCATCCGGCTGACATGTCCCAACCACTACAGTCTACGTACATTTATGACTTGTACAATATTGGGTTTGTCATATATAATGCCTGTAATTCATGATTACGAGTATATCACATAACTATATTACAAAGGTAAACATGAAATAAGATTAAATCTAAACAAGGACGAAAAGGATATTATTATCCTGTTTTTATATATAAAGTAAGTATAGAATTTTACAAAAGACAACAAAATAAACTAATTACAACCAAGATCGTACCAAGTAGTTATTTAATATTTATTTATTGATGTACAATTCTTTGCAGTTTATTGCCAAATGGTATTTTATGAGGTGGTGCACACCAACTCACCGGTCGCTGGTTATCATACGTTTTGGGATATGCCGTGATGGTTCATTTATTGATGAACACATTTCTTGATATTTATTGTCAAATGGTGTTTTTTCCAACTATGTAGTCTTTCCAACCCAGAATTTTATTTTGATTAAATAACTTAAAATAAATTTCTCACTTTATGGAAATCTAACCCAGGACCATAGGACATAAGTTAAACGGCGTACCACTATACCAACGCAGTCGGTATATACCTATATAGTATAACAATTATGATTGAAAAATAAAGTCTGTTTTCATTATTATTTCAATTTCCATTATGTGTTATCAAATGCCATTGATATTTATGTAAAACATTTCCACTAACGCGTTTATAGAAGTAAAAAAATGTATTATAAATCATTGAAAAAATCGAGATAAATGGTTTATTGCTCAGTGAATAGGCCATAATGAAATTTATAGTCAAAATCGACTTTGACTTCCAGAAAAAACCTGAAGCCATGCGTCGACATCTTTTGAAGTTATAGATATCGTACCAAGGAAAACTTGGAAAAGTTTATTTTAGTTATTTAATACATGTCATAGTTACCTAATTTAATTTTATCAGAAAGCTAAAATTGTGTCGTTCGATGATTTTTGTATACATAATCAACACTTTATAATTTTGTTTTTTTTTTTCACTTTCATTTAGAGTCATGCAATATTTTTCGGTCAATGCAGTTGGTAAAAAATAAGAAAAATGAACGGTAGGTACAGATAATTCAGAAGAAAAATAGACACGAAAATTAGTACCTACCTTGATATTTTAGTTTAATATTGAACATTGAAAAAATCCAATATTATTACTGTTTCAATACAAATCAGTTTGGAAAAAATCAGAAAATATTGTTTTGTACTTATAATGTACTAGGTAATGTAATTTTGCTATGTTGATTCTATGTTTATTTAAATACGTTTCCCCTGTTCTAGTTTCGCAAGTGTACGCTATGTTATGTCGAGTGTTATCTATTTTATTTTCCTCTACTTCTGTCAACAGATACCCAGAGTCGTATGTAACATGGTCGGTTGAGGTCAAGGCGCTCCGCATATCTTTAACTAACGGCTTGTTTTGTGTTGGTATTGTTTATGTTACATATGTTGAAGGTAATGTTTATATACAATGTTATTATGTTAGTAGTCATTGTCATATCTAGTTAATAAAACCAATGCAATCATCTATTCAAATTATTAATTGAAACGTTGCAAAACACAACTTGTAGATTAAACAAATTGTTTTGATATAATTTCAAATGTACGTAATCAATTTTAAAACAAAACTGGTTTTACAAATATTTTCGGAATTGACTTTGTGAGATATTTTATATATAGATAGATGACTACTCGTATCACGAATGCGTGATACGAGTAGTCATCTATCCTAAGAAAGAATCAGTTGTTTCGTTAGCAATATATTTTTCAACACATTTTGGATGTAATTAATTTTGTAATTTTATATGTTTTCTCTCTTTGCCGTTGCATATTGATTTTTCTTAGTAAAATGTAGATATAATCATTTAATTTAAATTATTTGACAAGGATTTAAGTTCCAAAGTAAGAAAAATAGAAAGTATTACACTTTTGTGAAATTAATAATATGTTTGGAGGAAAAAAACATACCTATGCAGTGTAACGGGTGTATCGTTACACTGCATATGTTAAGGATAAGATAAAAAGTTCACACATTCGTGTTAGCATTGTGTGTCTCCTCTAATAGCTTGACATAAATATCAAGCTATTAGAGGAGACAACTATGATGGTATGGGCACATGATGGTATGGGCACATAAGGCAGAGACTAACAGAAAAACAATAAACAAAGCCAAGTCAATGAATCTCCATCGACATCCATCAAGAGGGAGACAAGAAGATATAATAACCTGAGGACGAGAAGAGCCGAACCCAAGAGCCTCTACTTCAACGGCAATAAGTTGGAAGAGTGCCAGAAGGAATAAGAAGAAGAAAAGAGCGTTTACAGTACACGGGCAATACCTAATAGTCCAATATTTGTATACAAGCAGTAGTAAAAATGCGCAATGTAATTTTTTTCTATGTTATATACTGAAATTTGAACGCATTTTTAAAATCACGTAGATATGTTTTTCTTATCTCAGTATTGGTATAATTATAATGATTCTACTTCCACTTGGAGTAGAATCACCTCATGGTAGTTAGGCAGACATTGCGCAAGCGCACTTTAATGCTTTGCTCAGCAATTATTATTCTTCTCTGTGATCACTGAACCGAACAAAAACATGACTGGGTTAAATCACAAAGAATTCTTCACGTTGTCGGATGCCATCACTCGACACTGTACAAGTACGAAAATCCATTGCCAATGACAACAGCCATCACAAATAGCTATACTCAACCATTAGAAATGACAATGAACACATAATATTATATAACACTCTACAAATATTTATTAGGCAATAAAAAAATAGATGAATGAGAATAACAAAATCACGACCAATATTGCAAACTTCATTGAAAAAATAAGACAAGAGATACGAAATCAAGAATTAGCTTATATGGACAAGAATCGACAAGAATTAAAAATAAGCCTTGCATTTCTGCTAAATGCAAAAACAAAGTAACATCAAACTGAAAATGAACACAAAATTATAATACATTCAAAATGATTCTTAAATAGTTAAATGAGAACAAGGAAAAAAAAATAGAACTTAGTATCCAGGTGTTATCTAAGATTTAAAAAATATAATTTTTAATACGAGGTATTTTTTAATCAAACAAATATGATTATGGTTCTACAGGTATATTTTCCTTATAATAGGATGACCGTTTCGGATGACTGCTCTTATCAACCTATTATAAGAAAAATAGTTCTACACCTTAAATATTGTCAATATTGACAGTTAAATTTTTTTTTTTAATATTTTGCAATAGCGAAATTGAAATATTCATGACAAACAGAAATCGATGGTTTGTGACAATATTTGATAAGAAATTCAAGAAAATTCGTTGAAAATTAAAATATAGACACCTACTTTTTACGAGTCGTTGTTTAAAATAGGAGTTGACCAAGAAACATTGGCACGACTATATGAAATGTATGAGACGGTATGAATGTGAGAGGGCGATGAGTATATGTACGGTTGGAAAATTATTTGAAATAAACAGCCCGGGTGCATACAACTAATTTCGGCGATCGTGCGTTTGCTGTGGCAGGACCAAATGCATGGAATAAGCTCCCAAATACCCTCAGACAAACTGAAAATATATCTACCTTCAGAAAAAATCTCAAAACACACCTTTTTCGCAAATCTTACCAAAGCCATAATGATACATCTTAATCAATTTTCAACGCCCTTGAGGTGAGATATTCACGAAAACGGCGCTATATAAATCATCCAAATTTATTATAATATGAAAATATAAATATAGAAGTGCCTACGTCGATAACAGAGACCGGGGCCTGAGCCAAATTGAAAACGCTTAACGATATCGCCAAACGCTATTTTTTTGAATGGGAATTGACGTTTGTTGTACAATTTTTTTCTACAATCACAAACAACAAACATCAAATAAAAAAAATAGCGTTTGGCGATATCGTAAAGCGTTTTCGATTTGACTCAGGGGCATTGTGTAATGATACCTATGTATAATTCGCGTAGTCATGGAGAATTTAAATCTTACGAATATTTTCAAGGAAGAATGGTGTATAGAAATGACTCTAGTTCCAACCGAATCATTTGCATTATAATGATAATGTAACCATTCGGCACGTACGATGTACGTATTCGTTGTATCGCAGTATCTGCACTCATGAAATGTTTCGCATCGCTGATCTCTGCTTCGTGTTGTGTGAAGTTCGCTCGCCGTGATCTTGGCAATGCAGCAGTGGTTGCTGTCCCTCTCCGCTACCCGGCCCACGCCCCCTCTCCTACCTCCCCCCCGCCCCCCTTCGTCAACCTCCCCCCTGACCCCCTTTGCTAGGAGAGGCGTGTGAAAAGAACAGTGAACTTATGAAATAGCAATAATAGCCTAGGAAACGCTTACAGACTGTTGTACAATAGACAACACACGATTATTATACCACACTATTACATAGAGTCATACTTCTTGTACCTACCTACAACTACGAAGTAAGAAGGTTCCTACGTTTTGTATATACATACACATGTAAGAATTTACCTAATGTTTTTTTAATCATTTTCAAAACAGCCTCATATACGCAAAATTACAGAATGACTGAGGCAATGATGAAGCCGTTCGCTACTCAGACGCAATAACGTTTTAAAGTTATTTTTAGATGTTTTAAAACTGGCCAAAACGAAAAAATTGGTACCTAACTACAGTACCTGCATATTACAACTCATGGAATATGACTTAAAAGATAATAATGTAGTAATATTTCAAGGAATACTAATCAATTTATTTTTATTTTATATTTTATATTACTTTTCGGACAACTAACAGGTAACTAACTATGCTCGGGCAACTAACTATGTCAAATACCTATTAATTAAACACGCACCCAATAACAAGTTGCCACATTCTGGAGACTTACGATATTAATCGTCTCACAGATCCAGACTGAAAACACAATTAAAACTATGTCTCCACCGGGAATCGAACCCAGGATTTTTGGATCAGCAGTTGAGCCCCGAAGAATATTTAATTTATTTTTTGAATATAACTTCAGGGGTTCCATCGAAGCTAAGGTGAAACTCGCCTCCAAAAAATTGAGCGTACTATATAGAGCGCGTAGATATTTTATTAAGTCCCAGATGTGTATACTCTACAAAGCGCAAATACGTCCAATTTGAATATGGTAGTCACCTCTGGAGTGGCGCCCCCCAATACCTACCGAATACCCTCGACTCTGTCCAAAGGCGTGCTATACGTCTGATTGATGATCCATCACTGGCTGATGGATTGCAATCACTAGAACACAGACGTAAAGTCGGTATTTTAAGTTTATTTTATAGATACTACCACGGGAATTGCTCAGAAGAACTTGCATCTTTGGTCCCTCCTCCACCCACTCGCAACAGATTCACTCGCTTTACTCAATCGCAGCACCCATTCACAGTGGACCTTCAACATATACGAACAAGTCGCTTCTCGAACTCCTTTATTAATACAGCAGCCCGAATGTGGAACGATCTTCCGAATTCTGTGTTTCCACCTTCGTACAACCCGGGTCTTTTTAAAATCCGAATCAATAAACTCTTTTCTAGACTGCAAACCCCTCCCAACGCTACGTAGTGCGCTTCTTCGGAAGAGCAAAATGGACCCAAATCGTAATAGCTGGTGTCCCCTACGTAGACATGTTAAAAAAAAAATTACAAATGTTTAAAGTTTATTACACCAGCAATTCAAACCATAATAGTGAGTATTGATAACCATGATAATGGGCAGAATTTAACCCGGACATAGAAAGTAAGTAAGTACCATGATAATGATATAATCGTTTTCCCTAGACACAGCTAGCATCATTATAAACTTCCACTGTGTTGATAAAAATACATTAAATTTAATAATTTTATTTTTGTTTACAAATATACAAAAAAAATAAGTCTCAAAATAATACTAAGAGTTAAATGTTTTCTGAGCATTTTCTTTTTTGTCCTTTCGTTCAAATCACTTATTCAAACGATTGAGTGATAATTTTTCTTTATTAGTTAATTTTATTAAACCTACATAATACTTACCTACATAAGTATCTATATTATTCATAACTTACGAATATTCAGTTTTTTAACACAGACAATTAATTAGCATTTAGCACGTTTCAGGATTGCAGGACCTCCTATCAACTTATGCATCTGAAACTTTAAAGTTAATTTATCATTTTTAATATATATACGGAAATCAAAAATAATTAAAATGTTTAGGTATAGGTATATTTTGAATTACCTACTTACCCATTTTTAATACAAATAAAAAAAGTATTATTTTTTTTTGTTATGGCATGTGTGGGCAAATGCAAAGTAAATTAAGTACGAAAAACCATGTTAGGTACCTACTGCTATCAGTTATTATCATATATCTACATAACTATGGGAAAGAAGGCGGTTTCCACTGCAGTCAATATTGAGCAAAATAAAAATCGATATTTTATATTTTTCGTGGACCTATTTCGCCAAAACAATGCCTTAATAACCTTAAGACTTGTTTATCTAATACTGATGAATCCAATAATAACTGGATAGTGGGAATCGGGTGAGAAAGGAGTAGTAATACATAGGTAGGTACCTACTTAGAGTAGATGAGATTGCTGTATCTGTGTCCTATACGGCAGACTGTTATAAACGGGAGAGGCAAGGAGGTTATACCGGTCATCGTCCATTCGTAACAGGCTTAACGAAGATATTTGGGTCAAAAGGAGTCATTGCAACACGGATACAGCATACCTACCCGATACAGGATTTCATGACTTTGCGTTTTTAGTGTATTGTAGCTAAACAATTAAATATTCTTCAACAAAACACTCAATATTTAAAACATGCAGTCAGTAGCGGAATTGCTTATAAAAGCCGAAAATCTTGGCTTGCCTATGAATATTATGTTAAGAAATTCAAGACCTAATATTTTTTTGACTATTTTATTGAATCCATAGGTACCTACTATAAGATTAAAAATTGAATTTGATTCTTAACAGGGCCAAAAATGTAAATATTATGTTGGGATGTGATTTTACAATATTTTCATGGCCACTCAAATGAACCATTAAATTTTCGACAATTTTCAATTTTCAGGGTTTTCGCAATTTTCGTTCAGGGTTTGCCTAGTCCGAAGGTTCTAGGTACGCCTCTGCCTGCAGTATGTACCTATAAGTTTTTACAGAGAAAATTTGTTTTAAAAAAATATATAATATTTGTTCAATCGTCCTAATAATAGTGACTATCTTCTGTCACTGCTTGGGTTACAAAAGTTGTCCGAAAGAAGAATACTCGCAGATTTAATAATGCTACAAGATAGTCAGGGGTGTTTATGACTCGCCAGATTTAACTCAATCGATATTATACCACATTCCAATGAAAGGTACAAGGCAGAACGTGGTTTTCCATAGTGATAATGTCAGTACTAACTACTTATTTAATTCCCTAATGAGAAGATTCCATAGATTGGGAAATAAATATGCTAATATAACTGACATTTTTTTCAAATTCCCTAGCTATGTACAAGCGAGTATTGTCGGACAATCATTTTTGCTATGACTAATTGTATTGTTACGAATGTTATAACCGAAATGTGTTTTTATTGTTTTGTGATTATTATTATCTTTATTAATAAACTTATATCCTAATTGTAATTTGTGTTTATATTGAATTGTGTATCTATGTACCTACTAAAAGAAAAAGTATTTAGGAGTTGTTGATTTTTCGTTCTAATTTTTAAGTATTTTTATATATGTATTTGTATAATGGCGCAAAGCCGTATACGTTAAAATAAATAAATAATTAATAAAAAATAAAATGTATAGTGATACAAAATCACTCCAAGGGCCTTAAAATAATGAATATTTGAAAATAAAAACACTCTTTTCATTTTACATTTTTTCCAATCGTATTACCTTTTTACTCTCCACACTATGGAATAGTGGAGAGGCATGATTTCACAATTAGTTTTCAATAGATATACGTTAATTTCTACTGAATGATTTCATCTGTCCAAATTTTCAAAATGCTCTCACGGTTTGGAAAATCGAGGTATTTTTATACTGTTTGAAATTGTGATACAACAAAAATACACTCATCAAAAATGCATTCAAGGATGACGAAAAAAAATCTATGGTCTGCTATATCAATGTGAAATATATTTCATATTTGTATGAAAAATGTATATAACAGAAGTAAAATAGCTTCTGTAAGGGAAAATTGAGTGATCAACTTCATATTGATATTGTATGTGTCTCTATAGACAAGTGTATTTTTTTACTCTCCACTTCTATCTTTCTCAAGGAGTAGGCAGTGAGAACCGAACGCCAAATTCTTCTATATTGACACATACATCGCCTCATCAACATTGATACACTGTCTCATACATGCTCATCAACAGGTAATCATGTAGAAAATTAATACAATGATTCTCGTGACAATGTTTTTGTGTGTATGGTGTATTGTGAAAACTTTTGTCCTTTGGGAATGTTATATTTGTTTAAGAATCTAATAGAAATGTACTTCATAAAAAAATCATTTAAAAATTTTCAACCTTTCAAGAAGAAAAAATGAACAATTACTATGTTGTGGAGAGTTTAGTGTTGGCTACAATCGTTTAATCTTTGTTCTACTTATTGTTAATCGTGCTCTTCATTCTTGAAGTTCGTATCCATCTTGGCAAGCCATTTCTGTCTCCCAGACGAAATTCAACCATAAGCGTGTGTTCTCAGCCTTTCTTATGTCACTCTATCGAAAAGGGAATCGCCCCCGATGTCGCTGTAAATGAGTTTTGAAAAATTTAATCAAGATTCATGTTTTTCTTTTGTTCACATAATAAGCTGAAATTTCAAATATAATACTGTACATATAAGAGGACGTAATGATAATATGCAAATGATTTTGAAATTGATGAGTTTGTTTGGTGATAAAATGTCAAATTACAACCCTTTGATAAATAATTTCCCAGAAAACATAATTAATACTAAGATATAGTTAGGTATAGGTACACTCATACGAAATGCATATTGAATATGTTTAAATAGTATGTCTTTCTTAATTAAGGGTTTCCGGCAGACTTCAGTGCCTAATTACTATTCAGTATAGTCTATAGGCAGGACATTAAGACTCGTAATCCTGATGGTTTGACTTCTGAAAAACATTTCTACCTTCTTCCTTATAACCTATTTTTTATTTTTATTTTTTTGCTATGAAGTTTTTTTTTTTTTTTTATCTTAGTGTAATGTATTTTTTATTGTTTTTCGATATAATTCTTTTGTTAATGCACGTGTATAATTTCATCATACTTTTTAATCTGGTTGGTTGGAAGAAATTGACAAATGGCAATAAATTTGTTTATATTATGTAATAGCATATAAATAATTAAATATTATTATTCAAAAATATTCGTATTCAAACTAAAGAAAACAGTGGGTTGTGAAATTTTCTTCTTAAAAGATTGACAATCTCTGAATGCATTTTTATGAAGTACATTTCTAAATAAATACTAGATTCCCAGAGGATAACAGTTTTCACAATACACCATACACACAAACACTGTCACAAAACTCATAGTATGTACTTTCTACATGATACCTGTTGAGAAATTGATGTAAAAAAATTCAGAAGAATGCAGTGTTCGGTTCTCACTACCTACCACTTGAAGAAGATAGTAGTGAAGAGTAAAAAATACACTTGTCTATAGAGACACATACCTACACTATCAATATTTATTTATTTATTTTGTTTATTTGAATATGAAGTGATAACTCATTTTTTCTATACAGAAGCTATTTTACTTCTGTTATATACATTTTTCATACAAATGTACATAACAGACCATAGATTTTTTTTTTAATTTTGAAAATCCATGAATGCATTTTTGATAAGTGTATTTTTATTGTATCAAAATTTCAAACAGTATAAAAATTGCTCGATTTTCCAGAACATGAGAGCATTTTGAAAATTTGGACAGATGCATGAAATCATAGAGAAGAAATTAACAGATATCTATGGAAAACTTATCAGCTCTAGATCTATGCACTTAATACATATGATGTTATTATGAAGTCGATCGGACTTATCGTTTGGGCTGTAGAGAGGACACAAAAAGGATACGGCGTACGCCATAAATACAAACACATCACGACGGAACTCATAGTTTGCACTCTTTACATGATACCCGTTGAGAAATTGATGTAAAAAAATACGCTTAAAAATTGTATAATCATGACTCTCCACAATTCCATAGTAGTGGTGAGCAAAAATGTGAATTGAGTGTAAAAATACGCAGGTACCTAAGTACTTGTGTTATATTCTTAGCTTCATGTATGAATAAATCAGTAATCAAATCAAGTATAATTAAAAATAAGATGTTAAGTCAAGTAAATGAATTCACATGAAGTAATTTAATACACATTTTAATTGATCAGTATGATGAAAATATTTAAATATGTATGTGTTTTCAAACACAATATTGATTTTAGAGATTGGCACAGCAGCGTTTATTCCCAGGTATATTAAAGAACTCGATAATTATATTTTAATCACCTCAAAAAATGGAGGAACAGTAGAACCTCATTATCTCAAGACCCTTGGGATTCTGTAATAAACGGATCAGAAGACCTTGAAAAGAATTTTGATTATATCTATATAATAGATTTATATATTGTTATCCGAAATAAAAATGCGATGTGGAATTAAGTAAATTACTATTACCTATGTATATTACTTCGCTAAATTCGTATAAACCAATGATGAAAATGATAGTAATTATACAAAAATAATTGCACGTACAGATATGTACTATGTAGGTATGTATTGTGATCATTGAAGACATAATAAGATCAAGTTTAGCGGGCGGAGGCTGCGCTGTAGGTAATATTGACGGGCAAGTTCAGCGTGTGGTGGGGGGAGGGAAGGAGATACCTATAGTTAGGTCTGCAACAACAACAATACACTAATGATATAACTGAAGAACCACGGTCCGTTCTCCGCGCGGCGTCCGACTGCTCTCAGTTCTGCCGTCGCTCGCAGAACACAACCGGCCTTTGTGAACCTGTACCCGGTGTGATGGTACAACATTACATGTGCGTCATTTATTATTTTTTTTTTTTTTTTTTATTATATCTATAAAAGATACACCGTTCTACTATCACTTTTTATGTATGTATTGCAGCGTTATTGTTCCTAGACAATCATACCGATAAAAAACAGTCACGAATGCAATATAAAATAACAGTATAACGATATTTATTATTTTAATCACATAATAAAATATTAATATTTCGATGTTATAAGAACAATGACAGTTTTAAATTCAAATCATTTTTGTTTCATAATTTAGCGAAATTTGACTAAATTACACAGTAACCATCGTGTGCATAATGGTAACTATGTAATTTATTTATGAAGTGTGTCTATCTGTTAATTAACAAAATAATACATAAATTTATTAAAAAATATGGTATGTAACTCATTTTTGTTACATGCTTACAGAGATTTCTTTCGTCATACTGGTTTTTCTAATCAATTAAATCAAAAATTACCAAGAAATTGATTTTCAGTCAAATTAGTTAAGCCCACTGCCTCGTATATTTTTGCGTATTCAAACGTAGACATGGTTGAAATAAAAAAAATATGTTTAAGTATAAAGCACAAATTCAGAATATGTTAACGATCTAAATCTTAAATTGTCATAATAAGAATTTTATAATGTCATGTAATAATTCCGAATTGTTTTAGGGTTATTTATAACTCAATTATTTATAGCATTGCTCTACGGAGTAAATTTTTGCGAACATCAACAGACCCTTCAACATTAGTTCATTGAAAAAATCCACATCGATCAGCATAATCCGCTTTGATGTGATCGAATCTCCATATCGTGCCATACCTAAACGTTGTCAGAACAGTAGCTCTAGGTTGGTTTCTCTCTGAAGGTTGGTTTCTCACAATCAAACAGTATTAAGTAGACAAAAATATTTTTATTTGATTATAGATATGTATATGTGAGGTACCCATGCAAGCCGTCTTATTGACTATGTCCAATTATTTTTAAGAGTTGGCACTCTGTGATCCAGATGATCTCAATGTTAGCTGTCTTCCTGATAGATCATTCTTTTTGGAGTCATGTCGTTCAGAGCTAAACATTATCAGGCATACCTTATAGTCTACTCGTTCTGGACATTACAACTAGTGTAGTCCATTGAGATGTATTAAATGACATCTTTTGTCAGCTCCATATATCGATCTCGTACCTGCGTTGAATACTATTTGCAATCTTTCAAGCTGGTACTTGGGATGACCAGCATAAAAATCATTGCGGTAATCCAGCCTTACAGACAAACCAGCACAAATTGCATTACAGTAATCCAGCCTTTACACAACAAATGCAATAATAGACGTTTTAGCTTCGTTTTTGGGTAAACTTCTGTGGAAACTTTTTAATTTCCTCAGGTGGAAGAAACAAGAGATAAATTTTATTGAAATTCCAGCCTTAAGTCCAGCGATAGTTTGTTGTCCAAGGGGACGCCTAATAATTTGAAGGTGTTTTTTTTATAATTAAAAATGAATAATGTACTTGTTAAACAAGTACATATACATCTTCCTACATTCCCTAAATTAAGCATAAATGCTTGTGCTAAAGGTGAACGAAATCGGTCCAGGCAGGATTCGAACTCGCGACCACTGAATTACTAGCCCAGCGCGCTAACCGCTCTGCCATAACCCATCATTTTATGGTGTATGATCATGTATTTGCCCTTCGTTTCCCCAAAGCTGAGGGTCATGATCCATAGAGATCCCTGAAGACATGAAAAACGCCAACGTCATATATCTTACAATGTTGATTAATGTAATGAACTTCATATTCGACGCACATTTAAGCGTAATGTCCGCTAAAACCTGCCGTAGCCGTTTTGGCGGGGGCGGCGGGCGCAACGGTGCTGCGATCCCCTTCCCCCCTCCGCCCCTCACTTCCACCGAGCCCCCTGCACCGCTATCCGCCAGGCCCGCTACACTCGCAACAGTCAGTCTCCGTCTAGCGAGCCGCCGCGACGCACCGCTATCTTAACACACTTCCGGTCGTGGCTGGATACTACTGTTAGCAAATACCTGTTGCACATGTACTTGAACCTTAAAACACTAGTGTGATTCACAAACCGTTCTATAAACCAAACAAACTGTGATTGTTAAGTTATTTTTTGACGTTCACTCGTGTTATTTGTAATCGATTTCATTTTATGTGTTTTTTGTTATCAAAATGTTACTGAGACTAAGATGTTCCTCAGGAATGGAAAAGGATCGTGTTTTTACTCGAGGGAATGTGTCTAAAGGATAATTCCCCCTGTGTGTGACGTTATTTTTCATTCGTATTTTGGAAACGTTTTATGTTGGATTTTGTGTTTTGTTTTGTTATTGTGAACACGGACGGATAAAATAGTATTGAAAGACGTGATTTTTTTTACGGAGAAAAGTGAGTTCGTAGAACAAGATGCCGAAGATATTCTTGATCAAAAATCGGCTGCACCAGCAGCAGCTTCGTCTCCAAGAGTCTCAGGGGTTACTCGCGGGAAAGGGAGATGACCAGTCATTGTGTCCAGGATCTCCACTCGACGATACAGAGCCCCTTCCTCTCCTTGCCAAAAGAGACATCGACAAGAGAGACCGTAGAGATGGTAAGAATATTTTTGTAATTAGCATGCATAGTAAGTAGGTACTAAGATCATTATATGTAGGTACTGTTTATTTTAATATTGTGAAATTATATTTATCAAAAGTTACACAAGTGGAAATCGTTTTAACCATACTAAAAAAAATACATAAACAATTCATTATATTAGGTAAAATATTTTCATTTAAAAAAAAGGATGCGCCTATTGTTATTTTTTTAGTTTTATTGAAATCGGTGTTGGTTTCAAATAAAAAAAAACATTAAATGAAGATAAATATAGGTATATATTTTTTTAATTCCTAACTATAGGTAGGCGCCTACATCAACAATAGTGTATGTTTTGAGAATCAAAAACTTGGTAGGTTCTTTTGTAATTTTATATAATTAAAGTAATATTAACATATTTATAGTAAACTTCCTTTTGATTTGGCAATATTTTTATAAGTATTTTATTAGACAGGTAGCAAATATACCTACGTTTACTCATACCGACACATCATTAAAACTTCCGGCATGACTACTATAAATCGTTCTCAATCTGCTTGTTTTATTATGACTAAATACTTTTTTGAAGAAAATTCAACGAAGCGAAGAATGTATCTCTCGACTTAGTGTGGTGACTAAACATAACATCGGGGTGATACAGCACACGCATTAAGTATGTGTACCTAATGGATTATCATTAAGAAATGACCACCATTAAAATTCCAATGGACCCAGACAGACTTGTCAAATCAGGTTTTTTCACCCCGTTTCAACTGCGAGATCTCCATTTCTAAATAACGTTTGGAGTCCTCCTCCCGCTATACCGTTTTTTTTTTCGTTTAATTTTTATCCGTCTCCATAAAAATGCGCCGAGTATCCTCGTATTATCTCGAAAAAGGTGCGTTGATATAATTGAACCCTTTCTACGGATAACACTTTTTTTATTTGTTATTTTAATACGCATACGATGGTACTTTTTTACTTGCACTGTATCCGTGATTTGCCCTTGGGGGAGAACACTAGTCATGCGTAGGTTGAACACGAATATTTTCTTCGGTGTATCCAATATTCAGGTTTTACGCTTCACCGTTCATTCAAATCTTTTTCCCGCAAAGGAAATAAATTCTTTCAACATAATTTTGTATGAAACCACAAAATTTTATAACTGGATTATTCGATACCTACTTACTTCAAACTATAGTAACACATTATATATTTTATCGTTGTATGGTAGACAAATCGTTGTGTGTATTTCTTGGAATAAAATAACTATTATCTCAATATTTTAATTTATTTCCTGTTCGCACAAAAAGTTAATTGTCCGTAGCCATGACTCATACAAAGGAATAGTTTTACTGGTTAGTGTGAATCAATATTTGCATTAGGTACTATACCCAGTGTACCTTTGTGTGTAATAATTACTAGCAGTTGTACAAGTATATAAGTAAATTCATTAGTCTAAGATAAGTAACTACCTACCTGTTGTGTCGTTCAATCCTCATAACTTATTCTATTTGTACACGTAGATACAAAGCAAATATTGTTTTTGTGAAGATTCACGTGAATCTTAATGGTTATTCATGTATATCTGTGGTTGACAATGTTAAAACATACTTAAGGTAACCGATTTAAAAAAAAAAAACTATTGTGGAAGTAAAGTGTTCAATAATATGTAACATTTCATAGTTTGATTAATTTTATGTGTGTTATCAGGATAATATCGAATATTTTAAAGAATTTAACATCTCCCATCAATGTATGTTTTTATTTCAATTTTACGATGGTCCTTCAAATTGGTAGATATATTATTTAATTTATCAGAATAAGTAGGAAAATTACTTGCATAATGTAAATACCTAATCGATGCCATTTTTAAATCGTAGATATATGTGTATCTATTACACTATTTATTCTACCAACTTCATGTCTATACGAATCGGAATTGTCATCTTACATTATTTTACAACTGCAAATATATATTTCCATTTGGGATTTTAAGATTCATATAGGTATTTAATTATTCCATTTTCTGAGATCATGATTTTCGAAAATGAAATAATTGTGAGTTAGGTGTTTTATAAATGCTCAACTACTTGTAATAAGATTTGTTTCATTGTTATTTCTTAAACAAATAGTCATTGGTAAATTGTCTGTTGAAAGAAGAGATATTGTTTGTCAACTTTTGTATACCTTATTCATATTATGCATTAAGTAACACGCATTAAAAGTCTGCACGTTTTATGCAATATTAAACCTACATAATTAGGGTCTACACGAATTGCAAAATGATTTATTTTAAATATAACAACTGTAGATTTAATTTTATTTATTTATTTTTATTTAAACCTAACATACAAACAAATATTACAACAAATTCAATTCAAACAATATATCATACACCAATTTTATTTGCGGATATTTCAGTACATTTTATGCTAAACAGTTTGAAAAATTGAAAAAAAAATAGTAGGTACTCAAAATTCAGAAGAAGTATAAGGACAAAAAACGTAAGGAAGGTTTTGGCTTTCGTAGTCAAACTAAACAAAACAGGAATCAGGTACCGTAAACCTTCTCTAAAATGGTATTTTTATATTTTATTTTAGTATACCTAAAAATATTAACATTCTTTAAAAAACATTATAAATACCTATTACATGCCCTTTGGATGAATGAATTTTAGATATAATTAGTGCTTCAGAGAGACAATCTGAAAGTTAGATTTGCTCAAGTATTACGAGAGGGACAATTAATGGGAAGGCTCCCAACGAGAGACATATAAAAAATTAATATTTTATATTATATTTGTCCAATGTCTTTATATATTATGGGCTCTTCAATTCGGGGTTGCAATTTCATAAATATTTCAAAAATATATCACATTTTATAATTTATTATTATGAAATTATAATTTAAGGATATCGCAAATCAATCTTATATAATTCTAAGTTCTCAAAATATGTAAGCATATTATAATAACTTCCTATTTATTTTATTTTCATTCAGCGTCTTCAAATATGAAAGCCCACCATTATTAATATCAAGTAAATTATATTAATTACCTCCAATACGTTAATACAACAAAATATTAGTACCTAAATTATGTTTCGTTTGGCACTTCATAAAGTAATTTTTGTATTCTCGGAATATCATTGTGTTATTTACTATGCCTACTTTTGAGATAAATAAAATCAAGCTGTTATATAATATTACAGTGGAAAAAAAATCCAACCCAAAATAACCACGAAATGAAATAACCAGATGTGATGTAGGTATGGTCAGTCCCATCTCAGAATTCTGCGTAACTTTCATAGAGCTTTTCAAACTGTATCGCATGGTTTTAATCATATCCATGCATTTTTACTCAATGAAATAATATTTTCAATCAAATATCCTTTCATGAACATATTCCGAAATTTCCTTTAATTTTATTTTAAATAGACTTGGTGCATCACTCTCCAAAATTTTTTTTAATCGAATACCTCTAATTACGAGATAAAAAAAGTAATTATTTTGTATTTTATTACTACTATTTTTACTCCCGTAATACATTTTGTCCAACTTCACAACCGGCTAGAGCTCTTTAACTTTCAAAATTTGTGTATTACCGATGAAAATGCACGATAAAATACTTTTCAGCTTGATTCATTTGATATTTTGTAAAAATTTTGTATTTCATACAAAGTTAACAATAATGCATTACCAGGGGTATTTTTATGTTTTTTTTTGACAATGACATTTCAACGTGAAGAAAACTTTGAAAAGAGCGTCCTCAAAGTTTTATTCGATTTAAAGTACTTTATAGTTCAGTTGGTTAGGTATCTGACTGCTGATCCAAATGTCCCGGGTTCGGTTCCCGGTTGAGACACAATATATAATTTGGTTTTCAGTCTAGACCTGTGAGACAATTGATATCGTTACTCTCCAGAATGTGACATGTTATTGGGTGCCTGTTAAATTAATATTTGACATAGTACCTACTTACCTGTTAGTTGCCCGAAAAGTAATATAAAATAAAATTAAATTAAAAACTTAAAAGATTACTAAAACTTATCGCTTAATTATCACAACAAAAAAATGTAGTAAAATGTGATTCCTTTGATTATTTCTTGGAAAAACCAAATAAAGAGTACGAATGCATCTCCGAAAATCACATAGTAAGTTATATTGTTTTAATGGCTTATATTATATACACAAGACTATATACTTTCAACACTAAATTTGCTACAATTCCAATGCTAACATTATTTTCTTACATTTATTAAGGGCTGTCTCTATATAATGGGTGGAGTCAAATTAAGTCCGCTAAAGTATCAACAATCACTGAAGCCCTTCGATCTCCCATGACCGTCCTACATGAATTTATATTCGATTTCGAGCGGGTAAAATTAAACAAAATGATTATCATATAAATCTTACTTTCCTAGAAAACACTCCTCAGATAGTATAAAATTTAATCTGGTAGTAAAATCGCACACGTGCAAAAAATATTTTTCAAAAAAAAATCATTTAGAACCAGTGCACGGAGTAGACAACCAAAACCTGGCAGACACATTTCATCGTCAAATTATACCAACCGACCATTTCTAAGAATAAAAGGGACAGAATAACAATATTTTGCATTTTTTTTCTGAACACATGTTATATGGCCGAGGGCCATACAAAGTAAGATAGATAGATATTATGGCCAAATGTGCAACCGTTGTATTGTACCAATAATTAATACAGGTTGCTTTGTCTAGTAATATTACTTTCACAAATCGGCGTAACATCTTTTGTTGTCAATTGCTGAAATAGATTTAATTTCAAAATTGCCCGTTGGCTTTTAATTAGTATATTTGAACCTTTAATAAATTAGTTTGTGAATTTACGCACACAGAAATATATTTAATTTAAAAATACCACGTCTTAACTTACAGTTAATTTTAAAAATATATACATATATATGAAATTGACAAAATGTTTGTATGAATATCGTTATAATATTTAGAAACAAATCGGCTTTGTGCAGATTTTAAATAAATAATGATGAAACTGACTAGAACAAAAGTAAACAAATTAACAGTAAAGGCGTGTGGCGCTCGACTTTTCCTGTTGACCTCATTATGGAAATGATATTATATTAGTTAACAACCCAATGTATGAAATAATACAATATAAAACAATAAAAATGAAGCGGGTAAATATTAATAGGTAATTAACGAGGGAATCTATATTGATATTATATTATGTAACTGAATTATTAATGAATAATAAATAAGATATCAAAACGATGATTGATAACTTTTGGTGGTTCGTGTAATTGATACATAGAATAACATCTGAAAAAGAAGATGTAGATATGTATATAGGTCACCCGATGAAATACTGTTATAACAATATTAATTATATGTTAAAAATTTATAAGGGTCATAATAATCTGCGACCGTGTACCTACTAACAAATGACGAAGATTTTTTAGAAGAACAGAACATACATCGTCTTAAATATTATGTTCGTCTGTTGTTCACGCATCTAACATTTTCGTCTTTCAAAAATCCGTTCACGTGGACGTGCTATCCCTTCCTTGGGCGTCCCCGACCTCTCATTCCATTTCTGTCCGCAATGTATATTTTCTTCATTAGGCGTTCCTCATTCATTTTCCCCATGTGGCCAAACCATCTCAATGTGTTATTACATAAAGGACATGGCGTGATAGTATGTATTCTATTGCACAATGCTTGTAAGTCTTATTTGAGTAAACGTTTAACACAATCAAATGATATTCACAAAAAAAACCTCTTTACAATCAACTGTTTGTATTATTACCTACATTGATTTTTACCAAATGCAAAAATGTCAAGGGCAATTAGGAAAAAAACACCATTTATTTGATAGTGTGACAACATTAAACAATACCTAGGTTTTCAGGTTAGGCAATACCAACCTAATTAGGTACTTTATATAAGTATCTAACTACTTACAAAATCAATACTAAATAAGGTTAGTTTTTAGTAATTACAATATATTTTGCAAACATAATGGTATTCGGACTTAAGGCCGCACAGACACACAAATGTGATTATTTGAATTGGCGTTTCCTCTTTAACTCACCCAATAGTAACATAATCGAAACTAAATGGATAAGACAGTCTCTTCTCTCCATAAAAAAAATCGAAAGTATCCCTGAAATTTGCGGGATTCCCTCGTTATCCGTTTAATTTGTTGGATGTGTAACTATAATTCAGCAAAAATATTGTTAAATATGATGTAAACACTTTGACTGTTTTAGTTTTTTTAAATTTGTGTCTTGATTTAAATAAAGGAAAACATCATATTGTCGTTCCTGTTTCGCGCTAGTCTAGTCGTATAAAATGTATGACAGGACGAGCCCCACCGCTTCTACTTCAGTACGAGAAGTGGAGTACAATTCGATAAAAAATCTCAAATTCTCAAAAAGACTAAAATTTCACATACCTACCTATTTTGTTTTCAATATTTATGTAGATAGGTACCTATGCATATTTTGTTTTCAATATTTATGTAGATAGGTACCTATGCATATTTTTGTTGAATAGGTACTTACAATTATTGACATGCCATTTAATAATACAAATAAATCAGAACTAATATAATTTTCTATGAGACTATAACTCACGAATCACATTATGTTAATTAATATTTATCATTTTTAATTGACCTGATTAAATCGGACAGCCAATGTATTATGAAGCTACTTAATGTTTATGTTGCCTTTCGCAAACAACAAGTAGGTTACATTTTGCAATATCGATTCATCAACAAAGAAAATAATGTCATCAAAATACAGTTTTCAATTGTTACGAAATGACATTATATTTCTTTGTGTAATTAATAATATAGGTATAAAAATACGGTTTATGAACTGAGAATTTATTAATTGATTTATATCCATAAATTCCAATAGTTTTTTTAGCTCAGAAATAAAGCTAATTTATGTATGTATTGAAACAAAATTATTTCGTGTTTTTTTATGACGCTTCGAAACTACTTTATAATTACGATGATTTATGCGATGATAGCGCCGTTTAATGATCCACGATCATTTCAAGGGCGGTGATATAGATAAAAAATAAACGTGATTAATAATTCTACGATTTTTTATTCCTCTTGTAGGTCGATCGCCTCGTCATGTAAGAGGTTTTCTAACTATGTAGGTATTAAAACGTTTATCGAATAACGTTTCTTCGTATAATTTTACTTACGTACATTTTTTTTAGTTTTGAACATCTTTGAATTATTTGTGCTAATTAAACGTTTCTTCGTATAATTTTACTTACGTACATTTTTTTTAGTTTTGAACATCTTTGAATTATTTGTGCTAATAATAGATCTTTTAAATTATTTGAATTTGTTATGATGAAATAAAACTATAGTTTAAAGTTCTACTAGTTATTAAATGACACTGACTAGTTTCGATCATCCAGTGACCATTTTCAAAGTGTCATTAAATGACGTAAAACTTAAAACTGTAGTTTTATTTCACCACAGCAAATTCATATCATTTACGATGGAGTTCTAATAAGAATTGTCCGTAGAAAAGTTAAATAATATATATATTTTTTTTTTAATTTTTGCCCTTTCATGTTGTTTGCGTTTTTTTAAAACATTTTGTTACGAAAATGTATTCTTGAATATATAAAAATGATTTCAAGTTCAGTGAGCGGTCACATTATTTTTAATTGATTTTACGGAAAAAGCATTGAATATTACAAATACGAGGCAATCAGCTATCTGCCATTGACAACGTGACTGCCACGTAGGCATATATTTACGTATACGAGTTTAATATTTACATATTATAGATATAACTCATACTGTGGAAATGGTGATACTATGTTCAATTAATTAATTAATTTTACCTATACCAATTATGTGCGTACATGGACAAGATACTTACTGGGTTATTAATCCAGTGATCGCGAGTTTGAATCCTGCTACGACCGATTTCGTTCACCAATAACAAGAATTTATGCTTAATTTAGGAATTGTAGGTATTAGGATATATATGGACAATGACGTATTCATTATTTCGGATAAAAAAATGACGAACGTCACGCAAGCGCATAAAATGATCATGTAAATATAGTAGCCGATAACAGATTATGAACAATGTATGTGATTTAATTATGTTGTTTTTCCTATGAAACACCTGTTCCGTCTCTATTGAGATACATAGGCTTCAATTTTTTTTTTTTTGAATCATCACTTCTTGAGGGAATACCATTATATACCTACCTATTATGAATATACCTGCCGTGGTTACGTACTTATTTTTTTGATCAATTTATTAAAAAAAAAAACATTTTTTCCCGAATTACTTTTTATTTAAAGACCAAATATATTTTTTTTAATTCTCGAGTAAGATAATAATAATAAGGACAATTTGTAAAGCGCCGTTAAGTGACAACCGTGGTCACCTCAAGAACGCTTTCAGTTTGTGAGAAAAGAAAAAAAATAATTTGAGTCCTACATCTAACATCTATAGAATAATCTAGATACATATATTAGGTAAAAATAATTATTTCACTGGAAATATTAAAACATTAAACTTAAAAAAAATACGTAAATATCACAAATCGATCTAGTTGTACTTAGGTATATATTACATCATAATCTAGATGAAATTATAATAAAAAAATGTCGATTCAAAGTACACAGATATTATATAAAGTATGGGAATATTGAACGATTGAATGACAATCTGGATACGATTGTGTGTTACGAGTTTTTAATTTCTTTTTGAATTCATTGATATTTTCGGCACATATTATATCCATTGGAAGATTCTTCCATGACTTTGGTCCAGAAACGCCAAAAAATCCATGGATATTTTTATAGAATAGCTTAGATCAATTTTGGTAATCATTCAATGATGATTCGTTTTTTTAGAATGATCTTCGTAATAACTTAATATTCATAATGACGACGTCATATAATTTCGAGATATCGAGATTACCTACTTGTATATAACATATAATCGTCACTTTCAAAGTTCACTGACGCAATATAAGTACGTGGGTACCTACAACAGGTTGGCGACAGCGGCAAACGGGCCTACCATCGGCCACCACATTAATGTGGTATATCGGCCCTTACGGTAAATCAAAAGTAGATAAGTGTGTTGTTGTTACCTACACTATACACGAATTATGCAAAACGAAACAAAATAACCTTCAAAAATCGACATATGACAGGTAAGCACAATCAGATTTTAACGGAGCTGTTGCACGTTGTCGCTCGTTATTTTTTTACTCACAATTAACGCGTGCAAAAGAGACAGCATATGTAATAAAGAGCCGATTGCGTGATTATCTACCTCCGAAACATGATTGTTTAACATTTTTTTAAACAGTTTACACAAAACAAAACTAAAACACAAGCGAAAAATAATACTGCAGATAATAAAGATTCTTTCATAATGAACGATTTAAATTGTAAATACCAACAATATTCGTTCAATTTTCCGATTTCAAGCGTGTCTTACCACGAAAAACATATTTTTATAGGTATGTATTAAATGGCAACTCGCCCCAGATAAACGTGCTTGGTGCCTTGATTCGAATATTGAAAATTTGGTTGAATGTGCAGATACCTAATCGAGATAAAGTAATTAAATTATCTAACGTTGTTGAATATTGTTTTTCTTTGACTTTTTCAGTTTCGAACTGTAGATTGAGCTAGTCTCAACGAAATATTTGATAATTTTATTATAAACATCGAATTCGTTACAAAATTGGCGTAAGACTCGACGATGCAATTTTAACAAGTGGCGTTAGACTGAACGATTCGTTCCTTTGAACGAAATTCACCATTACAGTGAATGCGTGTTGGATTGTTTTTGCCGGTCGCCTTTTGCTTAATCGGTATTGAATTCGGAGGTCGGACTTGCGGTTCGCGCGCGACGCACTTAGGCGGGTATTGACGTCACGTCAAACGGTGCTCGGTGGTCTGTTCTCTTCTTTATGTACCGTACTTAGTGACGAAGCATTATGACGAACCGACTCAATGTTTGCTGACATTGTTTTTTTTTTCCTCTTCTATTGCAGTTTCCAATGCACCGACCGCTAAAACTGCAGAGGTTGGCCCGGTGTTAATTGCATACAACGTCAGTCAGTAGGTACCTACCGCAAACGGGTTTGAATAATAACAATAAAAATAAGACATTGAAATAATAATAATGCATGCGATCTGAACGCGACTTCTGAGAAATTTATTACTGCAAGTAGCTGTAAATTATTTTTAAACACCTTCGTTTGAATTATTATTTATTAAATTTTTAATTCGGTGCCTATTATAAATAAATTGGGTGCCTATTACAAACCTATCCTATCAATCTTTTATTCTGAAAGTCACACAGATACACTGTGATGAAACTTACAGAATACAATGTCAGCATGAAACTAGTTGATAATCTGCAATAATAAAAATAACCTTAAAAATTGCGCATATATAACTCCCCACTATATTTATCAAAAGTGAACACATGTCACTGCCAACGTATACATTGTTATAATACCAACTATAACCATCGCAATATATAAGGGTTATAAGCCAGGAGGTTATTTTTGGATACCTGTTTCAATCGATTTCGTTCAATTTCGTCTTTCATTGTGAGATTAATGATTTTCTTTAAGATTAGATATCTTATTGGATTTTAGTTGTTTTGACTCGTCCAAACCGGAACATCGTCGTTTACAACAACCCGCCCAGCTAGTTTTCAATATAACCTCTAAAATATCTCATGCGATAATCAACTCAACAGACACGATCGTTCAATTATTCGAAAATAAATAACTAATAACAATAATAAACACTACCGCAATTTACTTTGCAACGTACCTAATACAAGAACACACGCAACTAGTATTGGTACAATTGATGCTATTTATATAAATGGACCAAACGCAACGGTAAAGCGTTATTTAGATTTCGATCTTCGCCCATCAAATTAATTTCATTTGCAATCGATCAGTGAGTATTATATCTAACCGTGTAGTCTTCTTAACTCACGTGAGATGTAATCTTAACGTTTCGGTAACACAGAAATTAAATTCTCGACAGCCAATAACCAATAAACATCGTCTTTAATCAACTAGAAAGTTTATTTCGAATTAAACTGGGTCTCAATATAATTTAATTATACCGGTCGACTTACATTAATGTATATCAATGTAATTATCCAAAAAATAATTGGTCTTCAGGCGCCGTTATAACTTTTTAACAAAATTTAACAAGCCATTAATAATAATAATAATAATAAATATAAACGGTTCTTCTTTTTCTGTTTAAATCATCAGCCTTCGTGGCTTAGTTATCTGAGTATTGGACACATGTAAGTTGCACGGAAAATAAGATTAAACAATTATCTTTACTTAAGGGGACATATAAATGTGAACGTTTCAATTTGAAATTAAATTTCTCAAATTTGTTAATTCTGTTCAACATTTCTTTATTGAGTGTTCGTCACATAATTTAAAATTCAGCATAAGTTTCCCTAAAAAATAGTAAAAAATATCCCTTTTTTGCGTTTTTTTAAACTACTTCATAGCTATGTGTCGTAGAGATATCAATTCTATGTGCTTTAAGAGTACATACAATCAAAGTCAATGCTCGTGATATTTTTTCATTTCAAGTCAAGTTTGTTCTTAAAATGCAAAAAATCAAAATTCTGGGTTTCCGATAAATTTTATAATAATATCTAAACCCTTATTAAAGCACGCAATAGTTACTGTTACTAACACGTAATTTCATATTGCATTAGGCGGTTTTAATATAATATATCATGGTTTATGAAACCCCCGAAACTATGAATTAAACTGGATGGGTCGATTGCAGAGCGGTTAACTCGCTGGTTTAGTGATCCAATTATTGCGAGTTCGAATCCCATCCTGCCTAGACCGATTTCGTTCACCAGCGTTTGTGCTTAATTTAGGGAATGTATGAAGATTCATATGTACCTACTTGTTTTATTTTATTAAGTCGTTTTAGTTACACACTTGAGCGATACAATAAAAGAACCAGATTAGGTATAATATTTATTTCTATACACATTTGCATACAATCTTTTACTAGGTATAGGGTACGTTTTATTTTTTATAATATTTTAATAAAATTGACAGTATACTACACAATTTGATATTATTAAATACTTCACAGATAGTAGATAGGTAGGTACCTACCCGATGTCTAGTCTACCTTTAGTGTTTATCTGAGACACATATTATATCTCAACAGTTATAAGTATACACCTACACGACACAAGGTTAATATTTCAAAACCCGTTAACTCGGCACTTATTTTACATATATTCAATAACATTGACAATTCGATACACGTAACATCATTATTAGACATCGGTTTTTAATAAATCCTTGTTCTTCAAGTAGACCAAAATATGCTGGTGTCTTCTTCTTCATATCAGCCATGTTCCATCCACTGCTGGATAAAGACTTTTTATAAACTTTTCCACTTACAAACAGCTCTAACCGCAGCAAACATCTCAAGACAGAAATAAGAGGAAAATTTTTCTGCTGGTAAAAAAAATATGAACACATACCTACATACATACACACATACCATTACGGCATATCCCACAATGTGGGGTAACCAGCGAAAGGTGTGCGGGTGTGCATTGCCTTATAAAAGGTAGCACAACACATATGTGTATACCCACACACCAGTCTCGTCTCACCTAAAAAGGCACTACATTCAGAATGGGTGGTGAACCTCATTGCTGAACTATGTCAGATGTTATTGTTGCCTGTTGTATTTTCGATTACCCGGCTCTTACGGGACACTCGAAAACAGTAATAGAAAAGAGTGGAAACACTATTCTAAGCCGGTGCCTCACAGCTTATAAAATATGAACACAAGTAAAAAAATAAAAATAAAGGCGCCCGGTTCTCTTTGCTTACCCCGTATGGGACATGGCGTGATGGTATGTATGTATGTAAGTAATTTATTAATCGTTCTATAGTGAAAAAATGAGTTTGGTAATTGAAAAAATATTTTTGACAATTTTTCAACATCTTAATAGAGACGAAGTTGGAATATTATAGATGAACCAGGAACTCAATGCACCTACCTACTGGTTTATGCGCTTGCGCAACGTTCACCGATTATACCTTTTTATTGAATTCCCTTATTAATGCAATTTTTGAAAGTTCTATATATTTCAATAATGGGATAACAATTCGTTTGAATATCCAATGTTTTTATATATTATGCTACTTTTAAAAATATTCAAATTCTAAAATAGAGTCTCTCACTATTTTTGTAAAAAAAACTAATACTTAAATAAAATTAACAAAAAAAATAAATATAGGGAAATTGTACAAACGTTAAAAATATAGGTTAAATTAAAAGATCTGCGTGATTACACATTTGCGTACCATTTTCAAGCATGCATTTTTATTTTTTTATACAAATATCATCATTTTATTTTTCCCTAATTTTATAAATAGTAGGTATCTTAATTTATTCGTACTGATATACTTATTAAATTATAAAAATAATAGTTAGTAGTATTAATGATAATAATAAACACATCCTTGCACCCTTTACAAGTGGAGATTTCATAACCAGAATGGCAATTTCTTCCTACAAACCAGTGTTTACAGCACATTTAGCGAGGATTTCTCGATTTCTCTTTCACTGAACATCCGTACATATGTCAAACGGTTTACCACCATGAGATAATGAAATTGTTAAGTTTAAAAATAAAATGATAATATCTAATGACGCGTTCACCTGTAAGAGTTACGGGTTATTGGACATAAGAGTTGGTATTTAATTCAAGTTAGCTTCCTCTCACCATGACCTGCTTACTACATCCATGCCAAGTACAAGGCGAATTGTTCCCACACCTCAACTGTATACATTGCACACTGTTACGTTAGTTATTAATCAATAAATTAATCCACACACTTCTTGTTATCTCTAGTTCGTACCTACATTCCTACACTTGGACGACATCGAAAGCGAATTGACTCGATAATTTCTTCACGCTTTGTACAATATCACGAAAGTGATAACAAGTATACTGAGTATAGAAGATACATTGCATCATCTTGAATAAAGATACTTCGTGGTGACGGATTTAATTGTAAATAATAAAAAATGACCTACTGAAGTTATTGAAAAACATCTTGAAAAAACACGTGAGTTGCTCAGAGCGCAAATTTTGGTTATTTGGCTTGGTTACTAATTGCGCAATCCGCTCCATTCACCTCCGAAAATGTAAATATATTTTTTTATTTTATTTTATAGAATACAATAGCAAACAAGAAAAATTTATACAAAAATACAATGATCATTTTAATATTGCCAGTTATAGTATTCTTCTCCTGGATCACAATCCTAGGATTGGTCTACACCAAACACTCGATCTTTCCACTTAACTCTATCGTCCGCCAGTCTCTTCATCTCTTTGTAACTGCTACAGCGCACGTCACCGATTATCTGGTCTTCATAGTTGTTTCTGGGGCAACCTCTACAATTGTATAGTATTCTATAATGTATGTATTACAAGATGTTAACAATTTTGAAAACATTTTAACAATTTCTAAAACAGGATGGGAAAGGAGAAAGGTAGGGAGAGAAGTGGGGGGAACTATCGACCATTGGAAATTTGCCAAAGCATTCAAAGAAAACCTCCCCCTTATTTGTTTATTTTGACAATTAATATCTACCAACTAACCCGTGTTTCCACCCCAGAGAAGCGAGTTTTGCATCAGGATTAAAAAAATCGGCTAACCACTATAGTAAGCCAGTTAGCTGTAGCTATAAACGATGAATTAAAATGGGTTAAAATTCCGCTACAAGTTATTGTGTATTATTATTTTTTCCGTACAATATATTTTGACGCATTCGATTTTGTTCTATGTGACCATCACAAAATAAATATTTCATATCATTGTCCGATATATTGCTTTGTCATTGAAAGAGACAAACAAATACTGAATACAGATGATGGTCTGTATTGCATAAAAAATCAGACAGCAAATGAATGTGTGTGTATTAAGAATGTTCAATATTGTTGAACCTAAAATTAATTCATTTCGCTAGACAAAACAGATGAAGATTCTACTACCTACATATACGCATGAAAAATTTCAAAAGGCAATAGGGTTATAACGTATAGGGAGGTAAAAATCAAACATTTTTTTATGTTAATAGGATAATATTTTTGCTTCGACAAGGACTAACGGAGGTTGACTGCCATTAGACCAGACTCAAGCCAATCTTCCGCCAACTTATATAAATAATTAGTGACGTCGCATCCGGAAACTCAAACCACTGCCTGAGATTTTTAAGCCATGATATTCTTTAATGTCCCGTACTCCATCTTCCCTTTATCGTTCCCTCCAAAATTAATATTGAAGAGTAAAAATTCGTAGAATTATTAATATAATTTTATTGTGACAATTCCCGCACACTAGCGCATCACGCATCATAATTCTGCATTAATTAATAGAATCCAGAGGTTAAATAATGTACATGCTAACGATATGGATCTGTTTATGGGCAGTATAAATTACCACAGGAATACCCTACGTGTTAAATTCCACTGATCGTGTTTATTTTTATTTTTCGTTATTCATTTTATACCTACTTTACCTATTATATTTATTGTTCTTTTATGCTTTCATTTTGTTATTCTGTTTATTATTTTGGTTAAATTTTCCTTGAATGTATTTTTATATGTATTTTTTTTAAGTGTTTCTTTATATTTCTTCTTGCTTTATTTTCAATGTTTATTAATTGGATATGTTTGTTTTTTATGTATTTTCACATATTATGTAGGTACTATATTTTGTATCTTTTGAATTCTTCGTGTAAATGGCAAACGCTGTTAATAAAATAAATAAATAAATATCGTTTGGTTTTAACTACAATATAATATGATTTACCCTATAGTTTGGTATGATAAAATATAAGAAATGAGGAACTACATAATAATAGTAAAATTCTTTCATTGTGCAAAACAAATCACATAATATGGCCGAATTATTGCCCGAATGCAATTTCTACCCGTCAACCACACTAGTAAATATATCAGTAAATAGGAAAAGGATGGGATGTGAAGGGATGAATGATTATAAGTAAGTAGATAAGAAGTGTGACTTGAGAAGCTTCTTGAAGTACATTAAGTTAGGAGCTTCTCTTATACCATTGGGTAATTGGTTCCACAGCCGGGCTGCGTGAATTATGAACGAGTAAGTGTAGGAGGATGTGTGGTGTATTGGTATTGAGAGTGTACTATGGTTTTGAGACCGTAAATTTAGGCCGTGAGAGGAAAGATGGGTGAAAGTCTCTTTGAGGTGCTTCGGTGTGGGAGTTTTTTGAGTTTTTTTTTTGTTTTCCTTGAGGTGAGAGAGATTTTGATCATAACTATGTTTATATTTTTCTATGCCTAATAGTTTTTCAACAAGATGCTTTCAATCATTCACACAATAAAAGCTTACCTAGAGATCCGCGTTTTTCGTTGAAATACTAACAATTTCTTACAGACAGTAAAAATTTTCTAAAGTGAATAATATATAGTTGTTCGTTTCAAAATAATATTACGCGTGATGGACAATGGTGGTTGTTTATGTTTTTTAACGAAGACGTTGCAACAGTCAATGATCAAGTTCGTCAGCTCCATACGTTTTTTCGTCTTACAAGACGTATTTTTATGCCGGTACTTCGGACACGACTCGCCTCATCATTACGTAAATGTCGAATATGTAGATATTGTATGTGCTGCCATTAAAAGGGATTGCTCGTAGCATAATAATACCCTGTCGAGACACTCATTTTGTAGTTGGATTTTATGCTGCAAGAAACGCGCAACAGTACAAACCTGTCTCTTACTGTTTCAACAACAACATTGTACCAATTATTTTTTTTAAAATAATAATACGATTACGTGTGTCGGTAAATCGAAATTGAAGTCAAAATGTACAAATTAATTTTGACGTATAAAGGCCGTATACCTATATGCATCCTCATATATTTCTCTGACTTAATCAGATCGATGCAGTTTCGTCCTCTAAATTACATATATAAAAGAAAATTGAGTGAAGACTAGGGTAACGACAAAGAAATCATCTCTCAGATGTAATGATGCTGTATGACTATTTTTATTTATACTATGTTTGAAATTGAGATAAAGAAATATTATTAAATAAAATTTCTTTATCTCAATTTACTTAATTTCACCAAAAAATGGTTGAAAAAAATCCACGCCATTTTGTTGTTTTGAAGAATGTTTTTTATTGTTGTTTTTTTTACCTTTGTGTATGTAATGGCAACATTATGCCTGTTAATTATACCTACAGTGTAGCTATAAATCCTACAGCTTTGTACATTATTTCATGCAGAAAATCCACAAACAAAAAAATAATCTGTTAGATCATTGAACATTTTCAAATGCGTTTTTAATTATTTATCTCCGGTCATTTCGTTCTTTCGCAAGTATTCCCAGGTCCACTGTGTAGGCATATAACTATGTACATTGTCATTCTTACCGTTCAAGGTATTATAAAACACAATAATCGCTTTTCCGTTATATCATAACTTTTTGAGGTGCAATACAATAATTTAATTTTGTAAGACAATACCACTGGAAATAAGTATAGTTTATCCGACTTGTAGTAGTCTTACGGGCGTATACGGTTTTACCTAAATTTTAGCATAACTTAGTCGATACGGCTATATTAAAGTTTTTCTTTCTAAAGTAAGAAAAAAATACATACTGAATTCTTTGTGTCTTCCTAATTAATCGGAGCTTGTGATTTTGATATCTCCACTCCCCATAATAATATTTTAGTGTGATATATATTTAAATGTAAATGAGTATTTATGTTTTCGTTCAAGCCCCCCTAGACAACGTGTCATTTAGCTCAAGAAAAGATAACTCAATGTATGGAAGTGACAGTATCCAGTCACGTGATAAATGTCACTTCCATACATTTACTTATGTTTTCTTGTTTCTTGCTTCTGAGCTAAATGACACGTTTTCTAGGGGGGCAGCATCAAACATAAACTAGAAAATTTTCAAAAAATATACTTTTTAAAATTTTAGATAGTGTTCTATTTCATTTTTTCGGCAATTTTCATACAAATTTCAACGAATGAAATGGTATATAATGTACTTTTTTGTGAGCGTTTTTATTTCGTGTAAATATATTATTTTTCCTAATTTTAAAGTAGGTACCTAAGTATTTTTTGTGTAAATGTCGTCTATTTTTCATAAGTATTTAGATATTAATTATATTTTTTTTTGTAAAACGATTTTCTTGATGAGTTAGCTTATTGCTTCGCATGTAACTTCATGAGCAGCGCCGGTTATTAAAAACTATCAAAAAATAAAATGGGTTTTACAAATAGGTAAGTACTCTGTGGTCATTTCGAATAAAAGTAATGCTTGATCTAAATAACTTACAAAATATTAATATTATGGTACCTACTCAAATAATGAATATTACCATAAAGTTGAGAACCTTTGAGTCGCTCACCGAACTATTGTTATAAGTAGTTAACTTTATTTCTTCCGAATATACCTCAAATACTTGAGTAATTTAACCTTCATACGAGAGTATTATATAGAAAATGTATGTGTATTATCTTGCGTATGGGATTTATAAATGCAGACTGATTTATCCAACACCGCGCATTTTTTAACGGTCACGACAAGACATTATTATTATTATATTCCCTTGATAAATGGTAAACCTTTTATGGCACACGGTAATGCAATTATACGAAATGATGGAGGTATTTAAACTTATAAAAATCTTGCTTATCTCAGCATATTGTAGTTTTACATTCGTGCAATAAAATCACCATGTATAGTTAGTATCTGTATGAATATCTGAAGTTTCCGGATACGACTTTCGGTAAGAATTATTTGATCTCTAGAATACCATTTACTTATACAAAGCTAAGTACAAAATGTATTCTTCTAAAAATCAAGAGCCCACTAGTACCAGAAATAACTTACCAAGAACGTTAAATATAACAAGTTTCCAGAATGTGGCTACTTGTTATTGGGTGCGTGATTAATTAATTTTTGACATAATATCTGATAGTTACATGAGAAGCACAAATTTTGTATGGAAAATATTCAGCATTTTCATGAAATGAGTTTGATACATTATTTTTTATTTAAATATTTTATTACGAAAACTTAATAATTCTTCAATGCCATTTAATGAAAGTGGTGTGCCTTTTTACCAATTTGAAAATAATTTTTTTAAATTATAAGTTTCCCGAGCTTGGGATCACTTTGAAATATTTGACAGTTAAAAAAATTAAAAAGCACTCTTCAGATATCCTTCAAAATATAATGGGATGTAAGTGATTATTAGATATACAAATTTGCAAAATTTGAATAGAATCGAATGAGTACTTAAGTCTTTAATCGATAAAGTAAAATGAACACGCCGTATATAGCACACAGCACATAGCACACAGATACATTGTGATGAAACTTTCAGAATACAAACTCAGCATGATACTAGTTGATATTCTGCAATAAAAAATAGCCTTGAAAATTGCGAAATCATAACTCCCCACTATATCCCCTTGGGTTAGTGAGGAGTAAAAAGACACGTAGGTAATTTAGATTAACGACGTACTTATATCTCTTTTTTTTGACGTTGCTACATTTTCTACCGGAGATTGGCTATTTTAGTGCATTCATCCTTATAGCATTATTTGACTGACAAATAATACCAGTGATGTTCATAAATACAAGTCCATTATCTCTGTATATCCCGCAAGTATCGCCGCACGATGGCAATGAATGTGTTTTAAAAATTACTCGACAGTTGGGTAAATATTGATGTCCGTCTCGTAAAGGACAAAAATAATAGCTAACGAGTGAAGCATTGAAGATGCAAAGTGCAGCTAGCATGCAATCTATGCCGTGACCTGAGAACTTACAGACTATAGTCGCGGTGCAATGCAAACATTCCAAGATGATTGGACGTCATTTGAGTGCATTAGTGCCACTTGCTGGACCTCCATTAGTACCTCCACAATCAAGGACTTGTATTGACAGCTCAAACACTTCACACGTAAACAACATTGTCGTGGAAAATTGCGGACGAGATGAGAAAATCGCATTCAATTTTATTACCGCCTACAGTTTCCTATATAATACCGATTGTGCTTCAAAGAATTGTTTTCTGAAAGTCCAATAAAATATTTCATATTTTACGCAATCGGCACAGCCTGTGTAATTTTTCTATCTCAAATTTAATAGAAATAATCCATTTAAAAACAATTTTGGTATTCATAGTCAACAATAATTGTTAATGAATTATTCATATGGATATGAAAACTATAAAATTTAAATGCGAGATTAACTCAATTTCGAAAAAAAATTCTATCATTGTAAAATGTAAGTATTTTTTTTCTTATGTATATGTAGGTACCTACTTAATTATACATTTTTTTATTCGGTTATTTTATAATTTTAACTGGAAGACTTTGATTATTTTATGTCAACTGTTCGTGCTTTGGCACTCATTCGCGTAGAAAATAATTCATATTTATATGCAACAAAATTATGATTATCCATGTTTCGTTTAAAATATGCAATATTATTATTGTGTCAAGAATAATTTCAATCCAGTACATGCAAGCAACAAACCTTTGACAGGTAAGCGGCCTTACTCTCCACTGCAAATCCGATCCCAATACGATCCGACTCGCTAAGAACCTACCTTTGTAACGGAGAATGAATGTGGTAGGTAGGTATGTTTTAATAGTAATAGTCGTTCATTTGAATGTACGCAGGCGGCAGATAGGTAAGTTCTAGTTGAAAATTTGAAATTGGGATCGGATTCGAGTTTCAATAGTAAGGCTACTGGTCAGTGGTAATTATTTACAAACCGACATATATATTTTATACATCACAATACCTGTAATTTGTGCAAAGGTGTATCTTCCTTTTTATGATTTGAAGGCAACGTATGTTCTAGATATATAATAATATGTTTGTTTCGCCTTCATGACACATATAATACGAATAAGATAAAATAATAGCAATGATTGTTATCTAGTACAAACATAATGAGATGATTGCTTGTAGTTAATACAGCGTGAGAACAATATCGACATGAAATGGATTATTTAGTCATTTTAACTATATTTATTATACTTAGTACAAACAGATATATAAATATTCTAAGTTTATATAGTGTTTAATACTATATTATATTTCCGAGAATTTTCAAGGGAGACAGGTATCAATTAATACATAATCATAGAATAATAGTATATAATAAAATTTTATTCTTTATTTTTTACGTCAAAGTTTTTGTGTAAAAGATATAGAATCAAGACTTATATTTAGAAAGCTTTCTACCCAAACGCAGATCCGTAGAAACAATTTCAGCACATTTTTTTAGTTGGTATATACCTATACCTTTTTTTAGAAAGTTTTACAGTTAATATTGTATTCAAACACATCCCTATTTTATGCTTTTTAACAATTCATTATAAATGAATTGTTAAGTGGCACAAATATCACTATTTTATATATTTTATTCTAAAATCGCAATATGGTGTCGCTCAATAACAACATTAATTAAAAATATCTATATAGATATCTACGTAAACGAGCCAATTAAATGATCCTAAATCATCAAAGGGCGAAATAACGATCCAAAATATTTTTTTAGGTTTTTTTTTATTTTAAGAGAGAATAAGATACCTATCTATTTACCTACATATCATGTTTACTATAAAGATTATAAAAATTCATTTTCAATGTGACACAAAAGCCTCGTTTGAGTGCAACACCTCACCTTTATGATAATGAAGTTAGTCACTTTTAAATAAATGTCTGAAATTCTGTATTTTGCATAATGAATAATTCAATGTTTATGCATGTTTATACACTGTTGAATGATTTTTTTGTAAATCATAAGTCATTGAAGTTTTACTTTAGATATTATTGTATTTAGTTCACTGCTATACCTTAACCCCGATTTAAAAACTTAAAATGAGTAGGTAATTTTTAATTTATTTATGGATTTTTTTTTGTAAAAAAATGTCTCTTGATATAAATAATAAATTGCATTAAATCTACAAGATTCTACCCATTTTTTCCAAATATGTTTTCTGTTCATTTTGATTTGTAAATCTACGCAAGCATCTGTAATAAAAATCGGTTTTACTTTTATGAAATGCATTATAAAAATGGTTACCATGGTGCAGCCTTTTTTTGCCCAATAGGTAGATATATTATATCTGTGAGTTGAGCGAAACGACTAATAAGAATTAAATCGTTGTTTAAAAAGTCAATTATTGAAACGAATTGGTATCAATTTCGATCTTAGCATAGAAATGTGGTTATAATTGTTAAGATTGGCATCCAGTTGTGTTGGCGATGAAATAAATTCCATTCATTGTGTATTAGGTAACAAAACATCCCCTTAGTATTGTGTTGGGTGATACAAACACGTTGGTATGTTGGGAACAAACATTTTACCACTTGACCAAACTACACAGTGTGTAGGTAGTGGGTACCTGCTTTATACATATTGTTAATATGCATAGAGTTGCAATTGGGTATCATAAACGTGCAACTCAATTAGTGGCCACGATTAGATATTATGCGCCTCACTAAACGTTTAGTCAGTGACAATATCTCATCTGTGGCGGTCGATATGTTATTACAATACATATTATAATTACACTTGGTGGTCTAGTATTCAAAAGGAACTTCAGGTGGACTGCACGAGGCACGAGGGAACTGAGTGCTGTTTGGTGGAGACATGTGTGTATATATGTAGGCAAGCCAGAGGGGCTGCCTCCTCAATCACCAACAATACTGAGGGCTGACCCCGACTAAGACGGGAATAGACAAAGAAGATGTTGTTAGAACACGTCGGAATTTCCGATACTCCCTACTTACCGAGGTGCAATAAAAACCCCACAATCCATAGACGCGTGGTGCACGTTTCAAAATAATAATTTGTATACGATCGCTATTCTACATATAAATTATATCTCTATGGTTATATGCTATACAATTTAAGACTGGGGTACACCAAAATCGTACAGATTCAGACATGACGCAGTCATGATGCATTATATTATTTTATTTTTTGCTGATTCCATTCCCATTGTATTCAGAGAGGACTATACCTCGCCAATAACCGAATTCCGCCAGGTATGTGTAGATCGTATAGATTAGTTCAACCCAGACTGCATACATACATAATATCTGGTGCAATAACACTTCAATACATCGGACAATGCATGCATTTTCAATCCGTCTGACTATCAATGTGGAATTTGTATGTAAGTTGCACATTAAACTGTTCTAAGGTCGTCGTCGAACAAAGTACCTATCTGACATAAAATAGGAACTCACTAATATTTATAATGCAGAATGAATACGTTTATTAATAATTACTAAAGGTGCTTAAAGATTCAGGAGTATACATTAATGTACTTACTTATTTCAATCAGTACCGCTTATTTACAATGCTCTTGATTTAGTCAATTATATTGCTTTCAATCAACCAATTTAACCCCCATTTCACAAACACTTTTTTATTTATTTATTAAATATAATATGTTTTAGCTCTTAAGAAGAATTTAACAATATAAAAGATGGGTTCGATTCCCAGCGGAGGAGAAATTTATATAAATTTATTTCTCACGCAAATATTGCTTCTCTGGGCTGGAAACACTGGTTAGTTGGAAGAAATTGCCATACGGCAATAAACTCGCCACTTGCGCAGGGTGCAAGGAAGTGTTATTTATTTATTTATTTATTATATATCGTACACAATTGTTTGCTGGAATAAAAACGTATACACGAAAAAGAAAAAAATAAAGTAATTACTAAAAATGAGATTTTTTAAGTTTTTTTTTTTTATTTGTTAATAAAAAATATTTACAGTATTTTATTTTGCCTAATCCCTTAAGGGGATTTTTGGCTGTGATCTTGATAGTTAATTAGGTACACTAAATTTTCTAATAAAGCAATAATACCTACATTAAATTTTCCGCCCTACATAGTCTGGAACAACCCGTTCCCACCACTTATGTAGACTTTCAATCATCGAGGATTTTTGAGTAATATATATTCTTTGGTTTTCTTTTTGAATACCTCGATGGATCCGCATTGCTTCAAACTGGCAGGCATGGGGTTCCAGACCTTGGGCAGCAACACATCGTCGGTCCTTCGTCTATAGTCACTGTAGAATTTGTTAGTCACTGATCTAGTTTGTCTGTCGTGTGTTATTAGTAGTCTGTCTTTAGGTCTCAATATGTAACTCAAACACAAGTATGATAACAATACATTTTAATAATAGCCGACGACTTGCATATATGTATGCATTTTTTCTTTCTATTAAAACTATATTCAAAAGAAGTATTTATGTAATAAAAGTATTAACTAAAGATTTTAGTAGTTTAAAATTCCTTCTGGAGTTCGAAAAACCTATAGAGTAAAATTCATGTTTTATGTATCGGTAATATGCAAAAATATTACGTAAAATATATAATAAATCATGCGACCGGTAGTTATTTATATTTTTGGTTAAATTGAAAATTGATTGCAACAATTAAAATAATTATTTTACATAATAATTATAAACGTGGTTTATGTATGTAACGGAAATAGTCGGTATATTGGTCAGACTGTTCGAGTATACCATATTATATTCTGCCAGCATTCTGGTGGGAAGATTAACTCATTTTTTATATAAATATGGAACAATTTGTACAGCGCCGATTTCCTTGGTTCAAAGGCGCTTTACATGTAACGTCTAACAAACTAAAAATAAGTACTTAAGGTTATTATTAACGCCTATGATCTTGAGCATACGGGATGTACACAAATATGCACACTACCTTCCTTCTTCTCCCTGGCCTCTTTCCAACATATCGTCGATGAAGACTGTTGGAGTCAGCTCTCCTCGTCTTCAAGCTGTACACTCTTCGGTTCTGGGCCGCCTCCGATGTCAATTCTTGTTTCATCAATTGTGAACTCCTTTGCGCCATCCATGTATTTTTTGGTCTTCCCCTATTCGTTGATCGAGGGATGTCTACGGCCATAGCCTGGTTCACAATGTGAGCCTCGGGACTTCTTAATATGTGACCATACCATCTCAATTGTCTTTCTTATAATTTGTTGCACACTACCTTCCAATGTATGAAAATCGAAATAATTTTGTTTATAACCAAATCTGTGAATAAGTCATTTTTTCGTAGAGGAAAGGTAAAATTTTGAGGTTTTATCGATTGAAGAAAAAATCTACTTCATAGGCCCCAAAAGGTTTTTTTAAAACTAATTTTACAAGAAAAGTAAAATACAATTTTAAATTTAAATCAACTCACGCAATAGAATATTGATGTAAACATAAATTGGTTTGCATTTCAAAGACTTTGAGGGTTTTGGGGAAAAGATTTTCAAAATGTACTATTTAGCCTACTGTAGACTCTAAAGAAAAAAATGGACTATGTACTTCATTTCGTAGAGCTTACAATCAACATAAGTAAAAGTGCTTTAGGTGGGATTTTGTATCAATAAACGGGGCTATATAAAATTTATTGTTTTGAATATCCTTGTACACGCCTTGTACATATATTTAAAAAAAAATCATTGGATAATAAAAAAATTATATGCATAAACAAATCGGTAAATTAGATATTTTTAATTGTAAATACTATGATATACATATATTGTAGAGTGTAGATTGTAACTTACAATCAACATAAGTAAAAGTGCTTTAGGTGGGATTTTGTATCAATAAACGGGGCTATATAAAATTTATTGTTTTGAATATCCTTGTACACGCCTTGTACATATATTTAAAAAAAAATCATTGGATAATAAAAAAAATTATATGCATAAACAAATCGGTAAATTAGATATTTTTAATTGTAAATACTATGATATACATATATTGTAGAGTGTAGATTGTAAAAAAAAAAAACAAAAATAATTCACAAATTATGAATTATTTATCCAAACACAAATGCTATTTTATACATAACGCGTTCAATAAATTAGATCAAATGGAAGAAGATATAAATACTTATCTTACCTTTCATTAAATACGTGAAAATTGTGATGTAAATTATCAAACACATCGTATATTCACCTTCAAAATGCGTCGTTTGTACCAATTATAATATCATGAATGTATACATAATTGATCGATTTGTTTGTGTGCAGCAGTAATCATTGCACAATCATATTTCATAATAATTACAGTTTAAAATGCAACACATTCACGTACTTTGTGTGGCCAATATTGAGATTTTTGTTTATCTGGTAGGTGTACGATATATATTAATTAATGAAGCATGTGTTATTGATAACTGTTGCAACCAATTTATTCATCCATCTTGCAAACGATGTACATACCTGTATAAAATTCTTTTACAAGGTTTTTCTCGTACGAATTTTAACCTCGCATTACGCAGGCGCGCTGTCCTCGAAAGAATCACACATACACACGCGGAATAAAAACAACTCATATAATTGAATTATAAACTCGTACGTACTTACTGAAAATTATAATGTCATTATAATATTATATATTGTTTTACTGGATTGTTAACTTTTGAGACTCGGTAGTCTTTCGAAGAAGCAAACATTAAAAAAAATACTCTGCAGTTAAAATACATAAACAGTTAATTTTCAGTTAATAGCATCCAATTATCAGTTGAAAATACGGCATCAGCAAAAATGTCGTAAAATACATATGTACCTACATAAATACATCAGGGGACTCATTAATTTTATAATGATGCAGGCCAGATATTGAAATATGAAAACTTGGTATCCATTTGTTCGCCGAGTATTTTATCGTGTCTGTTGTTGGGATTTCACAAAAAGAAAAAATGTTATAAGTTAAATTTTATTAAAGTTGATTTAATTAATGATTATTTAATTATATCTGTCAATTATTAAAATTGGCATATGTGAGCGAGCAAGAGGCCGGGGTCGACCAAGAAAAGGGAACAATATACTGAAATAGCAAAACGTAATATGAACAATAGACAAATATATTAATACAGAATAGACGGTGTATGCATGCTAAGATAGAAAAATATGTCTCGGTTCTCTCTGCCTACCCCGTCAGGGACATGTCGTGATAGTGTACGTAATTATATATATTATATAAGATATTAAAAGTATTTGTTTTGTGAGATGAGCCACCTAACTAATATCTACATACCTCTGATAATTGCTTTGTACTGCGCGTGATGGGTTTCCCATTATCAGGAGCACAGCAGACAAAGGAGGATAATGACTGAACGGCTTGTGTTGTAGGTCTATCTATCACTTCACTACCGATAGCGTTAGTAAGTTACAGGTACAGGTTGGTGACCTCCACTCAGAGCATTTGCCCGCGGCTAGCGGCGCCTCGTCACTTGCGCTGGTTATGATGGTCATCCAGCTATTATTAAATACTATCATCGTTTCAATTCATTATCTGGTTCCGAGAGAAACCGACGCGCATCAATTTACCCTCAAAATCATATGATCTCCTAATACTTATTATAATATTAGGTAAACAAAATATGTAATGATGAATTCCGAGTAAGGAAAGGAATTCCCATGCCTTAATCCACAACATTTATTCGGATTCTCATTTTTTACGTTTTCTGGATGATTTTCTAATTCGTAGGTTTTAATTTTTATTAACTTTACTCAAGGAATTGCATTTTTACGTCTCATCACATTCTTCGTCCGAAAAATCTTGTACTCAAAAAAGCTAAATATATTTTTTGTGTTAATTACCATACCATCATACCATTTTCTTATTTGGGGTAGGCAGATAGAACCGAACGTCAGACTCATCTCTCTTGACATAATTTTCACGTCCATATACTCTCTTCTGTTATTCTCACTTCTAACGTCTCCATATTTCAAAATTCCATTTATGTGATCGTGCCAACTCTGCCGACCTCTACTTTTCGTTTCCTCTTTTATCGGCCTTATATATTTTTTTTTTGTAAGACGGTCATCACTCATTCTTTCTATGTGGGCAAACCACCTTAGGACATTTATTTTCATCTTACTTACGATATATTTTTCAATCATACATTCTCGTCTAATATCCTCATTTTTTATTCATGTGTTAATTATTTATTCTAAAATAGAAATAATATTCTTTCAGTACACGAAATATAAATTTCAGGGTTACTCATGAAGATGATTAAAATAAGATTAATATCAGCTTCAGACCTAAGCAATCTTTGAGATTTGAATCAATTGAATAATAATATTTATTGACACCAAAAGTTAATGGTAATTTCATACTTAACTTATGATCTTAACATGTTTTTATGATTAAATGTCGAGAAATATTAATAAAAGATTATGATAGACAATATAAAAAAGTATTAAGAACGTGTCATGAGTAGCCCACCTGAAGTGAAAAGTAAATATTAGACTTTGCTTTAATATTTTAAACCGAAGAGTTCCTCCACTGTCCCAATCCGATAAGTCTGCATAGGAGTTCGTTATAAGGATAAAGTGCAGCAACAGGTTTTGATAAATATGCCACTATTATTCAACTTCAATTGTTATTCACATGTTGTGTAGTTCTGCTTCAAGAAACACATTGTGAAACACAATGAGCTGGTCCTACTTACTGTAGGTAGCTGAAGTACACTTTCTTGACAAAACAATTCGAAAATAAAATGTCTAGGATGTTTTAACGTAGGTATAATAGAGCTCGTCAAACGAAAGAATGCGCATGACGTCACCTATGCACAAACCAATTTTGGAACAGGGATATATGTAGGTACTCTGATTTGAATCGATGTTGACGCAAATGACAAATACCTACTTCATGTTTGTACCTATCCTCATCTTCCTGACATACCTAAACCCCTATCATACCTACATCCATACCCGAACGTGGCTACAATAATCTCGCCTCTGTCCGCGCGCGAGTAAGCCACATTCTTCAGTCTCGCAAATACGCGTCTCCATACGCAACTCGTGTTGTGCAAGCGCCGTGCGCAAAATAATATATTCTTTTAAATACGTTCGCGTATATTACATATATTACAGACAGTTAATTAATCAGAATATGTTGAACCAGTGACGAGAAGAGGGAAGAACTCGCGACAGAGAAAAGGAAGATGACAGCTGGCACAGTAAGGCTGGGTTGTTTCAACAAAGGTAACAGTAATAGTATAGTTAAAATTCTTTGATTTAATGAAATTGTTCAAAAATGCGTTGTTTGACGGCATAAGATCTCAATGATACAACTAAAACTTACATGAAATCAAAGTATTTTCACTATACTTTTACTTTAATCTTTGTTCCAGAAACACAGCCTTAGTCCACTCCCTTCAAACTTTCCATCTTGTCCAATCTGTTTCTTTTGCTGATATCGCACAATCGATGAATAAAATCAGTTGACGTTCGATGTTGAGCAGCGTATTGCGTGTTACTCTCGCCCTGACCGTGCTGTATTAAAACTGTCACCCGCATTATCTCACTTGTCGAGCTCTACCCATAACAAACTCGTCTTGAACTAAGAAATTGTATGAAATATAGATTCATACTTGCAATGTTCACCGAATATATTTTTTAATTGCATAAACACAAACACTGGATTTTTTTCCCTGAAGGGAGTCAAATGATACTTTTGTTAAGAATAACGTTGCGCAAGCGCATAAAGTGATCACGTAAACAAACAAAAAATGAAATAATATTTCTGGCGCAGTTCAGGGGTGACATCTGTGCGAGACACCGTCACCTCATTTATATGGACTGCTGCTTTCATTGTTTACAAATAAACTAATTTACAAAAAAGGCGTTACAAAAAAGGTTTCTTCGTTACCTCATAGATGGCAATAGTATAATTTCGTATTATTCGGGTAAAATGTTTACACATTATTCAAATATATATATAACTTTCAAACATTACATTGATAAGAGAACTCAATAAATGCATAATTGGTGAACGTTTCGCAAGCGCTTAAAGTGATCACGTAAACCAGCCGATAACAGGTCGTAAGCCCTGTAGGTGCCTGAGTTCCCGGTTCTTCTATAATATCCCAACTTCGTCTCTATTGAGATGTTATTGTCAATAAAAATGCAATGTTCACATTAAAAATTATTAATACTCGTTCATAATTGGTCATTTATTTTTCTACACGACGAAGTAAACAACATTTTGAATTACTAAAAAAATATCTAAACAATTACACTTATATTTTTTTGCAGTAAAAAAATCCATAACCAAAGTCTTTATGTTTTAATGTGCATTTTTTTTTATCCTGATCTGTTGATTTTGATGTTCAATCGTTTTTTCATATAACTCAAATACATTGAGTTATTATTTGAAATGATTTAATTTTCATTATTCTTACATATTATAACGATAGCAAAATAGTGACCATATTATAAAAAAAACTTATAAAAAACATACTATGTACCTACTATTGAATGTTTTATAAAACTGTCGAATATATTATTCTGTATAAATTTCCGATGTATTATCCTATATCAGTCCGTATAACTACATATATACAAATGACAACTTTGTACTTGAATATATCAACTTATATTTACTATGAAAAAATGTTTAGTCTAAACGTTACTTTACTATTTACTGTACTGTTTTTCAGAATTCAAATTTTGTATAAATAAATTTAAATTTAAATTTTGTATAAATAAATAAATTAATCAAATTGTTCTCATTTCAAAATTAACTGCCTCACTAGACATGACTGTTCTGAGGCAGTACATTCATTATTTTTTTTTATACATAAAAAATGAATATGTCCTTGTTAAACAAGTACATAGGTATACATCTTCCTACGTTCCCTAAAATAAGCAAATAAATGCTTGTGCTATTTATTAGATAAGTAGAGTTGCTTGATTTTTTGTAGTGTCGATAGCTGTACAAATTGTTTATAATTCTTATATGTATATAATTCAAAATAAGTATTTGCACCTATATTTCGTTTTCAAATCGATTTTTACGTCAGGGTGTAAGTACTGAGTAAACAATAATATACGTATGTTATAAATAATATATTATGCTTCTCATCTGCAGTAGGTATGTTTTATTTCACACTGTCCATTGTCCATGTTTATTGCGTGAACAAATTCATACAAATATAAGCATTAGTGTTTATTGTTAAATGGACTTTTAGGTCGCGAAACAATACCAACAACATAAAACAATCAACAGTCAAATACGCATCTATTATTTTGTATACCTACGCATAATACATATTTAACTTACTCGAGTACATATAAATATATAATAGATATGAAATAACTCGTGACCAAAACCAGGATGGTCTTAAGTTCATTGAGAAGTATATTTTTATTTTTATATCGTCTCGTCTTCGTATTTTAAAATATTCTTTTAAACACACATAACATCACGGCGTATCCCGCAGTGTGCGTTAACCAGCAATAGGTGAGCGGGTGTGCATTACCATATAAAAGGAAGCACGACACGTGCGTGTATGCCCCCCACACTAGTCTCGTCTAATCTAAAATGGGTGGTGAAACTCATTGTTGACCATTATGAGATGGTATTGTTACCTGTCGTATTTTTGATTACCCATTACGGGATACCCGATAAAGAAGTAAAAAAAATAATTAATGACTGATTTTTTATTTCATGTAATGAAAAATGAATTGTTTTTCTCGAATATTTTTATGATTGCATACTATACGAAAACATTGGACTTTTTCTGTGCCGGGAGTAATGAATAAGGATCGTGGCTTTTCGTTTACCAAGCAATTTCTCAATAGATAGCGTCGAGATAAGTTTCATTGTCAATCAATAGAGGGCGATGGTGTTCTGAGCTTATTATCAAACGATGTAAATTTATTATTCAGCATATTTGAAAATTTTGATTGATAATATATGTCAATAAAAAGGCATATCTAATTGGTGAACTTTGCGCAAGCGCGTAATCCAGACGATAGCAGGTCGAAAACCCTGTATGCGACTGATTTTCCAGTTCTTCTATATATTCACGGTTCTACTTTAAAAATATATAGGTACTCCCATTTCGTATCTATTAAGATATTAAATTGTCAAAAAATTATTTATTTCAACTTATTTACAAGACCAAGATTGGTAACTAGCTATAGGTATAGCTCATCACTAAAGTCAACATGCAATATGAATTCCATATACCTTTCCTCGTTTTGTCAAGTAATAATTAATGCCAATACTGACCCACAAACAGTCATTGCCTGCCATCAAATAAACAGTTTGCGACCTTCGTCTGCGATGATGTCGAGTTCCTCTCATATTGGGTACCTACATGTTGATATTTTTACACCTTTGTATCAAATAGAAACATTTATTTTTAAATTTTACCGCCCATTTATCTTGCATTAATCACAGTGTCAAATACGGCCCATCGATTGCCTAACAAAAACGGTCTAGATACAAATATTTAAATATTTTTAAATTTAGGTATAGGTACATATGTATGTAGGTAGGTACTCTGAATCAAAACGAATCAAAGTTGCCTGAAAAGTAAGTCGATATGTATAGTTCTTGATATAAAGAACTAAAAAATTCATGTTCATAATATAATGACTTGGGGGTAGCTATATGTTTATTGATTATTTAAAAGAATTATTTATCAAAAGCATAAGATTATATATGCTTGTGCAATAGATTTATTATTTAAATATGACATTGCATAAGTCAGTCAGTTCAAAATTAGATTCTCAATTAAAAATTATGAAGGAGGATTTTGAATAAAATATTACTTACACTATCAACATTATAGTATTCTTAAGAACATTAATATAATTAAACTAATTCAACTGTCTGTGATGTTAAGGGCCGGAATAAATAAAATAACGATATACGTGACACTATTCACTTAGACAGTTGACACATGAATGGAAGTAATCGATTGGTTTTTACGAACGGCATTGATCTGTAGTTCGTCAAACTTCAAGAACTGCAGAGGATATACAAATTGCAACCATTGAGGAGCGCAGCTACAATGGCTCAAAAAAGTACAAAAATACTTTTCGAATATACTAAATATTCCAAATTATCCAACTGTCGATTTGTTCTTTGTTCTCCTAACATATCGACAATGTTTCAAGCCAGGATACGCGAGATTTGTATGCACGGTCTACATTTTTCACGGCTTTTCCAACTTTGAAGTAAAAAAATACCAACTTAGAGGCTTCGCAGCATGTATGTTCCATATACGGATTTAATCAGAATTCGGAGTAGAAAATTTCGTGTGTCTATGTGTGTGTGTCCCTCCCCCCCTTATAACTTTTGTACTTAACTACAACTACTCATTTGAAATAATGTAGCTACTGGTATGTCATTTGACTAATGTTGTAAGTTAAAAAAAAAAATATTTTTCTCACTCAATTCTTGCACCTCTGTAACCACTGATGGTTGATAAATCATTGTAACATGGCAATAAACTCGCCAATTGATCAGGGTGAAATGAAGTGCTCCCAATCAAATATTTCGAAGAAAAACTGATCATTCACTTCACGGGACTCGTTTGATTGAATTATTATTTATTTTGTTAATTGATATACGAATACTTTTGTCAAAATTGAAATAAATTATTAAAAAATAACTAAGTATGTAGGTCTGTTTTATAATATACTTGCATCATTTTTGATTGACGCTATTACCTAACACATTAACACGTACGTAGGTACCAAATTAATTTGTGAAAAAAGTTATTTCAAAGTGAAATCGAACAATAGAGCCAATATAGGAATGTTGCCAACAAAAAAATTATTTAACAATAATGGTAGGATCCTATGTAGGTACATAATAATATCATATTACTGTATTTGGTGAATATTATGTTATGTTTGGTGCATATTCATACATAGATATATACCGTCAATAGTCAGGATCACATGGTGTGTACATGTACTTATTATATTACATTATGTATTTATGAAGGTATTTACTTATTTCCGTCACTTGAAACTGTGTCATCTGACCGCAATATACAAATTTGCGGATATTCCGTAATAATATCATATATGATTTGTATATTTGTGAAGTTCAACGACTGCCTATTTTTCCACCCGTATTTAGTCCAAATTTATACTATTCATATCCGATGTAATTTGACTTAAACAATTATAGTTTTCAGGAAGTTTAAATTTAACCCAAAAAAATAAATATATATAATAAATAAATTATTTTATTACCTACCTGCACAAACATCGCACATTTATCAATTTCGATCATCAAACTGCAATCATTTTTCGATTCCATCAAAATCGCATTACTTTTCAATAATGACGAGTATTTATTTTAATTATCATTATACTTTGTGCATCGAACAATAAAATTAATTTTATCATATGAAATTTTAGTAATAAATAGGAACGTGACCTATTTATTGCAAATCATTTTGGTATCCATCTATTGTCGCATCCCCCTTTTATAAACTTAATATTGTCAATATTAAGTTTTTTACCAAATTCGATTTTTTTTATTGTATTTTATTATTCGATTTAATCTATTCTGGGAACTCATTATGTGAGCATTAATCAATCGCCCGGATTTTATTTCATGTGCTGAATTAATCCACTTTTGTTTTGTTACGTCCAATCGGTGATGTTATTTAACTTGAACCATAGATTTTTATTATATATAATAAAAATCTATGACCTGAACATACTATTTTTCTCATGTCCACACTATGATGCTAGGCACTTACCCAGTACAGAACGTTTTCATTTTTCTAGTATTCGCAACGTGCATAATAACCCTCCACCCAATAAAATGAAATTAACCCCTAAAAGCAACAAGTACCTACACAACGTCACTTCACATGGTACAAAAAAATCAATAATTACTGTTTTTTATTATCTGGGAATGTCTGGTTAGTTCATCTTTCTTCTGGGTCGCAATCCTAGGATTGGTCTGCACCAAACACTCGATCTTTCCACTTATCTCTATCGTCCGCCATCCAGTCTCTTCATCTCTTTGTAACTGCTACAGCGCACGTCACCGATTATCTGGTCTATATAGTTGTTTCTGGGGCGGCTTCTACAGTTAGTTATAGCCAATTTTTTGTAGGACGAAAGAAAATATAAGCAACGTAATAAAATTCTTAAACGTAACAATAAAACTTACCTACAGTAAAATACTTCTTATCCTATCCTAATATGATTTATTAGAGGATATTTACTTATTGATATTTAGGCACTAGATGATATTATGTAAAAGATACTTCTCAAATGTGACTTTGTCGAAATATTAAAAAAAATATCTTGTGTATTTTGAAATCATAACTTTCTACAATTAAACAGTAGTGGAGAATAGGTAAAAATGTAAAAAGAACGATGCTTGGAAGAAACATGAATTATCCATTAGGTAATAGAGATAAAAGACACCTTGCAATTTCTAATGTTTACGCAATGGTTAGTAACATACACAATGCTTATTGCTAAAAGATAACTGTACCTACGTTTTAAAGGCACCTGTCCTAGGATAAGTTGAAGGTCGATATTATTGCCGTTTTAACCGTTTCCTTTCCATTAAATATTCTACAACTCATGTAATAATTATTGTAACACAACCCCTTTTAACCTTTATTCATATTCCTACTTCCGTGAAGGGTCGATTCTTTATTTCTATAATGACTTCTCCATCGGTAACTTGTTATGCTGGTCAGTTAATGGCGGTTACTTTCTCATAAGACAATAGATTCAAAGTACTTCAGATAATATGCACGTTTATATTTTAATGTATGTTAATGATTTTAAAACGCATTAAAGGAATACTGAATTGAATATCTTTTGCTATTTATGATAGTGATAAAAACAGTGTTTAATTGCCTATATCTTCCTTGTAATAAAATATGCGATGGTTTGTAAGAATATTGTCTGTTTTTATACAAACTTTTTACTTTGCTCAGACGTACAAGCACCGGTTTTAATGACGACTGTCAAAAAATTGTTACAATAAAAAAAAAACATTTATCAGGTACTTACCTCACATATTGTGTGTAGGTACCATTGTACCATATAATATCTAAACGATCGAACCAATTAGATGATTGATTAAAACATATTGATGTAAATTCGTCATTTTGCACTATTAACCATCTGATCTGATTCAAAAAGTTGAAATTAAAATTTAATTCGGTGACTTTTTAACTATTCGCCATCTCATCCAATTCAATAAGTTGAAAATTAAAATACAAATAAGGTGACTTAACTATTCGCCATATTATCGAATTGAAAAAGTTGTAAATAAAAATTTAATAAGATGACTTGGAACATTAAACCTACAAATGTAGGTACAATACACAAGTAGATAATACATTTAAATTAGGTTGGTTTCTATACACAACAGAAGTTAACGTGACAAAGGATTTGTTTTAAACAAAGCGAATAGATAACGGCCTATTATAAATTAGTTACTTCTTTGTTTTTATTTAAATTTTCCACGTAAATTTAAGTGTAATAGAGAGGATATCACCTATTATACGCACTTTCATTGTGGGTTTGTTTGAATTTGTAATTTAAGTATTGTACCAGCAGTATTTAGTTATTACTCATTAGTTACCTACTCGAAAAAATTTATTATATTTTGTTGACTACGGAATATGTTTAAAATAATGTTTATAATGACACGAAATATGTTTATTATGACACGAAATATGTTTATAATGCGACGAAATTTTAACGAAATATGTTTAAAATGATACGAAATTTTAGTTGTTTAAAAATAATACCTAAGTCAAAAATTAATATGATTCTGCCTCTTAATATTCTAGTAGTGACTTGACCTTTCAGTGACGCCTTCGTTAGGTATCTGACTGCTGATCCAAAGGTCCCGGGTTCGATTCCCGATTAGGACACAGTGTTTTCAGTCTGGATCTATGAGATATTTATATATATATATATATATATATATATATATATATATATATATATATATATATATATATATATATATATATATATATATATATATATATATATATATATATATATATATATATATATATATATATATATATATATATATATATATATATATATATATATATATATATATATATATATATATATATATATATATATATATATATATATATATATATATATATATATATATATATATATGTTATATTTGATGTTTTCACGGGTGAAATATGTTATAATATTTTTATCTCGGTTTTCCCGTGTCAGTAGGTCTTGACTAAGACCATTTGTCTTCCGACGTTTCGCCTGAATATCACCAGGCATTTTCAAGGACTTGAAAATGCCTGGTGATATTCAGGCGAAACGTCGGAAGACAAATGGTCTTAGTCAAGACCTACTGACACGGGAAAACCGAGATAAAAATATTATAACATATATATATATATATATATATATATATATATATATATATATATATATATATATATATATATATATATATATATATATATATATATATATATATATATATATATATATATATATATATATATATATATATATATATATATATATATATATATATATATATATATATATATATATATATATATATATATATATATATATATATATATATATATATATATATATATATATATATATATATATATATATTCGTATGGTGAGTCAGGCGCTCACAAGATTACATTATTCTTGTGAAATCGCGCCATTGCTGTGTAGCAGCACCAACTGTTTGTCTCTTTGCGTTACCCGGGATAGACCACGTGGAGGTTGACAAACTTCCTACCCCATCTATGAGATGATTAATATCGTTAAGTCTCCAGAGTGTGGCAACTTGTTATTGGGTGCGTGTATAGTTAATATTTGACATAGAACATGTTAGTCTCCCAAGAAGTACCTACATATTATAAAATAAAATAAATATTACTTAGTACCTACTAGAATACTCTAATACCTAATAATTTTGTAGAGCCAACAAATAAGCCACAGCGCCCTTGGAGTGATCTTGTATCACTAAACGGCGCTTTATAAATTCTAATTATTATTATTATTATTTGTATTGAGTATATTTTTTAAGAAGTCGTTAGGTATTTAGATTCAATGATAAATTATGTGCTTAATCCTTATACTTAAATTGAGTTTAACTTGAGAATTATTTACTTTAGGTACCTGGGATTAAAAATAACATTATTAGAACAGAATAATAGGAGGTAAATTGTTCATTTATATATACATACATAATTTCAAAGATCTTTGTATAAGATAAAAAAAATTCCGTAAGAATTTTTTTTTATTTAATGACTAAGGCGTAAATATTTAGTATTCCTGTACTTATTATCATGATGTTTATATTATGCATATTTGAAATCAGCATCATTTGCATATTAACAAAGTGGGGAAACTCGCATCTTCTTATTTCTATATACTCGAAAGATTTCATTCATACTAAACCTGGTGAAGATTGAAATGTTATATATCATATTATTTTTGTAGTTGTGAATTATTCAAACACTAATAATTAGATATTTTTCTTAATTTTTATCCAAAAAAGTTCCGCGCTTAACCACCCGCAGTGTTCAATTTAGACCGACAACGTTGATTCGTCCTTGTACATAATCTTCTGACTATTTATTTCCTTTGACTTTTCTACTCAATGTCTTGACTGAACTTGGCGCTGAGACAGCGCGTCCAACCATTAATGTGTTCTTTGTTGCATGACATGCCCTTGACGCTTGATCTGTAACATACAAGTGTATAAAGTAAATTTGAACCACCGGGTAAAAACAAATTGAACATTTCTCCGCGTTTTCATATTGCAGCCGGTGTTTTTGTACATATTGCCCTTGGATTCATTTCCTCGAATATATAGGAGATAGCAGAAGTCGGTTGGCCAAGGCTGTCATGGTAGACTCGGGTTGTCCGTGGGAATAGCGGGAACCGCTCTAGAAGAACAGCCGAATGCATAATGTGATCAATGTGAATTTTTAAGTAAATTCCTTCGAAAACGACGTGATATTATATAGGTACCATGAGCGTGATACGAACAAAAGGAAAGTGAAAACAAATTGTATTTTTCTCACATAAACAAGTTCAAAAATATATTAAATTTAAGTATATTTACACAACTTTATTTCAACATATTATCTTCATACCAACCTAAGTCAAGTCTTAAAGAAATAATAAAATTTATGTGATATTTTTCAAGAGACGCTTTTTCAACTTTTCAACATTTTTTTTACTAATGGTGGGTTCATGTACAGCTCCCAGATTATCTAAATATTGAACCGCTATTGTTAGTATTTTATTTTCTTTTAAACAACATTAGACATAACCATGTATTTAAATGTACATCTTCGAAGTTGAGAATTGCATGCATTTATTTAAAATGCAAAACACGTTTCAATGATAAATTTCAAAATAGAATTCACAGCTGAATTGGGTATGACTTAACTAAAAAAAATAATTTCAATCCTGACCAAACATTATAGGTAAATAAATTGCTTTTTAATAACTAATAAGATATGTTTAGAAATATACCAAAAAGAACTCGTTCAACTATGTCCAAATTAAATGGTTCGACTTCTTTTCAGACAGCTAAAATTTTGAGGTACCTACTACAAAACATCACTGATCGAATTCCAATAACTTTCAGTCGTATCCTTTACCTGTAATAATCTGGACCATTCGGGTTGTATTTTTTTGTGTTCTTGTTGTTGTAAAAGCCATAAAGGACCGTCGACATGGTATTGTGTGTATTGAAAGTAAGAAAAGAAATGGAGTGATACGTAACTTACGAGAATCTATAACAAAATACTTTTGTCCTGAGCGACGCGGCGACGTTGCCAGAACACTTAAATTACAATTTGTAAATGAGTTTGATTTATTCAATTATTACGAAAACTTCTTTTTTATGTAGGTATGATGAAGAATGGTAGTGTTTAAGATAAATTTTCGTATCAATTGTATTTTTTGAAACCTTTTGAATATCCACATCAAGTCTTAAAGACAAAATGCATCTGCTATTAAACAGTGATAAATGATTAAAAAAACAGTAAATAACCATGTATATACCTATATATCATATGTTTAATATGCACTTATTTAATAATCGAATAATTATTATATATAGATGTACCTACTTGTATGTATAAACGTGGTTATAATTAGTCGTAGTAACTGTAAATTAAAGGAAAATACCTACATAAACACGTATATAAAATGTAAAATTTGATGTAAAAATAATAAACCTATTTATTCAAATTCCTGAACATAAAAATGTTCAATCTCGAGTCATTTTAATCAAAGTTATTTATGTCAATGGTTTATTAATCAAGTATAATTGTTACATTTAATTACTTGAAAACAGCTAAGTAAAGTAAAAAGTACAAACTTACTCTTAATTGAGTTATGTAGGTTGTTAATGTGTGTATATTATCATTTAAGTATAGATTAATTCTGTGATTAGAGCTTACATGCATAAAGGTGCCTAGGTTAAATTCTGACCCTGGTTATTTTTGCATGGTGATATATCATAGGTAGATACTATGAGCAGAAAATTACAAAACAAAAATAATTTAAATGATGTGAAGCACCTCCACAATACAGGTTGTTCGCAAATATAGATAACTTGCCTATTATTTATTTTTTTAGCTCATAATATGTCATACAAAGAAAAAAATATTAATGATACTGCTTCACTAGATAAAGTCTGTTCCGAAGAAAAATAATACTATCGAATTAGTATTTTTGAAAGTTCCTTATTGAATTTAGATTTATTTTCTCGTACATATATATGTTTCATTAAAATATATTTTCTGTTGTGTCTTAAGCACCTACCTAGGTACATACTTATGAATAATTATTTTTTGGATTACGAGTAGTAGTAATCAAAATATATTTATCCACTCCATACCTTTTGTTTGTATTGTGTATAATATATTATCCTTTTCCCAGAATTTAAGTAATGATTTATGCCGTCAATACTTTCATTGAATATTTGATGATAATATTTAAGGACTTCAATATAATAAATAGGTATCTATCTACCTAACTAATTGATGTTCTTTTCATAGAAATTTAGAAATTCTATAGACTATACCTACTTGAAAGCTAGTCATTAGTATAAGAAGCTCATTGAATATTTCATTTTTATGATTTGTACTTACTCCCTTATTCATTAGGGGCAAACCCACGTCAAAGCAAAACAAAAATAAATTACTAACCAGCCACATTTGTAAATGTCCTAAAATTGACAAATTTTATAAATAGAATATTTATTTATTATTGTATTTTAACCGCAAACTTAAAATACTTGTTATGCATTCAATAGTTTTTTTTGCATAAAGTTAAAAATATAAGCCAATTGTAACGATTTAATGAATAAAAAATAATCAATAAGAACAGCATGATATGTAAATAAGTTTTGTAGATACAAAAAACACGAGAAGGACATATTTATTGACATATTTGATCAAATTAAATTCATCCTATAAGTATTATGATACATAGTTGTACATGCACATACATTCCTATCATCTTATCTAATATTGTTTGTATGTTTGTTTCAGGAGGAGATATTTTTGATGAGAGACGACCTACTCCGGCACCAACTCCTCGCGTGCCTCGGGCCAGGTTCATTTCTTCAATACTTGGAGGAGACGTTCCCTATGGGTCCCGGGGGCATGTACTAACAAGGGCAGAACGCAAGGAGTATCTGCCACCGCCTCCCGCCCCCTCGGGCCCCCAGCCCGCTCCTCCGCGATGCCACCAAGTCTCCGTCATACAAAGGACACCACTCAACAGAGATAAAAGAAGAGAAACGATCGATGTTAAACTTCCACCGTCCGTCCCCCTAACTGAGCCCGAACAAGAACAACCGATAGACTATCATATTCCCAAGCGACGCGGAGAGGGCGAAGACGAAGAAGAAGAGAGAAAGATTCGCGAGCAGAGGCGATCTAGTAGTTCAAAGATAGCTAACGGTGTTCTTCCGAGACCGGCTCTTGCGGGTGCCGCCGGTGCAGCCCTATCTCCTCCCGGGAAACTACCCGCTCTGCTGGTGGCTGCTGCTGGGCACGGCCGCTCAGCGGGCAGCGGCAGCAGCGGGGCGGGGCAAGGAGGTAGCGCCGGCAGCGGAGGGGGGTATTCAGGGGGCGGGTCGGGCGCCAGTAGCGGAGCTGGCGGGGGAGGGGCACTGGGAGGGGGTGCGGGGGGAGGTGGTATGGGTGGCAGAGACGGTCGTGCTGATTACGGCCCGAACAGTCCACCGACAGGGAGCCTTCCACCATTTTACGAAAGCTTAAAAGGAGGTCAAAACGGAATCAACGCGTATAACGCCAACGGGAACTTTCTGTCGCAAAACGGATTTGACGCCATGAACGGATCTCTGGACGTCGATTGTGACACGGGGCAAAATTCACAGGGTGTTGGATTTGGGGAAAACCAAGACAACAAACAATACTCGCTGTTACAGAATGCGGCTTACGGTATCGTTTTGAAGGATGAAACAGACCTCGATTACGACAGCAAATTAGAAGGCCTCGGATCCAATCTAGGATACGGTGGATACGACGTTAATGATTCAATGATGGTCGATATGGCTGGTAATGTTATGGATCCTCTTCAATTCACTGCTACTCTAACATTCTCGGGTCCAGCCGAACATGCACTTCTCGATAGTCTCTCCGACGCCGCTGAGCTCTCCAACTTTCTTCAACGTCTGCCGGGTGACGATCAGGCTGAAATTATTACGGACGAAATAGAAGACAGCACTTCTTTGACCCCTGACTCTAGAAATGATGGTGCAGACTCTTTTTCCATGATGAATCGTCAATATTACCAAAAAAACTATCAACACGGATTTCCAGGACACGAGGGAAGTTATGGATTGCGGGAACGCCCGGAATTAGTTATGCAGCAATTGTTGCAAGGCGAGGGGCAACTCCAGCAATTACAGATTCAAGTTCAAATGCAACAACAACAGCAGTCACATCCTCCTGCACCTTCACCGGGTCTCTCTTTCTCTGGAAGTGGCCTAGATCTGGACTCTCCCTCCAGCTGTGTCTCCCTGCCTTCCCCGGGATCAGAACGTCAGCCGTCCTGCCTCAGCCCAGCAACTGTAAGTTCAGGAAGAAACTCCACTCGACGAGACAGCAAGTCGCAAGTCTTGCAACACAGGGTAAGCCATCACATTGATTTTATGGCAAAACTTTCTGTATAATGCTGAATTTGTCATCTGACAACTCAACATTACAATTTAATCTAATGAAAGATATGCTGTACCAAAATCAATTTGCTCGCTTTAACTGTTGGAATTTCATTTAGTTCGTTAGATACTATTAAATGTTTCAAAAGATAATTCATTATACTATATTGATAAACAATATATTATTTAATAAAAAACTTACTAAATGAAATTCTATTAAATGCTGTTTTATTCTTTTTTTTAATTCTTTCAATGCTTAAAAGACTAAATTAAAAATTTTAAAACCTGTTTGAAAACACTTTCATTTTTTGTATCTGATCTTAAAAATGTAAAATTTCATTTAAATCTTGACATTGACATTACATTTTTTATGGAAGTAGTGTTACATTAGGAATCATTTCATAAATCTGAAGATAAAATCTGTTTTATATGATCACCATACTCTACATACATAAAGATGACTAATGATTTAATTTTTTTGTTACAGTTGGGTCTACCAGCTGAAGTTCAATTAGAATTTGTAAATGGAGGTCACGGAATCAAAAACCCACTGGCAACTGATGTCAACGGAAGATCAAGAGAAGATGAAAAACCCAAGATATCTATCACATCTGAAGACGACCCAAACAAATTTGTGTGTAGAGTTTGTTCCAAAAACTTCACATTACAAAGGCTTCTGAACAGGCATATGAAGTGTCACTCTGATGTGAAGCGATATCTTTGCACCTTCTGTGGAAAAGGATTCAACGACACTTTTGACCTGAAAAGGCACACGAGAACGCACACTGGAGTTCGACCCTACAAATGTAACCTCTGCGAAAAGTCTTTTACCCAACGATGTTCTTTGGAATCACACTGTCTCAAAGTTCACGGAGTGCAACATCAATATGCCTACAAAGAAAGGCGCACAAAGGTAATTTGAAACATCTTTTAAAAACATCCAATATCAATAAATTATCATATTTATATAAGATAGATTTTATTTAGAAAAGATGTCTCTGCTACTACCAATACAATTTTGTATATCTGTCCATACTTAAGTTACCTACTCTGTCTGATGATAGATATGTGAAACTAAGGTAAAAAATATGGCTTAGAAAATCCTATATTTTTTATTTAAGTATATTCATCCTATATTGTATTGATTTATCTAAACAAATTTTCCATTTCTTGTCTGATTTTTTTTTTACAAATTAGTGTTATTGTTGCTATCAGTATTTCTTATATGGAATTACAAGATTTCTTATTTGAATATAAATTAAATCATTTGAATCCAACAATGATTATGTAAAAATTATAAAGTTTTTGTGTTAACGAAGTGAAAATCCATCTTAAAATTTACAAATAAAATCGAATTTTACTTGTTAATAACTATTTTGTCACTATGGTCCAGGAATCAAAATAAAGAGATACATTGAAAATAAAATTAAATCTATAATTGTTTGTTCACAGATGTACGTTTGTGAAGAGTGCGGACATACAACAAGTGAACCGGAAGTCCATTACATCCACCTGAAAGATAAACATCCATACTCTCCGGCACTTCTCAAGTTCTACGATAAGCGACATTTCAAATTCACCAACTCTACGTTCGCTAACAACTTGTTAGGTTCCTTCCCAATGCCAGTTCACAATTAACGAAGCAAGGGAAGTCCTAACTAGACTGTCGTCAGTACATCTGACAACAAATTTAAAACAACTTAATTTAAAATGAGTACTTAAATTTTGAGGAGGAACCTTGCGGTGCATTGACTGCTGTTAGATGTACTTGCGATGGCTTAATGATAGTCAAGCAGACATGTCATGATACCGTCCAATCAAATTGTTTTGCATTTATTCGATTTAATAATACAATTAGTTTACATTATATTTAATACAAAAGCAACGCCACCGTGACAACAGTTTGTTACACACCTACTACGCTTCTATTATTTATATTCATTTATTGTTTGTCCATCACTTTTTATCTAACATATCAATTTGTATCAAATCATTTATTGTATTCTTATAACACAACCATCAACATTAATTTATCATATAAAATTTTTAGTCCCAAATACATAATTTAGAAGTTGTCACTATAAAAATTTAAAAGTAAAAGTGTACAATTTTCATGTAAAGCAATATAAAATCCATTATGATTGTTTATGAATCAACATAATAAAAGTTTTAACTATTAAAAGTTCAATATTGAACCTTGTTCTGCATATATATGTATGTATCAACAAATTTATTACTTATTTCAATATTTTTACTATAGTCAATCGACTCAAGTCGACGCAGAGGTCTCTAGTTAGTTAAATGATATGTAAGTATGTAACAAGGTATGTCACCAACTGTTGACGTGAAAGATATTACAATAAACTTAGCCAAGTCATTGGCATGACTGCAACCAAACAAATCAAAGTATCGGGTTATTTGTGCAATCTGGTGTTGGTCTCTGGGGTTTTTTTAAGTAAAATCTAGATGTAATAGTTATTATAGATATTTTAGAAATTTACAAATGTTATTTTATTTTAAAGTATGCTATATCTGTAATAATGTATTGTATTAATTCTTTTTCGACATATTCGGCAGCTTCAACTATTTATTTATTACAGTTTGATTTATGTTTATATTTGTAATAAAGTTTCTTCGTTTTATTGTTGTCTCTTAGTAATAATATATTTTTATCAAGACTGTATTTTTTATATGTATTTTTATTATAGAAAATTTGTATTATATGCTGCCACATTCGCCAACATTATGTGAATGTTTTATTTTGAAAAAGAATTGATATTTGATGGACGGGATGAAAAATTATACTTTGTCCCTTCTATTGCAATTATTTAATACTAAGATGTAATTCTTTATGAAATATGTGAATGACAATATTGTCGTGAGATTTTTATATATCATCAAAGTGTTTTAATGTTTTAAAAATTGAATTATTTAGCACAGTCAAAATTATAATATTATTTATCAAACATCTTATCGGATTCATATTGCTGTATTTTTTATTTGTACAAAATGTTTTTATAAAATATGTTTATTTATGTAAAATGAATCAAAATTAAAATTAAATTAATGTTTTTTAAAGTTTTGACTGTGCTGTAATTTGATAAAAGTCTGCATTCCTAAATATATGTTAAAACTTGTGATATACAATTTTATTTTTTTAGTGTAATGTTTTTGGAAGAAAATTTAGTTCAAATATTATAATTAAAATTCTTCCACAATAAAAACTTCCTACGGAGTATCTAAAATCTTTGGGAAAAATGATTATTGAAAATAAAACAAAATTGAAGTGTAAATATTTATTTAAAAAATATTTTAAGTTTTCATTAAAGTTTTAACATATTAAAGCTAAGTGTACCTTCTATAGATATAAAATAAAAATTATATTAATTGGATTTATAAAAATGAAATATTTAAGAAATTTTATAACAAAAACAATAAACAACCAGAAGATAATAGAAATGGTAAAGAAATACTTTGGTTATGCATTATTTATTTTTCTCACGATTTATGTTTTAGTTAAAATAAATAAAAATAGACTGATTTTAAACATGAATTTACTAAAATATAATAAAATTGTTGAAATCATTCTTATGCCAGTCATATTCATTCATCATCCAACATTTACTCAGTATTTTTTTGCAGTCTATTTATGTGCATTTACTTAAATTTAAATAGATTAAGACATTTTTTATACACATGTTACAATGTCCTTCAATTACATGAACAATGTTTTAATACGTTGAATAACCAATAAATTATCAACAAAAATTAAATACAATTTTTTATTTTCCTCTTCAACTAAAGATAAGCAACAATTTTAAACAAGATTTCTCTTCATGGATTTCTCAATTAACATCTATTAGACCAAGAGCCAGAAGCAGCATAGTATATAGGCTGATTTATTTATGTAGGATACCACTGCAAGTAACAACAATGGATAAACTTAACCCTGAGTAGTGTTGGCTTTCGAAGATAACAGCCTTCAATGTATTGAAAATTGCTGTTTTAACACGTCAGTTATGTATAAAGCGTTATAGTATAGTGTGATTTTTTTTATTTACTACTAGTGAACCCCCGGCAAACTTCGTATTGCCTGTATAATTAAAAACCGTCCTCCATAACCACCCGTCGCTTCACTCTTCAATACCTACCATCCCTTCAGTACTTCCAGTCCCTTCAGTACCTCCCGTCCCTTCAGTTACTCCCGTCCCTTCAGTTACTCCCGTCCCTTCAGTACCTCCCATCCCTTCAGTACTTCCCGTCCCTTCAGTTACTCCCGTCCCTTCAGTTACTCCCGTCCCTTCAGTTACCCCCTGTCTCTCAACTACTCCCATCCCTACAGTTATTCCCGTCCCTTAAGTTACTCCCGTCAGTTACTCCTGTCCCTTCAGTTACTCCGTCCCTTCAGTTACTCCCATTCCTTCAGTACCTCCCGTCCCTTCAGTACCTCCCGTCCCGTCAGGTCCACCAGTACCTCCCTTCCCTTCATTACCTCTCGTCCCTTAAGTAGGTGAAGAAAAAGTTTAATTCCCGAGACAATACTGGGAAGACCTACGAAGAGACAGTTGGACCTTCTTTTTCCAGGATTCTCCGACTTCATAGGTAAAATGAACAAATACACGATAAAGAAGAAGAAGAAGAAAAAAGTTTTAATCCAGAAACCGTTCTGGAAGACCTGCGAAGAGATGGAAGGACAGTTGCATCTTATTCTCCCAGGATACTCCACCTTCATAGGTAAAATGACCAAATACACGATGAAGAAGAAGAAGAAAAAAGTTTAAATCCAGAAACTGTCCTGGAAGACCTGCGAAGAGATGGAAGGACAGTTGGAGCTTCTTCTCCCAGAGTATAAGGTCATTTTACCTTCATAGGTAAAATGACATAATACCCGATGAAGAAGAAGAAGAAAAAAATTTTAATCCAGAAACCATCCCGGTCATATGCTCGACAATTCAACAAAGTTTCATTGTAATCGGATGAACGGTTCCCAGGATAGTCCACCTTCATAGGTAAAATGACCTGATACCCGATTAAGAAGAAAAAGAAGAATTTTTTTTTAATCCAGAAACCATCCCGGGCATACACTCGACAATTCATCAAAGTTTCATTGCAATCGGATGAACGGTTCCCAGGATAATCCACCTTCATAGGTAAAATGAAGGTGGATGAAGAAGAAGAAGAAGAAAAAAATTTTTGATCCAGAAACCATCCCTGGTATACTCTCGACAATTCACCAAAGTTTCATTGCAATTGGATGAACGGTTTAGGAGCGCATTCAACACATACATAGATACATACAAACATTCAAATTTATAATATAGATGGTAGACTATTATAAATCACGTGTTCCATTTACAGACACATTGGTTGGTTGAAACCCCCCGACGTATGATTCAAATGATTATAATATGAAACAAAAAAACTATATCTTTTCACATTACAAATAATATATTCAAAATAAATGTAAATATCTGTTTATTGTTCAAATCACAATATTTTAAAGGAAATTCAAAAATCCTGGACAAGTCAGAAATATTATAATATCAGTTTTATTAGTCAGTGTTCAATTTCTATGAAAAATTTCTATCTAATAAAACCATTCATATTCAAAATAGAATAACCCTACTGATGAGGGATCATTTCAGTGGTGTACGAAAATTATATTTTATTTCTTTAATAAACTAAAAAAACAAGCAGCTTGTAGCGACAGACCTTCATCTTCACCAGATAATTTATACCACTTCAAATGACATCTCACGCTCAAGCAAACTTTGTGACTCAGACTCGTCTTCTAAGTAATACTTAATTTATAATTTGGTCTAAGTAAGCTGGCTTTAAAATCTAGGCTTAATTGAAATGCAAGCTGCATTATTTTTTATATTGCATAATTTTAGGAATAAAATCCAAGATCATCGAATCCAAAAATACGGACCCGAAAAGATCTAGCAAAGACAGATGTGTGGAGTATTCTGCTATATGGTTGTGAAACATGGTGCATAAGTGAAAGAGACCGTAAAAGATTGAAGGCCTTCAAGATGTGAACCTACCAATGAATACCCAGCATATCTCGGACGGACCATATTACAAATGATGAGGTTCTCAGCAAAATTGAAGAAACCAGGCACATACTGAACACCATATCAAAAAGGCGTGCAAACGGGATAGGCCATGTGTTGCAACAAAAGGATCTTATACACATCATCTTGGAGGGAATGGTTAAGGAAACAACTGTCAAGAGGGCGTCCCTGCCAGAACTATCTAGAGTTGGTGTGCGAGGACATGAAGTGTACCTCCTACACAGAGTTAAAGATTGAGTGGAGTGGATGAAGAGATGTATTGCTTTCCTGCCAATCAAACCCCAAGATTGAAACTATTGAAGAAGAAAATTTTTAGGAATGTATGTATTCAGGGAATGCCTATGAATGTATTTAAAATAAATAAACATCACTGACTTCATTTTGATAATGCAAAATAATTTAAATTCATACAGAAAACATGTTGACCTTCTTCACTCTGTAAGTGAAACGCATGATTTATAGAGTATATATTCTTGAATAGAAGTTCCCAGTGAGGTCACAGTTATTCACTGTGATTTCGGGCTGGATATGTGAGAAGTTTTCCGATATGTAGTAAGTTGTTACTGGATGTTTATTAAAAATAATATTTGACATAATTACTGTTAGTTGCCCAAGAAGAAATATAAAATACAAATGTAAATTCAAAATTCAAGATTAATTAAAATTTTCAACTGATAATTGCATATACAACCAGTTGTTCTAAAGGTAATGAAACTTTATCTGCAAATGTTTTGTTTTTCGGCAAATTTAGTACCTATCGCATTAGGAAACAAATATGTTTGTTACAAGTTTTCCATATAAACAACATGATGATAAATAAACAGTAAATTCGTTAAATATCAATGAACCACCATACATAAAACACTTGTGGTGCTGGTCTTGTAGAATACAAAAAATTGTATAGTTGAACTGTAGATTTATTGTTAAATTTACAACAAAATACAGAATAGAATAAGATGTCATCTAATATATAAAAATCTCGTGTCACAGTGTTTGTTATCGAACTCCTCCGAAACAGCTTGACCGATTTTTATGATTTTTATTTGTGTATGTTTGGTAGGTCTGAGAATAGGTTGTAGGCTATTTTTTACACCCCTAAGTGATAAGGGTGGTCCTCCCCAGATTTTTTTTTTAGTTTTTTGACACAAATTTTTTTTTATTTTTTTTATGAATTGGTCTTAAAAAATACATATAACCCTAAATTCACACCCTTTTAACACTAACGCCTATTTTTAAATAGCGATATTACTATTTTTACTTTTATCCACAGATGCGCAATAGGGTTGCAAGATGGCAATCGATTAATCATTGTCGTACGATAAATTCTTATTTATTTATATAACACTTACACACATACACATACACTTCCAGTCAACCATATGATATCAAAAGTACATAACATAGTTTCGGCTTATACAACAAGGAGTGAACAAAAGGGATGGAAAGTGAAATTGGGATATATGTTTGTTATGGAATTGAGAGGAACAGTGAGCAATTAAGATGAGATTTGAAAATTGGAAGTGAGGTGCCAGTTCTAATATCAAATGCTAAATTTTTCCACAGCCGGGCAGCATGAATAGTGAAGAAAGATGAATAATAATCTGTTACATGAGGTGGGATGGCAAGGGTTCTATCTTCCCTAGACCGAAGTGGGAGTCCATGAGAGGCCAACGGTTGAAATCTTTCTTTCAGATATGCAGGGGCATTTCATGTATTTAACACAGTGAAAACAGAAAGTGCGATTGTTATACAGGTGTCACCTCTCAACCAGCAAACAGCAAGGAGTAGGTATGAGAAAGATGGCGGTCTCCTATCTCTCTCACACAATAAGCTTTCTCTCACTCCCTACACAGAGTTTGGCCATTATTATTGTTTGTACATCGATTCTATCAGTGAGGAAATGGATAGTATAATTTCTGCGGAAATTCCAAATCCGTCTACTGATCAACTACTGTTCAATATTGTTACAACAATCATGATTCATGGCCCATGCGGTAATCTGAATTGTAATGTCTCACTACTGACTGATGAACAAAGAATCATTTACGACCGCATTATGCAGGCAGTTTTGGGAGGAAAAGGTGGATTATTTATTTTGGATGCACCAGGTGGAACTGGCAAAACATTTCTCATTCCGCTTATTCTCGCCGAAACACAATCAAATAATGGCATCGCATTGGCCGTTGCATCATCTGGCATTGCAGCAACTTTATTGGATGAAGGCAGAACAACGACAAACTATTCGGCGGCTCTCTGTTACTCCTTTTAGGTGATTTCGGACAAACATTCCCGTCATTCTACGTTCAACGTACGCTGATGAGATCAATGCTTGCTTGAAATCATTGCCACTGTGGCGTAATGTTTGAAAAATAGGTACAGCTAAAAGTAAACATGCGCGTCCAAATGCTTCAAGATCCATCCGCTGATACATTCTCAAAACAATTGTTAGATATCGGCGATGGAAAAGTTGCTGTCCAGAAAATAATGGATGCATAAAATTGCCGATCGATTTCTGCACAATCATTAATTCGCAAAATACTCTCATCGATAGCATATTTCCTGTTGTACACACATAATACATGAATCATGAATTTTGGCAGCAAAAAATGTGGACTTCAATGATACAATAATTTCAAGATACAATAGTTGATGCCAGGCAACTTGGTGTCATACAGATCGATCAATACAGTTTACGATGTCAACGAAGCTGTAAATTATCCAACAGAGATTTGAACTCATTGGTTTTGCCAGGCATGTCACCGTACCATCTACAACTGAGAGTTGGATCTCCGGTTATTTTACTCCGGAATTTGAACCCACCATGGCTGTGCAATGGAACGCGATAAGTCATTAAAAAATTGATGAAAAACATTGTCGAAACCAGTATTTTGAATGGCAAGTTCCGAGGTGAAAATGCATTGTTGTCACGAATCCCAATGATTACCACAGAAGTGGTAATTGAATTAAAACGTGTTAAATTTCCAATTAGATTGGTATTCGCAATGACAATCAATACGTCACAAGACCAAACTATGTCTGTTTATGGCTTAGATTTGGGCACACCATGCTTTTAACACGGACAATTATACGTGGCATGGGCAAACCATCCAGTTTGTTTGTATTGGCTAAATATGGACTGACAAAAAACATCGTACACTGCTCTTCGAGATTGATATTGTTTCTTTTATTTGGCATAATTTAAGATAAAAAAAATGTATCGGTTTTTTTAATTTACGTTTATCTTTTAAGAAATATGTGAGTTATGTTAATGAAGTAGGTACATTGAATTAAGAAAATGAATGGTTGGTGTTTTGTTATTTTTATAGGCCGTCATCGTCAACAGCGCTCCATTCCTCTTTCAGTCATAGACCCCATCTCCACATACAATAAGTTACATTTTTTTATTTAATTACCAAATTATTCACTATAAATAATTTATATGGCAAAACAACGTTTGCCAGGTCAGCTAGTTTTACTATAAAACGAAAGCTTTTATACGTTAAATTTATTTGTACTGATAAATATTTTGTTTTTTTTTTTCTAAAATATTCTCAATTTGAAATTATTGGTTTAGTTAAATTAAATAATTCGATAGGTAAATAAAAACTGAAAGAAATAAATTAAATTAAATCAGTTCGCTTGTTGACGCCGCGGCGACGAGACGTGGTCTTCGATAGTGTAGCGTGTATTATTTTTTGTTAAGTGCATTCAAGAGACGAGTTGAGGCAGAAGAGTCCCCCCCCAGCATAGCGCGGGGCGAGATATCGGCCGTGTCCATACCCGGCCATCAGATAATTCATTATATTTATCTACCTACTTTTTGTCTGTGTATTCGGATAATTATCCGGCGTTTGTTTTTATTTAATATTTTTTCTTGTTTACTCACAGGGCTGATGTAGTTTCTTATTCGTTTTTTTTTCGTATTATTTTCGCGAATTTAGATCGTTTTATTTGTATTAAATAATATATAGATATTCTTTTTTTCTCATTTTTTATATTACGTATTACGTTTATTGTTTTATAGGTTAAGGTACTAATTACTGTAAATATTTAATATTTTCTTTTGTTATTTATATATGTGTTAATTATAAACCTGTATCATGGAGGAAAACGAACCTCCAGATAAAAGAGGAGGTACAAAATTAAGAAAAAATGACTCAGATTCTTCTTCTTCGGAATCATTAATTCTTCTATCAAAAAAACCGAAACTTTCTTCTGAACATGCGTCGCCCTCAATTTCTATGAATGATGTGTGTGATGATAAGTCTCAGGATATACAAAAAAATGATGACCTATCCCCTCCCAACACCATAGAAAAAAAGTATTACGAAAAAGATGCGCGTGCCCCGTATATAGTTCACATACAACGAGTGGATAAAAAAACCATAAATCCATTAGAGCTGGGCAAAGTCCTATACACCAGAAATGTCTGTAAAATTATAAATGGTTCACTAAAAAAAGAGGGTAGGTATAGAGCTGCCCTTGAATTCCAAACTTTTCAAGACGCTAATAACTTTATTAAAAATATTTCCATACTGTCCAACGACAACTACACGGCATTCATTCCTACCTATAATCTAACAAAAATCAGTTTGGTCAGAGGCATCCCCACGGAACTATCTGAACAGGAAATATTAGATTTAATTTCTACCTCGGGTCAAGGTATAAAGGCCATCAAGGTTAGACGACTCAACTACAAAGACAAATCTGGAGAGAAACCGGAGTGGCGCCCGTCACGCACGGTCGTCATTACTTTCTTGGGCCAAATTTTGCCCAAATTCATATACATGTTCTATAATGCCATTAAAGTGGAGCTATATACGTATCCCACGACACTGTGTTATAACTGCTACAGATACGGTCATCGCAAGATAGCCTGTAAAGGATCACCGCGTTGTAATATTTGTGGAGAACACCACTCAACAGTAGAATGTAAAAAAGATCCAGACCTACCAACTTGTGCGAACTGCAGAGGCGATCATATGGCATCGAGTATTACTTGCCCTGAATATATTCGTCAAAAAAATATAAAATTCTCAATGGCTTCTGAAAGTCTCTCGTATTTCCAGGCCTCTAAACTCTACCCCCCAGCAAAAAAATCATATGCAGAAACAACGGGTCAACACCTAACACAAAAGTCAAACACGGAAGCACCTCAATCGTATACTAAAACTGTTTATAAAAATGTTAAACCTAGGTCAACTCAAAAAGCAGGGTATGATAAAAATGCTCACAACTCCCTAGTATTTTATCCGAACGGAAATTCTCATTCTCTCCCAGATGGTTGTGCAATCAATCATCAGTTGAGTACTGAAGACTGTAACTCAGTATCAAGTTTGTCGAACAATTTACATAATGATAATACTTTATTTGTGAAATCACTAGTTAATATTTTAATTGAAATGATATCTAAAATTCCCATGTTACCGCAAAACGCTGCATACCTATTAGAACCCTTAAATCGCTTACTTTTGAACAATCCTGAAAATTCAAAAATGTAGGTTTATTTCGTATTTATTTTACAGACCCACTGATGAATATTAAAATTAATAATCTAACAAAACGACAATGGCTAACAAAAATAGTATAATATTCCTTCAGTGGAATGTCCGAAGCATCCAGGCGAATAAGTCAGAATTAATAAACCTTCTAAATAATGAATCAATAACAGTGGGAGCCATCTCAGAAACTTGGTTGAAAGAGGATCTCCCATTCCACATACCAGGTTTTCAAATAATACGACATGATAGAGCTGATGGTAGAGGAGGTTCAGCTTTACTCATTAAAAATAACTTAAAGTTCACTCCTATACAAATATCCAACATACCTGATTCCATTCAAATAACGGCTGCATCCATTGAAACTATCTCAGTGTTGTCAATATATATTCCACCGAATATCCTATTTTCCGAAACCATTTGGTCAAACATTATAAAACAAATTTCTCCACCTATTATTTTGTTAGGCGATTTCAATGGTCACTCTCCAAGTTGGGGTAGCGACATTACAAATCAATCAGGGAAAAATATATTAGAATTTTTAGATAATAACAATTTATGTTTTTTGAATGACGGCTCCCCTACACGTATTACATCTCCTTGTCAAAACAAGAGTGCAGTTGATTTAAGCATATGCTCGCCATCACTTGTCTCATCTCTTACTTGGTCCGCTGGCCTCGATCCATACTCAAGTGACCATTTCCCTATCATAATCAAATCTAATAATATATTTCCTTCTTCAAAACGACCCAAATCAATAACTAAGACGCACTACATTACGGGTAAGGCCAATTGGGATAAATTTGCGGTTATCAACGAAGAAAAAATGAAACATCTTCCTCCACCTTCTAGTGAAAATGTTTTAGATGGTTACAGACAGTGGTCAACAAAAATAATTGAAACCGCCAACGAAACAATACCAATAAGTAAAAAAGTTAATAAAAATAAACCAGCGCCAGCACCTTGGTGGGATGAGGAGTGCAACAGATGGGTTCGATTAAGAAAGGCAGCTATGAAAAAGTATCACGCTAATATGACTATGGAAAACTTTCTCAATTTTAAAAAAACACAAGCTATCACCAAAAGAACTCTAAGAAATAAAAAACGAGAGGGTTGGAAGACATTTTGTAATTCTCTATCACCAGAAACCCCCGCAACGGAGGTCTGGAAGTCAATCAAAAGTTTTCGATGCAACTCCAAACAATTTTTTTCTAAGTTAGATTCTCATACATGTATTTCTGAATTTGTTGATAAACTATCTCCCTCGTATGTCCCAACCTTTGATGAATACAGTCCTAGTTTTAATTTGATGGAGGACAATTGGCTAGACAGCCCGTTCACAACCCAAGAATTAAACGTAGCATTGGGGTCTGTGTCGGACACAGCGCCAGGACTAGATAATATACCGTACAGTTTCATTAAGAAATCGGGTGAATTTTCTAAAACTTTTTTTTTGGAATTGGTCAATATTTTTTTCAGTACAGGCCTTATTCCGAATGAATGGAAGCAACAACTTATCATCCCCATCTTGAAGCCAGGATGCAACCCAAACTCTGGCCTTTCATATCGTCCAATAACATTGTCGTCAACCCCCCTTAAAATTGTGGAGCGAATGATCAAAAATAGATTAGATTGGTATGTTGAAAGTGAACAAATCCTTTCCAAATTTCAATTCGGTTTCAGAAAAAAACATTCTACTCTGGAGAGTATTGCCATTCTGGCAACTGAAATAAGTATGGCTAGTCTAAGGAGAGAGTTTTTGGTAGGAGTGAGCCTGGATATACATGGTGCATACGATCATGTCTTTCTCCCATCATTAAAAAAAAGACTCCTGAATATAGGGGTTCCAACAAAACTTTCTTCTTTTATATTAAATCTACTGATCAAAAGGGAAATATTTGTCGAGTCATACGACACCACGCCTATTACCAGAGTAATTCATAGGGGACTACCACAGGGGTCTTCTCTAAGTCCTCTACTTTTTAATATATTAATTAGCGATATTTACACGAATTTTCCGTCCGGTGTTAAAATGCTATGTTTTGCCGATGATATATTTCTGTACGTCTCTAACCGCGATATAAAACACGCTGTGAGAATAATATCAGAAGCTGTAAATCACGTATATTCTTGGTTATTTTTACAGGGTCTAGAACTATCGCCATCCAAAAGTAAAGCTATAGTATTCACAAAGAAACGATCAGTTCCACACATTAAAATTCAAATAAAAAATCAGGACATCCATTTCTACGATTCGATTAAGTTACTCGGTGTTGTATTTGATTCAAAAATGACATGGAGACATTATGTTGAACTTCTGATTTCTAAAGCTCAGAGCGGTCTTAACATGATGAGGGCTGTTTCTCGAGTTTGGTGGGGGTGTCATCCTATTACACAGAAAAAATTTTATAATGCATATATAAAAAGTAAATTTGACTATGCATCTTTCATAATTGAACCTACCTCGAAAAAGAACATTGGCCGAATGGACCGCATACATAATCAAGCTCTTAGGCTAATAACAGGAGCTATGAGGTCGTCGCCAATAAATGCACTCCAGCTCGAAGCTGTTGACCCGCCATTGAATTTGAGAAGACAGCTATGTGCTGATAAATTTCTTATTAAATGTTATTCAATCAAATATCACCCTCTGATAAAACTTTTGAATCAGTTATCAGATGAACTAATTATCACAAATAAACTTGATAACAAACACAAACCTCTGTTATTGAATAGTTTACAAACACAAAAAGAAATACTGCCACATTGTCATCAATATAAAATTTTGCCTCTGTATAATTTTGAATTTAAAATTAGTATATTTAACCCCCATATATTGTTCTCTTTTGGAATCGAAAAGAGTCCCAACGCAAATACACATTTTAAAAATTTGATTGATTCTGATTGGCATGATTGGGATCTATTTTTCACGGATGGTTCAAAGTCTCCGTCTTCTCCATTCACAGGTGCTGCCGTATACAATGCAAAACTGTCGATAGAACATAGGATTTCCTTACACAAGGAATGCTCTGTTTTCACAGCAGAGTCCATTGCAATATTAGAAGCATTAGCATTAACTAAATTGAAAAACACTAAAAAAACTTTAATCTTCTCGGATTGTTTAAGTATTCTACAAAATATCCATTCATCACCTTTTTCCTCACCAGATAACGAAATTTGTTTGAATATTCGAAAACATTTGTATGAACTGAATTCTGATGATAAACAAATCATTTTGGCTTGGATTCCGAGCCACTGTGGAATAGAAGGCAATGAAAAGGCTGATCTTTTAGCAAAAATAGCTTCTGAGCAGCATAATAGCCTCAATAATTTTTATATCCCGACCTCAGATATACTGTTAATACCAAAACAGAATTTATATATTAATTGGCATAAACTTTGGAATAACTCATCTAAATTTAAGGGAAGACACTACGCTGCAATCCAAACTGAAATTCCCAAGATTCCCTGGTTCAAGGAAATAAAATGTAGCAAATATGTGATATCGACAATCTGCCGTTTGCGTATAGGTCACTGTTGTACGAGGAGTCACTTGTTCAGATTGGGTGTTGTGGATAGTGACTCTTGCGACTGTGGGTTGGAGGAGGAGACAATCAACCACATATTTTTTAACTGTGAAAGATACCCGTCAAAAGAATTTTACTATAAAATAGGTTCAATTAAACCTCTCCCAACAAGAGTGGAGACTCTACTATGTAATATTAACCAAGCAACTTTAAGTTTGTTTTCAAAATTCATTAACGATAATGAAATCTTTGTGTGAATGTCCGTTTAATACCTAACTGCATAAAGTCGATGCGTAATAGAATATGTAACTGCCTGAGAACGCCTCCATGAGGTGAAGGGGCATAGAAAAAAAAAAAAAAAAAAAAAAAAAAAAAAAAATTAAATTAAATGTTTAAGTATTAATAAATATTAATTACAAGAAAATCGCTCTAAAAATTGAACAGTTTAGGGTAACTGTCCAGTGACAAAAAATTAAAACTGTTAATGAACTTAATAAAAAATATTTGTATTAAAAATTGCTAAACACTACTAACATTTAATGCTTAACTATCACAACAAAGAAATAAAAATATAATAAAATGTGACCCCTTTGATTATTTATTGTAAAAACTTATAAAAATAAACATTATTTAAAAACAATCACTTATACGATTAAGATCAACCAAATAAATAGTACGAAGGCAACTCTGAAAATCACATACTAAGTTAGATTGTTTAAATGGCTTATATATACACATGACTACTTTCAACAATAAATTTTCTAAAATTCCAATGTTAATATTATTTTCTTAGATTAATTAAGGGCTGTCTCTACATAATTGGTAGTCAAGTTAAGTCGGCTACAGGATCCTCAATCACTGAAGCCCTTCAATTTACCATGACCGTCCTACATGAAGGCGAACCATCCATCCTCAGTCAAGGAAGAGAAGGTCCCTATCTTATAGGCAATAAGGCAAAGTCAGAAGGCATCTCTGAAACACTGGTTATTTGGGAGAAATTGCATACATACATACATACCATCACGCCATGTCCCTCACGGGGTAGGCAGAGAGAACCAAACGCCACGTTTTTCTATCTTGACACACATTCATCGCCTCATCAACATTCATACATCGTCTTATACATGTTCATCTGTTGTTCACGCTTCTTACATTTCCATCTTTCAAAATATCGTTAACACGGTCGTGCCATCCTTTTCTTGGGCGCCCCCGACCTCTTATTCCATTCCTGTCAGCTTTGTATATTTTCTTCGTCAAGCGTTCTTCATTCATTCTCCCCAAGTGGCCAAACCATCTCAATGTGTTAACTTTCATTCTGTTAATTACATCTTTCTTCATCTTACATTATTTCCTTGTATCTTCATTCCGAACTCTGTCATACATCGTTTTGTTACAAATTCTTCTAAGCGATCTCATTTCAACTGCATTTATTCTGCTTTCGTGCGACTTCTGCCATGTCCAGGTCTCACTTGCATACGTCAGGGTTGGCACTACGATTACATTATGAAATTGCCACACGGCAATAAAATCGCCACTTGCGCAGGGTGCAATGAAGTGTTCATTATTATTATTATCTCCAATGTGCAATAAATTTAAGGAATGAAAACAAAAAATCGAATGGTTTAGTTTTTTTTAAAATACATGACTAAATTTACAATTAGAATATTTACCATAGGCACCGGCTTAGAATAGTGCTTCCACTCTTTTCTATTATTGTTTTTGAGTGTCCCGTAAGAGCCGGGTAATCGAAAATACAACAGGCAACAATAACATCTCACATAGTTCAGCAATGAGGTTCACCACCCATTCTGAATATAGTGCCTTTTTAGGTGAGACGAGACTGGTGTGTGGGTATACACAGATATGTTGTGCTCCCTTTTATATGGCAATGCACACCCGCACATCTTTCGCTGGTTACCCCACATTGTGGGATATGCCGTGATGGTATGAATGAATGTATGAACCATAGGCACCGGACAAAACTATATTTGAAAAAATATTTTTCGGTGTCAGTTTTAAAACAATAGAAATGTGCATATTTTACAAGTCAAATAAATTATCTTCATAAAAACAAGTGAATACTGTTGTGAGATCAGACATAATATATCAGCATAGCTGCCTGTCTGATAACATCTTTAATAATAACAAAATGGACAGAAAAAATTCAACTCATATAACCAATGTTCTTCAATAAAAATAGTTCTTTATCTGCTAAATGAGTACGCCTTTTCTGTCATTACTTTTTGTGTAAGAGACAGTTGTTACACCTGAAGCATTATTTAGATTTGATATACTCGTGTTGGACACCTTGCTTAGTATGGCAGTAGACGATGAAGACTGACTTGATGATTTCTCGGTATCACGAATAGCCAATTTATTTTCTTTTGATAACATTGCGACCTGAAATTGAAAAAAATAATAAAGTATTTGTAATACACGTTTCATACACACCTTTCTCAGAGATCCATTTTTGCAAATATTGAATATTAATATTTTTACTATCTAATTCAATTAAATCAGACAGTTGATTTTTAACTACATAAATTACATCATGAACATAGCTAATTATCAATATGTAGAGACATTTTTAAGAAATCAATATTATTTTCTACAAAGAAGTGAAATTTAAGAGAGATCAACACATGATTTAGATTTGCAAATTCTTTTTTCACTTTAAAGAATAACATGCTTATATAATTTCCAAAATAAATATTTTAAATTGTTTGAATAGTATCAATATTTGGCATCCCAAATTCTCGATTATTGGTTTTCATTAAAAACACCATTTAAACGCCATTTTCTATTCAAAATACATTTATTTATATATACCTACATTAATAACAGCATCATTTAATTCATTTAATTTTAATTAGATATAAAATTAAGAATCACCATGGTAGCCTGGTTGTTTTTTTTTAAGGTTTGTTCTTCTGTCTGCCAAAACAGTATAATAGAAGGATATAAACATATATGAATCGACATTAGCAAGCATAAGGCATTCACGTGATATAGCTTTATTTATTTTGTCAACAAATTCTTATGGTCATGTTGTCTTATTTTAATTAAACTATATCCAATGCATTAGCTGTGCAGAAATTTGAGTTAAAATAATATTTTTTTAATTCTGCCTTTTTTGTGGATAATCGCTGTGTATTTTTTATAAAAATGTCCTAAAAGAGTCAAATTTCAGTGTTATTTTTCTAAAACGTAAAATTTTGCTTTATTGGTGAAAAAAGTTCAAATTTCACAAATAAAATCAAGTTTATCGATAATGCAAATAATTTAGATCCCTATCAATAAGCAATATGTGCTTCTGGATTGCATATCATCTCAATGGATGTGAATTATTTTAAAAAATCACATTCTGAAAATTTGTGAAAGATGATAAAGATATTCATTATTTTTAATTATATGTTTGTAAATAAACTACCAAACTTATTGTCCAATATCTAAAAGAATATACTTACAGCATTATCAATTGCCCTAAACTGCCATGTCCAATGAACAATATAAAGGAACGGTCTATGATCAAATCTGTTATCATCGGGGCTATATGATTCAGCATGATACGATGGAGTCAGAACTGTCATCTTGTGTCTGTTGATAGCATAACACCTGAAGAAATGCTTTACCTTCACTGCAACCTACAACAATTGAAAATAATTTAATCTAGCATTCCATTTTTTCATAAATCCATAAATTAAAAACTTTACTTTAAATTTAATTGCATGTAGTTAAAAATACATTGTATTATTTATTTTTCTTCTTCTCATGCCATGTTAGATCCTCCCAATGTTAACTATCACTGTGGTGAAGACTTCCCTGTCCTATACTACCTGCAACAGCTCCTCTACTCTTCTCTACTATGCTGCCAGAACGTCTGCTTTCGGCCAACTTCGTTCCTTTTATCTAACCTTTGAGTATCAGCTTGAGCAGGGGTTCCCAACCTTTTTGAACTCTAGAGCACATTATAAAATATCGGTAGGGTGGCGGACACCACCTATTTTTAATTGACAAACTCCTTCCATAACTTCTCATTTTCCCATCATTTATTCTCATATATTCATAATTTATTAATAAATAATAAAAAAAATGTTTCAAGATAATAAAATTATTATTCAAATTGCATACACACAGAGAAATATATTTACAAAATGTAAACAAAGTAAACAAAAAACACAAATACAGAGAAAGCATTTTATAAAAAAATACATATAATATCAATATGTCAATGTGATCTTTGGCATTGCATATCGTTGGCCAGTACCTCATAATTTGCTGGGTATGACGATAATCCTGTTAGCAAACAATCATAAACGACAAGAACTGTCAGCAAAGGAAACACTCACATACAATATCGCAAACATACGAACGTATTTAGTAAACCTAGGCACTCAAAAAATGTTTATGAAAAAATTCTGTCTCTGTCGAATAGTGGCGGGCACATATGAATCGTTCCACAGGCACCATGGTGCCCGGGCACAGGGTTGGGAACATCTGAGCTAGAGGATGTGATATTTTTTATCTCCAAGCAGTGAATTTGATATGAGACGGTTTTCGACAGCAGTTCTCTACAGATTAATATTATTAAATGAAATCTACGTTCCCATTAGAATTTTTTAAGAACACTTACATATTATACAAGATAAATAAATAACCTACATCTTGTGGTGTGCATTTGTCTGACCATGCATGGACTAATTTACAGAACATGCTGTAAGGACCACAATGCTCCATCTTTCTGAGTCGACCAAAATGTGACAGTTCAGCATATGTCATTCCCATGTCTTGTTCGTCTGTCTGAGCAATCTGACCACTTGCTAGTGGTTCTAACTCAGCTGTTGGTGGTGCCTTCATTATTTCTGATATTGCAGGAAGGAAGAATCTGAAAGAAATAAAAATAAACACAAACACGGTAAACAAATAAATAACAGAATAGTCATCTTGTTAAACACTTATGTGATATGAAATGAACAGGTTGACTCAAAGACAATACTATAACTTTTACACTACAGGACTATAGTAGAATAGTAAACGGTCATGATTTCACAATATTTAGGCGATCGCGTAGAGAGTGCAAAATATGAGTTTTGTCATGATGTTTTGTGTGTATGGTGTATGGCCTATTATACTTTGTGTTCTCTGTATGCCCTAATAAATAAATTTCATAGATTTCATCTATAAAAACTTTCTTCCACGTTCTGGAAAGTTTAGTTTTTCTAATGTTTGTTTCAATTGTATACAATTGAAATCTACTTCATTAAAATGCGCTTAGGTATTGTCAACTTTTCAAGAATAAAAATAGGGTAAGTTAACTACGTAGTGGAAAGTTTAGTGTTGCCACAACCTTCTCATTTTCATTTATATTAAAGTTAAATAAATATATTACAGATAAATTCTACAAAAAACATCCATGCAACTATAACAAACCTGCTCTTGGCATAGTCTAAAAATGCCTTTAAATCAGTCTTGGATATACCACCAATGGGATTCACATCAGCACTGGAACAATCATACTTGGTCATGTATCCTCTGAGAGCTTCATCAACATTAGCAGAACCCAAGACTAGAAGACCTCCGGGACGTCCTCTCACCCACAACATCAGCTGAGCAAACAGATAAGATAACACCATACGTAGGCGAGCCTAGAACAAGACACATGTACATGGATGATAAAAAAAATTCTTATTAAAAATGAAATTGTTCTTGTTAAATGAGTACATATATATCTTCTTACATTCCCTTTGTAAAGCATACCAAGTCCATACAAAAGACGGATACTATTAAAAACAGATCATAGATAGAATTAGATATTAATGGAATTGATTAGATGGGGCTTCGATAGAGTAAGATAGTACTGAGATTAACGTTGAAGAATGGATAGTATGGAGTTTACTCACTTGAATATTTTGTAGGGCCAAATTTTGTCGAGGACACCCTCCTTTGGTGCGAAACTTGGGAACTAAACCAGTGACTGAAGTGAATATACCCAATACAGCACTGACAGCAACATCAATAGCAACCGAAAAATGATAACTGCCAATTTGACTAGCAAGCTAAAAATAATTGTAACATTTTAATTATGAAAGGTTAGCAACTGAGATAAGTAAAGAAAAAAATTAATAGAACAGTTTATAGGTTACAACAATTATGTGTGCAATAACACTAGATTTGACATTTAATGCAGGGATTGTGACACTGATTAATCGTTAATTCTATTATTCTTCTTCTTCTTAAACTGCTTGAAGGCCACTAGGGCCTGTTTGTGCAGAATTTGTTGTGGACTCCCAGCTGTCTTTCCACCTTATGGGGGGTGTTCTGGGCATCCTTCTGTTCTGGGAGTTCATTCTTTCAACATGGTCTTTCTAATGCCTTCTTTGTAAAATTGACTAAAACTAACTAAAAACTGCATGTCAACTTTGAGTAACCTTTATTTAAATTGTTTTTCATTGACCTCGCTTAGCTTTGGAGCTAAGATATTTATGGTTACCTGCATAGCTCTCTGCTTAGTGTCTTGACTAGAATTTTCTGTTGCCATATAACATGTGACTAAGAGCCTATTACATAGTTCCATAGGTTCGGAAGGTGTGTAGTCTGATTGACACATTATCTTTCGGATATCTGCAAGCACTTGACTTTCTAAAAAGGCAAAATAGTAAATTGTTTTAACAAAGAATAAAAAAATACCTTAAAGATACAAAAAGAAAATAAAAATTGCAATATGCCACTGTGTATCTTCTTGTTTGTCCTACTTTGCCTCATAACTTAGAATGGCAGCTTAGCTCAATCACTCGACAAATAGTCTGCTTCCATGAAGTTTTAGGCAGATAAAAGATCTTCAGTGAGTAAAGATCCTATAGTGGACTTGGATCCTGTTGTAGCCAGGGAGTGACCTCTCTTTCTAACATGAACAAGGTTTATCTAATATAATGTTATCTTGCTATTTTTAATGTATAAATATTTTTCCTCACAATAACCAATAAATGATCAATAGTTGATTGTATACTCATATTAATACCTTCATGGTGCATACACTTAAAAATTATTTTCTTGATAGATAAATAATCTAAGAGGGAGCAACAAATATAATAATGCAAGAGAAAAAACAAACCTCCTCTCTGTACAGCATCACATACTTGTGTACACATTGAGAAGACAATACATGCTGTGCTGGCAGAATCTACTCCCCCACTTAATGGTAAGAAAAATCCCCCCTGACCCGATCTCCTCAAATAGTCCCACAGCCAACATGCAGGGCCTAAAAAAATATGAATAAAAAGATTTTTTGAATTAATCCCTAAAAATAAAAGGATAAACATATGTAGTCTTAGGGAACTTTTTTTTGGGAATATTAATTAAATTACTTTAATTATTTATGAGCTAATCATTTTAAAAGTATTTTTATATCTCGTTTTGATGAATTTGACTGTATCCTGTCAATAATATAAATAAATACCCTGATAATTGGCTCATAACAATAATTTATAGCTAACACAATTTTAATAAAGTGGTTTTTCATATACAACAACACTTTACTTTAGTTCTTGATACAAAGTCTGGTTTTCAATTCCCATTGGAATGCTTTTTCGTTCCTAGTTTTTAGTTGTTCTGGCAAATTATTGTAGTCCTTTGCACATTATTATTTTGTATCCATATTTTAGCTTTATCAGTTACAAAATATTTTTTTATACATGTGTTGTAGTTGTGGATTTGTGTTCTCTTCTTAAGTCGTTCAGGATTTTCTATTTTTCCTATTTTTATTTTGTGTATTAGTTATAATGTTTCATAGTGTGCCATCTTCTGTATGTTAAATGTTTAGTTACATAATGATATTGAAATTTTAGTTAAGATCTAATTAGCAATATTGCCTCAAAAATATTAAATTAAAATATAAGAGTAACGGTGTAAAGAGTGATACATCCAAATAAATACCTAATGCAATTTCTTCCTCAGGCGTATGATAAATCCAATCTATAGGTTGACAACTTGGAACGCTGATATCATTATCACTTGAAAGAGCAAAATCTACATATACTCTAGGAAAAGGTACAGAAGATGCTGCTAAGTGACTCCTGGATCTGATATTGGCTCTGTATGATCTGATGTCTTCCAGGTCTATTGTAGAAGCAATTACTTCCTGAAACATTAGATTCACATTGTAATAGGTATTCACTAATATGTAATTCGAAGATATGAGTTTAATTATCTTAAATTCCCTAAATAAAATGTGTAACTAGTTTGTGTGTTTCACGTAAAATAGCTTCTCTTTAACTTCGTTTGTCTTTCTGTATTGGAAATTTGCAATTGATTTTTAGCTTATTTCCCTACCGGTTAGAGTTCTGATACTTTCAAAATTTGTATATTCCTGATGATAATGCGTGTTAAAACTGTTTCCAGCATGATTCATTTGATATTTTGAGCAACGTGAGGCTATAAGGGTGAAATGGTAGTTATATTAAATTTATATTAAACAGGGACGGAGTAAGGAGTGGAAGGAGATAGGGTGTCAATTAAAAGTTACTAGAGAGGTATAACAGCATGGAATGTATCATGGGACAATTTATATTGCGCCATGCTAAACTTCACATCAAGAGTGTTTTACATTAAAATTATAAACTAAGAAACCTTAAATAAGTTATATAAACAAGCAGTAAATACAAACTTATCATTATCTAGATGCCATGAAGCAAATTTGAGTGACATTATTACGTGGCATTTTGAACAGGTGTGTCTTTAAATGTTGTTTTATTTATATTTATCATAATCAGTATATACAGGGTGTCCCATAATCCAACATTCATTTTAAGGGCTGTTATACCAACTCATGACTCGCCAGAATATGCAAATATGACCATAGTAAAAGTGCCTTAGTATTCGAGATATTGCCACTTTTACAAAGTGTCCGAAAATCTAAAATGTTTTATTTAGTTAAAATAAATCCTTGTCTCTTTAATAAATTAAAGCAAGTGTTTACACCGGAAATCCTAATAAATGAAATAATTTCACAATCGGCTCATTTTGCAGTAAAATAGCAATATCTATTTTTTTATTGTAAAACATAGTAATTGTTATACTATTTTGGAAATAACAATGATTGCGCCAACTTTTTCGACAATTTGCCAGGTTGGCGTCATACATTTTTTTTTCAGTGTGAACAATCAAAGTTGGGTATTATTTTTTTTTAAATTCATAACCCGGGCCATAATTATTTTTTTTTCCGCCAAAAAAAAAGTTTTATTATTATTTTCGATTGTGATCAACAGCTGAGTTATTCAAAATGGTGGAACATAAATAAGAATTCCAAAATATTGAAATTTGTAAATATGGCACTCGAAAAACCAATCTAAGGCGGAGATTTTCGGGCACTTTGTAAAAGTGGCAATATCTCGAAAACTAAGGCACTTTTACTCAGGTCATATTTACATATTCTGGCAAGTCATGAGTTGGTATAACAGCACTTAAAAGGAATACGTTGGATTATGGGACACCATGTATGTACTTAGTATATTCCATGAAAGAATTTATATAAAATTTATTTTATCAAATTACAAACTAATGAATATAAATCTTCTTTAAGTGAATACTATAGAAAAGAAAAATATTGAAATTGAAATTACCACATCAATCAATGAAAACTGCTGAGTTCGTCCAACAATATTGCCATTGATACCGATACAGGAACAACCGTTGAAATACACTCTTTGGCCATCACAGCCTCGAAGGTTGCTGAAGAGGTAGGCCCCACCACTCTTGAATGTGGCACTTTTGACCAAGTCCACAGTTATGTAAGCCTTACGAAGTTCCATATAACTACCCGATCCATTTGATATTATTTCCACTCCATCAAGACCCAATGATATGTGACGACTGAAAAAAAATTTTTTATACAAAATATAGAACATAAACTGCAAACAAAAACTGCATCCTAAAAATAAATCCATATACCTATTACTAATACAACAATTAATTCGTCTTTTTCTTTTTTTTTAAACAAGTACATAATATGTGGGAAGATGTATATTATACATCTTCCTAGATTTCCTAAATAAAGCATAAATGCTTGTGCTATAGGTGAACAAAATCGGTCGAGGCAGGATTCGAACTCGCAACCACTGGATTACTAGCCCAGTGCACTAACTGCTCTGCCATGGACCCATCTTAGACTATAAAGTCTGTTGTTTCAAGATGGGAGAGTATCTTGTGAGGCTGAATTCCAACTGTCTTTGGAGGTCTTCCTGGTTGACATTGTCCATTTGGTATACTTGAGCAATTCATTCCCTGTACTTATTAATAATAATGATGTGCCAGATCGTGAAAATTCTATATCCGCGAATACAGGCCTCAACTGTCGTAGTACAAAATTCATATCTACTTAATTTTTTTGTACTCGGCACAGGTGACATTGGGCCAATTGTTGATGAACCATAAGACATGTTTGAGGCATGCTATTGTTTATGGTTTAGCGTGCAGCAAGGATTAAAATTACAAATAATGAAATTCATTAAATGCTTTCGCCCATTCAATAACACAATATGGCATTATTACATGTCACGCCATACCTTTGTAATAGTTTTTAAAAAATAAACCCCATTAACACAAACAGATTTGAGACTGGCACCTGAATTAGTTTATTTAAAAAAAAAAAATAGACTGATTTGTAAATTGCATTCACTTCATTTTGTATAGTGCACTCTGGAAAAGTGTCACATGTTTTGTTTCTGTGTATCTTTTCTGTATCTTATGATTGAATTTTTTTATGTGTTGTATTATTTATTTAAAACTTTTTAAGCTCATGTGCACAATGGCGGGCTTAATGCCAAATGGCAATATCTTCCAACCAACCATATTCATTTGGTGAAGCAAATTGTTTTTATGATACGTATCAACAATTTATATTTTTTTTTTTTTTAAGATATTTATTTTTTAATAAAAAGTAATACATTGTTCTTTTCCCGCCAAACTGCAAAGCAGTTTTTTGGCAGAGCAGATTCTCTCTTTCACATAATTTTATAAATTTCACATATAATTATTTCAATAAACTAATCTCAAATATTAAAGATACAGAGACCAAACAAAAATTTGAAAGAAAAAAAAAAAAAACTTGAAATTCGATAGAAAAAAAAATTGAATTAAACCTTACACATAATATACATTAGATATACCTATAATTAATCAACAATAATAATTTAAAGTCTAACGAACGCTTGAATTCAGATAAAGATGTTTAAGAGTATTTTTTATAGTAACTATTTTCGTTTCGTCAGACTTTAAAATATTTCTTATCCTAATCGGCAACGCGTTAATAATATTATATGAAATATATAATGGAAATATAAATACATTTATAACAAAAACAATAAAAAAACGGAGGGGACAGGAAAGGGGGGACAAAGATAGGATAAGGAGACAAATTTTAGTCTTATATGTAAGGAAATGATTCCTCAGATTACTTTTGAAAGCGGGAAGTGTTAATAAAACTCGAAGTTGCGAAAAAGGAAGTATTGTGTAATGGAATACTGATAGTTCTTTCAGTATTTGAACGAAGAGGCAACCCGTATTCTGAGAGGAAGTAAAATTGTTTCCAAAGATAAACTGGAGCGTTGGGGTTGTTTGAGTGTGAGGGAATGTAAAATCCTATGCTTTAAACGATTCCTACCACCTTAAAAGAGTTTGGTATTCTGATATGTGGTCAAATTTATTCAATTTAAAAATATATCGAACGCATGTATTTTGTAATCGCTCAAATTTATCTAATAGTTCTTGATTCGCGTCTAAACAACATATATCAGCATAATCAAGGAAAGGGAGTAATATTGATTGGTAAGAAATTTTGGGATCTTTTTAATGAGTGAAGCGTATATTGAAATTTCCTGCTTACTTTAGCAACCTGTTCCCGCCAAGATATTTAAACAAAATAAAAAAAAAACAAAAGATCAGTTCAAGGGGATTTAATCGAGACATATAAAGTACTTAATGACTATTACAATTGCCCAGAACTCTCCAACATATTCACCTTGAACCAAAACACGCACTTAAGACGTCACAGTCTCAAGCTAAATAAGGAACCATTCAGGACGAACATCAAGAAACACTTCCTTAGCAATAGAGTTGTGGTCGAATGGAATGAGCTCCCTCAATGTGTGGTTACTGCCACAAGTGTGAACTCAGTTAAAAATGGGCTTGTAAGTAACAAAAGCAGTGACTAAATGTTGTGTCAGAGCACTGTGAACTAATGTGCCTTACCAGTGTTTTGTTTATTATGAAGGCTAATCGATAGACTATAATTTATTATGTTGTTTGTGAACTGATGCTGCTTGTTATATTGTATTGTAATTTATATGTGACATTGATAGACTGGGCGCACCAGCTTTAAGCTGCCTGCCTGGTATCATATAATAATAATAAGATCCACTGTAAAAGAAACAGATATAGATCTGTTTTTCCCTTGGTTATCCACGGGTAAGGATATCTGGCACATCGCTAGTTGATAGCAATACCATTGACACTGTTGCCCCTATTTAACCAAATCTTCCACCTAACAAATCTCTCAGTACTTAACAAAATAAGAGACTTATACAATAAGATTTATTCATCATCAAAATACTCTAGGATATTAAAACTATGAAAAAAAAAAAAAAAAAAAAATTATATTTAATTTTACGTTCTACTTAAATGTAAGTAGAACGTAAAATTAAATATAAATTTTTTTTTTCATAGTTTTAATTAATTATGGAGTTCTACCACGAAGTGACAGTGCCTAATATTGAAAAAACTCTAGGATATACTCAAATGCATACCTGTTTGGGTTCCATAACTCCTCGCAGATTTCAAAACCAATACACGTATCTTTGGTAGCAATTACAGCATCTCCAAATGGAACTGTAGTTTGTCCTGTAACTGCTGCAATCATCCTAGGAAGATAATATTCCTCTGTTTGCTTCTCCTTAATAATCAAAAATTCAAAATATAAATATTTGGCTGAAATTTGTTTGGAAGATAATCCTGGTGAGATAACAAACACGGACCAGAAAAAATAAAATGATTAACAATTCAACAATAATACTGTGATGTTGAAATAAAAACTGAATTAAAACTGAATGTTTTCACAGAATCACCAGCGAAATCAAGTCCAGAAGATTAGCTTGGATGTTGTCAGATCAGGGGAAGAAAGAGCCACAAAACGTATCCTGCAAAATAACCCTGTGGGCAAGAGACCCCTAGGAAGACCAAGGCAGAGATTGATGGACAGTGTTACCCGAGATCTGAACGTGCTGAATGCTTGTGATGACTGGGAGTCCACGGCAGCTGACAGGAAGGCTTGGAAAGCTATTGTTCACGAGGCTAAAGCTCTACCGGAGTTGTATGGCCATCGGAAGTAAGTAAGTTTTCACAGAATATCATAACTCTTTAAACTAGTAATAATTGTATTTTACAGTTTTAAAATTATATCTAAAAAAATAAGTGAAAATGATTTAACCATCTTATTTCACTTATGAAATAAAATATAGAGACATTGACAATACAAATAAAATTAAAAAAAACCTTTGTCCACGGTGAAAACCACCTAGTTTCTCTGTAGTTTCCATCTTCACAGAGCATCATCTTTGGTCTGATAAGAAGAATTTTACTATTGTAGAAAGCAACTCTACAATTGTAGGAGACATTTTTGTGCTGAACTGGCATGCCAACGTCCACTAGGATCCCTCGACATATAGGGGCTGTCATAATATCAAGTAGGACTTGCCAACTGTGAAGATAGGTATCAGGCTCATGAAAGTGATCCTCACAGCTGTAACCACTGAAAATTAATAAAAAAATGATTTGATAAAATAAGAAAATATTATCAATTTTACATGTAAATTTTAGATCGCATACGAAATTCAATTTTTTTTTTATATACTGGTGAAAATCAAACAAGATATAGTATAAAATCACTCCTTACATGCGAGCTCATTAGGTGCATTTAAAACAACTTTTTCCTTTAATTTCTTTTAAATATTTTTACTGATGAGCTTTGTAATTCTTGAATTTATTGTATTACGTTATTACATAAAAAATCAATTGAATTTGAACGGTCTACTCGCAAAATATTTTAAAATTGATTATTTATAAAATGTAATTGACCGCATAATTCTATATTTATCAATAAAATAAAAATAATAACATATTTGAATTTATTCATAAAAACTAAAACACAATTATAATCCATGAGTATGAAATTTAATAAGCCATTTGCTCTAGACACAGCATTTTACTCTAGACACAGCTAGCATCCTCAGAGGCGAAATTTATACATTGTGGATTGTAACCATGTTTTTTTTATAAATAATTTCAAATTTAATTTATAATTATAAACTTCTACTGCGTTAACGACAAAATTTCAGAATTATTAAAAATAAATATAATAAATAATGTCATCAAGAGTAAAAGGTACCATCAAGAGAAAATATATTATCAACAGTACAAAGTAATAAAAGTTAATATTGAAATGAATATCATAAAAATAACTAATTAATTTAGAAATATAGAAATTTTAGATTTATCAAAAAACTTAATAGTAAAAATGCAAAAAACGGTAATAATGAATACATGTAGAATCGTTAAAGATTGTATAAACGTTAATATTTGGGAATCAGTAGGGTTGTTAGGTAGTATAGAGACCTCCTCAGAGCATAATCCTTTGATATGTTAAGTATCTGGATGGGTGAACTATTCCCAATTGAAAGCTTGATGATGCGTTGTTGCATTTTATTTTGTTCTATTAAATCATTTACAATTTACGTATTAATCTGCTAATTCTTTTGAGGAAGTGTATAATGGTAATAATAATAATTGAGTGTTATTATTTGTAGTGCTTAATTGTTATTAATATCATTAGTAAATTGGCCAGCGCCATAAAATAAACATACATAAATAATTTTAATTGAGAAAAATTCTTACGATATTTCCAGTTCAGGTCCTGTCCTATAAGCTGCATTTAAGTCAACTGCCTGTGAAATAGATGCAAGAATTCTGTTTTTATTTCCCTCAAAATCCATCGCCCACTGATTAAGTGTGCAGACAGCCACAGTCACTTTACGACCCATCTTTGTTTTTTTCTTTGGTGGATTCTCCTCAATGTTTGCTTTTAGCACTGAAAATCAAAAGGATATACATTTTATAACAGAAATAACTATGAAATTAAATTAAATTTGTTTAAATATCCAATTGATGAAATAATGTTAAATAGGTAGAAACTCAAATTGAATGCAGATCCACACATTCATCTGCTTATATTCAGAATTTGTAGACGAACACGGTGACAAAAATACAAAATCAAAACCTTATTTTTTTTTCACAGTGAAGTTTGACAGAAATGGAAAAAAATATTGACATGAATTTGAACTTATTTGTTTAAAATTGATCTGAGGAACTTAGTTTCGTAATAGTATTGTAGCATTTTCACTTGGAGGTTGTAACTATTAAATTATTTCTCAATATAAATGTTGAATACAAGAAACAAGAAAAATCTGGCATTACATAGAATTAAACAATTTTTAAAATTCATTCAACAATTTTTTCACATGCTTTAGCATTTTTGTAAACAAATATTATGACTATTTGAAAGAGATTAGACATAGCATAAAACATCTTGCAATTAAAAAAAAAATACAGATAAACAGTATGATCAATACAAAAACTAAGTCATTTTAAAATTACTAGCAAGATTTCACTCCACAGTGAAGTTGTAATTTGTAATAAATTGTCTTACGTAATGTAGCAAGTATCTTGACAATGACAAATTCAAATAATAACATTGTAATGAAACAAAAAGAAATCTTACTGAGTTGGGAGAAATAGTTCCTTTTCAAGAAATATACAAATTTAGGGGAAATAATAACAATTTACATAACTATATATTATGTAAAGTTTGTTTGGGTATTAAAGACAACACAATGGTTTCCATAGTGACAATATCGTGTATGTTTTGATAAGTCAATATCAATGAAGATAACTCAATATTTGTGAGGCCAGATGTTTAGGTAGTCATAAGATCGAAAGAATTTAGATCCAGATATAAGATTTACAAACATTTATATTTAACTATGGTACACAATATGCTATTAAAACACTAACAGAAAATCGACTGTCTTCAGAAAAAACAATAAATACTTTCAAAATAATACAATCAATTATAAGCTTTTGAATAAAACAATTTTCAATAAATAATAGAAACATAATGGTGAACGTTGAGCAAACGTTAAAGGTGATAAATGAAATCGGCCAATCACAATTTTTTTTGACATTATCTCATACTCCTGATTTACACAATTGGTCTTACACATATTTTATATACAGTGCAAAATCTAAACATGTTATCCACAGGAGTAAATTGTAAACGTTATTAACAGAAAAAATACTTCTATAAAATAGTTAGGTATGTATTTTTCAATAGTATACAAACATTAAAAATTAAACTATAATTGAAATATAGAGATAACTACAAATTTTCCAAAATTTACAAATGTTGGAAACATTGTCAAATTACCCTATAAAAATATTTACAATTAATTTATAAAATAACAGTGAGCAATAGAAGTGTGAGCAATAGACGAACATGTATGAGACGATGCATGAATGTGGACGAGGCGAGGAATGCGTGCCAGGATAGAAAAATGTGGCGTTCGGTTCTCTCTGCCTACCCCGCAAGGGACATGGCATGATGGTATGTATGTATTATACTTGTATAAATAGTGTTATCATTTTACCAAGCAATAAAATATATGGTATGAACTCAAACCGAAAAGTAGGTACCCTTTCAGTGCATTCATAATATATGTAGTTTTTTTATATAATCAATTTGTAGCATACACTCGTCCACCCACTAAAGCCAACTTTAGCAATTATATACATTCACCCCTCATAACAGAGATATCCAACATGAGGATTCTAAAATATATATATTGATAAGACGATAAGTACAGATAATATTAATAACTCAATAAACCTTGCAAAGTATAAATTGATATGAAATCGTATAATATTTTTTTTGTCAAGTAAATATGTGGATACGCAAAAATCTCCCATAAAACCCTTTCATTCGGTAAGTTTTCATTTTGTAAAAAATATTGCAAAGAAAAATGGTGTGCGTAGACCTGTTTTTTTTTGCGTAAATACTTTTTTGCGTATGTTAAATGTTGTGTTCGTGTATAAATGTTAAATGTTCGACGATTTCTGCTGTTTGGATCAGATCCCACAAAATAATAATACTCACAAACGATAGTTTTTCTACAAGAAATGTCAAAAATATACGCTTAAAATGGTGAAGATACCTCTTTACTATTGTATACACTGATTAAAAAGAAGATTCAAGAGTCAAATCTCTGTTTTAAAAATCAATATTTTTGATTTTTTTAAACGGAATTTCGATTTTAAAATCGTTTTTTTTTTCATATTTCCCTCAATGTTATAGTGGAGAGTAAAAAATGGCGAATTGTTTTGTTTTTGCAACAATTAATTCCAGATATAAGTTCTTTAGTCAGAAAACAGTCCATAGACAAATGGAAACCACAGAGATGCGTATGCTAAGATGGTCAGCGGGAGTGTCTCTAGAAGACAAAATAAAAAAGTTCATACATTCGCGGAAGCTTAGGAGTGACAGGCATTAACAATAAATTAGAAGAATGTCAATTGAGATGGTATGGTTACATATTAAGAAGACCCGAGGGTCACATTGTGAACTAGGCTATGGCCGTACATAGCCTAGTTCACAACTGGAAGACCAAAAAATACATGAATGGCGCAAAGGAGTTCCAAATTTATGAGACAAGAATTGACATCGGAGGTGGCCCAAAACCGAAGAGTGTAAAGCCCGAGGACGAGGAGAGCTGACCCCAACAGTCTTCACAGACGATAAGTTGGGAAGAGGCCAGGAAGAAGAAGAAGTCAGCGACCCATGTATTCGATAGGCATGCTATAATATGATATGCGACACACGACTTCTCATTCACACCTTGGAATCACGCACCATCTACCAGCCCATACATGTAACCAACCAGCAATCGATATAGACATATTATAGTCTATACTCTATACCTATATAATATAATATTGTAGTGTAGTGTGTGTGTATATAGACAGAAAGAGAGAGATTGGCGAAGCAATATATAATTATTGTGCAAGGAGACAATCGATATAGACATATTATAGTCTATACTCTATACCTATATAATATAATATTGTAGTGTAGTGTAGTGTGTGTGTATATAGACAGAAAGAGAGAGATTGGCGAAGCAATATATAATTATTGTGCAAGGAGACAATCGATATAGACATATTATAGTCTATACTCTATACCTATATAATATAATATTGTAGTGTAGTGTAGTGTGTGTGTATATAGACAGAAAGAGAGAGATTGGCGAAGCAATATATAATTATTGTGCAAGGAGACAATCGATATAGACATATTATAGTCTATACTCTATACCTATATAATATAATATTGTAGTGTAGTGTAGTGTGTGTATATAGACAGAAAGAGAGAGATTGGCGAAGCAATATATAATTATTGTGCAAGGAGACAATCGATATAGACATATTATAGTCTATACTCTATACCTATATAATATAATATTGTAGTGTAGTGTAGTGTGTGTGTGTGTATATAGACAGAAAGAGAGAGATTGGCGAAGCAATATATAATTATTGTGCAAGGAGACAATCGATATAGACATATTATAGTCTATACTCTATACCTATATAATATAATATTGTAGTGTAGTGTGTGTGTGTGTATATAGACAGAAAGAGAGAGATTGGCGAAGCAATATATAATTATTGTGCAAGGAGACAATCGATATAGACATATTATAGTCTATACTCTATACCTATATAATATAATATTGTAGTGTAGTGTAGTGTGTGTGTGTATATAGACAGAAAGAGAGAGATTGGCGAAGCAATATATAATTATTGTGCAAGGAGACAATCGATATAGACATATTATAGTCTATACTCTATACCTATATAATATAATATTGTAGTGTAGTGTGTGTGTGTGTGTATATAGACAGAAAGAGAGAGATTGGCGAAGCAATATATAATTATTGTGCAAGGAGACAATCGATATAGACATATTATAGTCTATACTCTATACCTACATATATAATATAATATTGTAGTGTAGTGTGTGTGTATATAGACAGAAAGAGAGAGATTGGCGAAGCAATATATAATTATTGTGCAAGGAGACAATCGATATAGACATATTATAGTCTATACTCTATACCTATATAATATAATATTGTAGTGTAGTGTAGTGTGTGTGTGTGTATATAGACAGAAAGAGAGAGATTGGCGAAGCAATATATAATTATTGTGCAAGGAGACAATCGATATAGACATATTATAGTCTATACTCTATACCTATATAATATAATATTGTAGTGTAGTGTAGTGTGTGTGTGTGTATATAGACAGAAAGAGAGAGATTGGCGAAGCAATATATAATTATTGTGCAAGGAGACAATCGATTGGGGGTCGCGCACGGCGGTGCCAGGCGCGGACCGCGGCACCCAGGAGCGGACGGGGAACTCAGGAGAGTCAAATGTCCCAAAAGCACCCACCTATCTTGCTATTACACCAAACCGCAAGGACATATGGTACACAAAGGTGTCTTTTAAATTTCAATAGATTTTTCATTGAATCGCGGCCCTTTTAGATACGCTAAACAATTTTATCAAAGCACAAATTAATGTAAATTCAATATGTCACAATCACAAATGTAAATTCAAAAAATAAAAAAAACGACAAATTTGTACCTATAATAATTGTCAATTATTATAGGTATAAATTGACCGGTCAATTCAACATAACAGACCCGATATAATAATACATGATAAAATTTAAAAAATAACATACATTTGCGATGTGACTATTTAAATTTCTAGTAATATTATAAAATCTTTTAATAATAATAATAAGTCATTTGTATAGCGCCGATTAATGATTCGAGATCATACCAAGGATGCTGATAGTCTAATGTTGTGTTGCTCTCTGAAACAAAGCTGTTTTTAATCCTTTAGTGAAAGTGATCTTGCTTTGAGCATTGCGGACATCTAGAGGCAGTGAATTCCACTTAATAGGACCACTCACTTTTGATGAAAAAATTAGAAAATACACCGCTTTAGGTAACGAGATTAAAAGACTTTGGCATTCTCGTAAAATAATAATATTACCGTTCATTATTTCAGCCACTGGCATTATTCCAAAATCGTTAATCCGTAATTTAGAAATTATAGATTTATCGAAAAACTTAATAATAAAAATGCAATATGAAGTGGTGGAAAATAGAAAATAAATAATGGAATTAAACAAAATACCGTATTTTATTTACCGAAAATGTCAATGCTCTAAATTTAGCGTTAGAATAATTACCTACTAATGCCGACCGCCGTGGCATAGTTGGTAGGGGGTCGTCCTGGGTTCGATCCCCAGCAGAGGATAAATAGATTTAAATTCATTTTTCACGCAAATATTGCTTCTCTGGACTGGTAACACTGTTTATTTGAAAGAAATTGCCATACGGCAATAAATTTGCCATTTCACACTCGATTGTAGGTACATTAAATTAAATAAAGTATCCAGGCACAAGAAATTAGTCGCCTCTGTATATTGCTGTTATTATCCTGATCCTCATAAGAAGTAAAAACAAATTATTCACGCTATGCAGTGAGTAGGTACTTACTTTTCGACAAGTTGAAAATAACAAGGATTTAGCTAAAGAAACCAACTAGAAACGAAGGAGGAATATTTACACGAACATAAATACCCATCGAACAGTGAAAATTCGCAGGAAAATGCACAAAACAGGTACCTACTTTGTTACTGCTAACAAAGAAAAACATATAGTACAGGTATCGCCAAACATCTAGAAAAATCACGTGGGTGCGCAGAAAACAAATTTGGGTTTACTGTTTGTCCCCCTCCAGACCGAAAAATTTCAAGATTTTTGGACATAATTATACCTTCCTATATACTTGATTCCGTAATTTGTGAAGAAATCGGACACAAAAACTATATAGCATGCATACAAATCAAATTGACTATAGTTTATTTCGGGTTGACAATCCCTGAATGTGTGATGTAATCATGGAGTCCCACCCTATTGTATGTACACATTTTTTAAACGAAAATTTAAAAACGTTTTCCAAAAACTTCGACAGATGAAATCATAGAGAAGAAATTAACGGATGTCTATAAAAAAACTAATCAGCTCAAATTGATGCACTTTACACATTATGACATCAATATGAAGTCGATTGAACTTACATATGAAATTACATTATGTATGTTTAGATATGATTTGTTTATATAAAATTATCTCTAAAATTGGTGTACAAATGTACGTACCTACTGTAGATAGCTGAAAAGACGGGCTGACAGTATAAAAATTACATTTGCGGGAAAAAAGTGGTACAGTAACGCCCAGGATATAGAAGGGTGGAAAAAGTTGAAGGAGGCCTACATACAGCAGTGGAAAGATGGCTGAGAAGAAGAAGATGCTTTATGATTCAAAATAAATAAATAGTGTTTTGAGCTTTACAGAGGAGAACAAATACATACACCATACACTACAGTGTGCACACAAAAAAATCACGATTAACTCATAGTATGCCGCCTCTACATCTACATGATACTCGTAACGAATTTGATGTAAAATATTGCTAAAAATCGCGAAATCATTATTTCCACTATTAGTTAGTAACTAATGTCAATTATTTGATCAAATTGCATGATGTAGCGTGACCAAGACGAAAAATGTATGAAAATATTTATTATTCAGTTGAAAATAACTCATGCTCTGAGCGATGTTGATTCAAAGCTTAGATTAAATTAATCTAAGAAGAATATCCAATAATAGTTAACAAATAAAGGTACCGTCTAAATAGTTAAAGTTTTGTAGAGAATTAACATCAGGGAAATTTGTTATATCCGGCGATAGCATCAAAACAATATAAAACGGATCGTTTTAATGTTATAGCTGTTTATATACGGCTGTTATACAAACTTACTAGCACACAATAAATTACAACCCGAAATAGTTATATCTTAAAATATAATAACATACTGTTACATAATGAACTGGTAAACGTTATTGATTCGATAATAAAATAAATAATTCGCTACAAGAAAAGTACTTAACGCAGGTATGTTTCGCAAAATGACTCCAATTTTTGATATTGCAACAATGACACATAATTGCTTAAAATAATGTCTATAATTATGTAAGTATTTTTTTCAAAAAAAGTCACGTAACGTTTGATTAATAAGCTTTTTTACTACTGTTTTTTTATAACTTAATTAAATGTACGTTAGGTAATTTCATATATTTTTTTTAAAAATGGTGCAATAAATAAAATAAAGCATAAATCAAAATACTAACCACAAAACATTGTACCACTTTTCCCTTGAGATATTTAATGGGAATTATTTTTAAACTTGTTTTTCGTTGTCCTAGCAAAGATGAAACAAAGATGATATAGAATAATAAAGCTTATGTTCATTATACGTGGAAGAACCTAACCTAAGATTCAAATAACTAACTACCTGAGCCACGAAATTGATCAAATTTATTTGGAAATACAAAAATTAATTCAAATCACAACGAGCGACAAATGATTTAAATTGTTTTCCTTCGTGATTCGCTTTAAGACACGCATAATGAACCCCAATAAAATTATATTATTTCAATAATATAACTTTAACCTTTTAGATGATAATAATTGCATTCTTCAAACACATTCAAGATATTAAAAAATATATTCTACGACAATTTTTTAACATGTCAATAGGGACGAAATTATAATATTATAGAAGAACCTGGAACTCAAGGCACCAACATGGCTTACGACTTGTCATCGATTGGTTTGCGTGATCACTTTATACGCTTGCGTAAAGATCACACTTATGCTTTCTTATTCAGTTCCCTATCATTCCAATTTTTATAAGTTCTATATACATATTAATCTGAAAATCTATTTCGTTTGAAAATAAGCTGAAACACCATAGCCATCTATGAAGTGACGAAGAAACTTTTTTTTGTAACGCCATCTATTGAGATATTGGTTTGTAAACAATGAAAGCAACAGTCCTTATACACGAGGTGACAATTCTTACGCACAGATGTAAATACAATTTAATAATTATCATTATTAAATTGTATTTAGATTGGTCTTATTTGTGTTGGAGAAACTTTCACACTGATTGTGGTGATCCACTTTAGTCGTGCAATGCAATATTTGGCCTAGTGGATGCACAACTGATTGCAATTCTTGCTTGTTGTCTGGCGTCCTTCCTGACACCGTCCTCCAATCTCTGCCTGAGTATGCTAACCTTCCGTTGCATGTTAAACTGCTTCCATCTTGATTAATTTGATTAAATTGAACTATTTGGATAGCAAAAAAGATTCTCTACATTTATACTTTTTGTACTTGTTTAATGAAATACTTCTTCATCGCCTAATTTCGTCCACTCTTGGACGAAGGCTTCCTCCATCTCCCTCCATTGACACCAGCACGACGGCTGATGTCATCCCTCCATCTCATTGGCGGTCTCCACCTCTGGTTGTCATTCGCGGTCTCCAAGCTAACATTATTCTTAGCCACCTGTCTTCGGTGTACCTACTCATCCATCTCTATTTCAAGGTAAGAATGCGATGAACGACATTTTTGTTCCTTGCCTGATGACGTCATTCCGCACTCTGTCTCTCAGAGTTAAATGAAATACTACCACTATAAGAAATGTATGACGTGAATGATTTTGAATTGAGCTTTTAATGGATATTGGAAGAGACGAAATCTTCAATTACAACCACAATCATTACCTACCTAAATCGAAAGTTAAAGCAGTTTTTGTTTAAAATGAGGAGTAATAAGTAAAGTAATCACATTCATTACATTCCAGTGAAATGCTAACCAATTATCTCTCAACTAGGGAAAATTGTTCTAGGGTAACAGACACGCAGAGTAAATGTTTCCAACTCTCGTTTCTAAACGTTTTTGACGTCATCCATTATTATAAACAGCATCAACAATAACAAAACGACTTATTTAAACTGATTTCACAAATACTGACGAACAATAATGTAATTGATATAAAAATTATAAGAAATATGAGTTATCTTTAAATTTGTTTTAATATTTCTCTTAGTTACTCATTTGACAATTATAACATTACCAGATTATCAGAAAATAAAAAATCTTGAAATTATGTTAAATTGAGCATTTTCCTAAGAAGAGTCAAAAATTAATGGAAACAAGAAACTGACGATCATCGTATTCGTGCTACAATTATTTATTCATGTTGGACTCCTCGAGAATGTCTCTTCGTCGATCACGATCACGAATATCATTTTCTGATGTATTAATATGTACTATACAAAAATATAAAAGCGAACAGCTTAGCTAAATTTTATAATATTATTTTTTACTTCTCTACATTACAAAATTATATTTGTACTTCATTATTAGTGATAGCCCAGCGGTAATGTCGCCGCCTCACATGCGTGAGGTCGGCGGTTCGAATCCGGGCGGGGCACGCACCTCTAGAATTAAAAAAAAAATCTATGTGCGGATTTATACCACTAGCTATGTGTAGCCATGATCCAATTTGTCTGGTTCCCCTTTCTAAGGGTTACGAACAGGGTTGCCAATTTGTGGGGAATTCCCCAAAATGCGGGGAATCTCAACTCGATTGGGGATTTTGTGGGGATCGTCTTTTTGTGGGGAAAGTGTGGGGATTATATCATTTTACCATTCATTGTTAAAACGTCTATAAATTTGAAAAAATATGAAAATGTACACGGCTCAGCTATTACAGATTTCTTTAAAATGGGAAAAGATTTTTATAATGAATTAACGTGGGACATTGTTAAGAAATTTGATTTTAGATATCCTTTTTATTTCTATTATATCTATTGTGAATCCTTCAAAAGCTCAATAAATTTAAGTTAAATCACTGACGCCTGTGCTGAAAGGATTTCCAGTGTTTGAAAACTTTGTGCGAATACAACAATTAATGACGAATGGCGAGTTCATGCTATGCTGGATTTTACTATACCTGGCCTTGATGGATTTGATGATGCGGAAAGTTACTGGAGTAAAGTGTTTAAAGTGTAAACAATAGTGTTTTCTTGACATTATAATTATGTGGGGAATTTGTGGGGAATCGGGACTTTGTACTTCCCCAATTTGGGGAATTTTATCTAGATTTTTGGGAAATTTGGAAAATTGGCATTGGCAACGCTGGTTACGAAGGTCAGATGGCAGTCGCTTCAATTTAATAACCAGTGTTATTCACAATTATATACTTAAGTATATATAATTAGTTATATAAATTTTGTAATTCATTCCATTCGACGTATTTTTCAGGAAAAGTACGTTCGAAAGAAAATAATATACATGTTTCCCTACATTTTCTTATTCTTCTTAACTCGTTTATACGAGTAAATAAAAAAAATTTGGAAACAACTGTTTTAACAGTGCAACGAACTGTGATAAACCTACATTTTTCCGTGAAAGCCTGTAATATTCACAAACAGACAACTATACAAGTTTAAACCAACAATCCTTCAAAACAATATACATATATGTAGGTAGAGTTTAGTTATTATAGTATCATAATTAAGATTTATTTTTAAAATTTAATAGAAAAAGAACTCATAAACATAAGATAACAAGAAACTAGCTCAATGATCATACTCAAAGCCTAAAAAAAAGAGGGCAATGTCTTTTGGGGAGGCAATAATACTCTCATAGATACTTTGCATATTTATGTATATATACGAATATCGAACTGAATTTCTTTAGAATGTATGGAAAAGGCACATCTTAGAATTGGAGGGATGATGTGGCCGGTACGATAGGTTTCTCATCGAATTTCGCAGAAACAACCAACTACTTTCATGTTTATTTGCATATTGAAGTATCGACATGGTTATGTGATATGTCTAGATTGTCTAGTCAAGTGAGTAGATGAGTGGTTATACGTTCTATGAAAAATATGGTATAAAGAAATATTTAACAACTCATATAAGTAAGGTTATAACGCTTGGATATAAGTAAGGACCTGGTTCAAACAATTTTGTTAAAAAAAACTACATGTAGGTGTATTCAAATTACAGTAAAAACAACTTGTGTATTGTTGGTAAATGCGTCTTTCAATCGTACACAGGTTTATAAATTTTACCATGCGTATTGATTGAGCGTTACAAGGCTGTGTTTGATTGGTTTTATTTTAATAGATTAATCTACACAAATCTACATTATATCATAAAAATTCGTTGACATTTTTTGTGTGAGATTGGTACTCATGAATTTTTCAATGAAAAAATCACACTTTGTGTCGTAATCCTTGTCTCCTTCGTAATTTACAATTGTAAAATTGTCCAAAATACCACCAAGTATGTCCTTTAACAGTTCCATATTACATAAAAACTTAAAATTACCGATTACTACCATATATAATCTGTGAACAAAATAGACGAAATGCGAGAGAAATGAAATAGCGCGCGAAATTGGCTATATATTATGTTCCATATTCAATAATAATTGCCTTGAATTGAACACGTATTAGCAGGAACAGTTTGCGTTGCTAAACCGTGTGCATTTGGAGGACACGCGCCTTGAAATCAACACGAGTTTTTAAGTGCATTAGTGCAACAAACTAGTGCCTAATTCGAGGCAGTACTTGCCTCCTAATCAACACGGAAAGGTAAATACGCTTACGGGACTTGGGGAGAAAATCAGTGTCGGGACTGTTGGAAGATATTTTTTTGAGAAAGGCAGAATACAAATCATATTGCAGTCCCAGGATCAATGACAATAAACAAACAACAGCCGAGAAAATGGTAAATAAATTCCTTTTGTATTGATATTTGTAAAACACACAACTGTCCGTCTTCCAGATTTCATTCAGCTCGGATCCAGAGAAATCTCTTTCTGGATATTCTGAAACTTTCAACCAATCGATTCAATGAATTGTCCTTATAAAGTTTAGTGAATTGATATCGAATGAAAGCAGAAAAAAAATACAACATCTATGTCAGAACATTATCATTATATATTCTACGAAAGCCACGAGTCAGAACATTAATATTCTAACTAAAGCGAAGCATGCGATATAGTCAGCTGAAATTAATAGATTCCCAGTAATGTACATATTTAGATGTCGTAAATCCTATATACGTACGATCCGTTGGCGGATTCACAAAACATTTATGGTTTTTATTCGCTAAATTACGGCGCATAAATACGCGATTTGGACTTTTTTCACAATCCAATCAAACGAAATATAATATAGAATTGTATGATTTCATGTAAACCTCTAAATTTATATCAATGAATTCAGATAAGGATCTATAAGACCTGTGTAAGACCGATAATGACATACGGCATAGAAAGAGAGCTGACACCGCCAGAACAAAAAACCTCTTAAGAACCACTGAGATGAAGACTCTACGACTTATCGCAGGCGTAACACTTCGTGACAGAGTAAGAATCTCGGAGATAAGAAGAATCTGTGATGTCGAAGATATTGTGCGATGTGGAAGAACACGAAGACGATTCTGGAGAGATCATTTGGGGAGAGCGGGTTCGGATCTAGTGGTAAGGATGGCAGCGGATGGGGAGATAACAAATGGCAGACCCCCTGGAAGACCACCCAAGCGATGTAAGGATAGCTAGACGTCCACCTCACAAGAGCAGGCTCCGAGAATAACAGGACACAGTCCTAACTAAAGCAGAAGAAGAAGAAGAATTCAGATAAAATAGTACCTACACGTAAATCTATTCATACAAAAACGGTTCACGCAAAACATCAGATGCTGCTAATAAAAAAAATATTGCAATACCTCAAATTTCAATATTCAATACAACACTGAAAATCTGGCTTTGCTTTGTTGTCTTAAAGTTATTTATTCATGACAAAAAAAATATTTGGATACGCTTGATCCAGTGCAGTAATATTGGTGAACTTTTCCCATACTCTTTCAAATGCTCAAATAAACAATAAAAAAGACGCGATACAAAATTGAATCGTGTCGATCCAACTTTTTCTTTCAGCTAGTGTCAAAAAAGTGTATATGTACATAATATAGTGGCGTGTCAAACGGCAATTTTCCAGAGGCCACAAAGCAATCGGCCCGCACTATCATTAATTACCGTGTCGGGGTGCCAAAACACGAGTCATGTTTTCGGGTGGTGGAGGCAGCAGCTGTATTATCAGTGGCACAACCGACCGCAGTAACATCGACAAAAAAAGTTTTTCTAACGCCACCCGAAAAACATACGGAAAACAAATAAGAAACTTCAATAAAACCGAGTTTAGTACCTACATAATTATTGTCTGGTGGTAATTCACGTCGCATCGTTGGATGAATTAGGTTCTCCTGTAAAATGCCATCAAAACATGACATATTTTAACTTTTTCGTTTACATGAAATTCAATTTCGTTTACATGAAATATTTCTTCTTCTTCGTCGTCCTCGCATTTGTTCCATTTGATCACGCCAAACTCGCCTGTCCTGTGTTAGATCAAGATTCAGATACGATACTTCTCTCGCAGATGTTTTTTGATACTCGACTAGAAATATAATGACGACGTGTAATGGTATATGTATATGAAACACATAAGATCTTTACACATAGTCTTAAAAATATACTTTTGAATTATACACATATATGTAAATGCACTATCTACCCTTCAAAACGTTCATATATGCACTCAATAAATAACAAGAATGCGGCATTTTATCAGAAAATTTAATACTATTTGATAGCTCCCAAGTCAATGTAATGCCATGACTCGCAGTCATGACACGAATCTAGCATTACAGTTGATAGATTTGACTTAGAAAATAGATTGCAAAATAACATTTTATACTTTTTGCGAGGCAGGTACCAATAGGATATTGAAACGAAATTGCATATTGTGATTTTCAAACAGAGAGTGCATTTCGAAATTGATTTTTTTAAACGTAAAAATAGAAATATATCGATAAAAAATCAGAAGGCTTCTAAAAGATGTATAGGCAATTTTATCCAAAACATTAGAGATATTTTTTGTTAATAAGTATATTAATTTTAAGAAAGGTACAAGTAGGTACTCTACCTACTTGTTAACCTTAAAAAACAAAATTTCATGTACCAAATTTAAAATAAAAATACCTAGATCAAGACGATTTACAATTACGATTAAATTTAATTTTAAATTCTATTTTATAGACATTTACATGATAAGTACATTGATATTGCCATTTTATTTAAAGGTCAATAATTATATTAGGAAGTTTAGAATAAATCATATATACATAACGTGATAGATACAAAACGATGCTAATACATTACTCCAAATAGTTTTTTTTGTAAATAATACGATATAATTTATTGATAACAAGTTTTGTTAATCCTTTCCTTCTTTTGTTAATCCACAAGACACCCTCTGGTGACAGGTGTAAACATAAAAGTATCCACAAGACACACTCTGGTGACAGGTGTAAACATAAAAGTATCCACAAGACACCCTCTGGTGACAGGTGTAAACATAAAAGTATCCACAAGACACACTCTGGTGACAGGTGTAAACATAAAAGTATCCACAAGACACCCTCTGGTGGCAGGTGTAACCATAAAAATATCCACAAGACACCTTCTGGTGACAGGTGTATCCATAAAAGGATCCATAAGACACTCTTCATGTTTTGCAGGACGATTTTGCCTTCGGGGGCACGACCCTCAGAATAAATATTTAAGTCACGATTCAAATACTCCTTTGTACTTCAGGTATGTCGACGAGAACAAAGTAAGAAATAATTCAATAAAACTGCGTGTCTTGTAACAATAATAATTGTAAAGATTTATAATGAACGCCGAACAAACCTAAAACGATTTGTGATGTAACTTTAACAAAATACTATCGGTCATTGGGCCAATGCTAATGCAAAATAATAAAACTATAAAAGAAAGTGATAAATTTGCTTCGGATATGAACAGAATATAACGGATGTAGCCGTGGACACGAAAACCTTTTCATTCGTTCAATATGCCAACCGGAAGTAACAACAATAATGAACAACACAAACAAACCTACAATATTTTCACACTGAACGTTACATACGTAACTGAAAAATTAAATCGGATATTAATTATAATAATAATGAACACTTCCCTGCATCCTACGCAAGGGGCGAGTTTATTTTTTCCAACTAACTGGTGTTTCCAGCCTAGAAGCAATATTTTTGAGTGAGAAATTGATTTTAATAAATTTCTCCTCTGCTATAAATTTCATTGTAATCAGATGGATCGTATAAGAGCACAAAAAGTACTTACAAAGATACAAATGATATTAAAATCCTTAATTTTCACCTACAGAAAGGGGATGCGCACTGGAAACGCAACCACTTCCAGGTGTCAGACTAACCTTTTTCATAAAACTATTCAATAAGGAAGGAAATATAAAAAAAAACAGCCAATATAAAAATAATTGTTTTTTGAAGTTCTACATCTGACTATTAGTTACCAGTTACCCGAGAAACTACAAGAAAAGATCTGGAATAAATTCGAGGGAAAAATGAAAAATGAAAGTTTCCCCTATTTGACAAGAAAACCCAAATATCATTAGTCAGCGAAAGTTTCTAGATAAGCATCATAAATCACAAATGAACTAATAAATAACACTATGAAAATAAATTGTTAGACTTAATTAGAAAAGTTGACAGCTGAGCGGTCATTGCGTTAGATAAATTCTGTACACCTTGGTTCATACCCAGCCTACAAATAACGAATAATACATAGCGAATATTTCTTTAATTTTAGGATTTGTAATAGAACGATGTATGACCGGGTAAGAAATGAGGACATAAGGAAAGAATGTAAGATGAAGAAAGATGTCATTACTAGAATGAAAGTGAACACATTGAGATGGTTTGGTCACATGGGGAGAATGAATGAGGAGCGCCTGACGAAGAAAATATACAGAGCGGAAAGGAATGGAATGAGAGGTCGGGGACGCCCAAGAAAGGGATGGCACGACCATGTGAACGAAATTTTGAAAGACGGAAATGTTAGAAGTGTGAGCAATAGACGAGCATGTATGAGACGATGCATGAATGTGGACGAAGCGAGGGATGCATGCCAGGATAGAAAAATGTGGCGTTCGGTTCTCTCTGCCTACCCCGCAAGGGACATGGCGTGATGGTATGTATGTATGTATGTATATTTCTTTAATTAGAGTAATTATTCTTCTAATTATTATATGAAAAAGAATAGTTAACTACCAACAATTAATTTTTTCTTCTAATTTAACCTCTAATATCGAATGATTACAAATATTCCCCCAATAAAACGAATAATTCGTTATATAGTCTATAACGAATCAATTAAAAATATTAGAGTAGAATATTTAGAACAGTGTATGAAAAATATTAGAGTAGAATATTTAGAACAGTGTATGAAAAATATTAGAGTAGAATATTTAGAACAGTGTATGAAAAATATTAGAGTAGAATATTTAGAACAGTGTATGAAAGCTATTAGAGTAGAATATTTAGAACAGTGTATGAAAAATATTAGAGTAGAATATTTAGAACAGTGTATGAAAGATATTAGAGTAGAATATTTAGAACAGTGTATGAAAGATATTAGAGTAGAATATTTAGAACAGTGTATGAAAGCAGCGTCTTTGGAATCATCTTGCTATCAAAACAGCACAATTTACAAATTTGTAATATGAATATAATTAATTACATCTCAAAAAAATGTATATAAAGAAAGCATTTAGATTTTTTTACGTCATTTTAATTAACTTCACGTGTCTGTCCGCACTGTAAATTTGCAATCGATTATTGACTAACTTCCCGAACAGTTACAGCACTGAAACTTTTTATTGATATTTTAATAAAATTTAACAATTGCATTTCATATAAAGTAAACAATAATGCAACACATATTGCATAAAAACAGGAGTAAGTACTTATTTTTATTTTTATTTCTTTGACAGTAACATTACAACGTGAAGAAGACTTTGAAAAGGATGTCTTCATTTTTTATTTATATAATTGTTTTAATTTAAAAATTGCGAACAAGAAAGTGTAAATAAATAAATGTTAATAAATATTGGCGAATTTACGAATTCACACTCAAGAACAATAGTTGTCTGTTGAAAATGTGGCTATCCACGTGCAGTGCGGTAAAATAATATTATATTACGTAGGGAGATGGTACTTACTCACCCGTAGGTAGGCACACCGGATGTAGATACTGTTACGAGAGCCTCCCATTTCAGGGGAAATTTTTCATAAAGACATCAAAGCTATAGCAAACCCCGCGAGGCATGGACGGATCGGTGCCCAAGATCACGTGACACGCGGGAAACGTTACTTCGCTACAAAATGCGAATAGGCCATTTAGAAATCATCAAATTACCCACATTTCATTTTTAATAATATTCATACATACGTTCCCTTTTTTCCGACAACCGGTACCGGTATAATAAACAATTAGCCTATATAAACAATACAATAATATAAAAAAAAAATAAAAAACGATAAAATATTTAACATATTACTATAACGACTAACGTCAATATCTACGTATCTACGTCAGTGAATTATATTGAATAGTTTGGCTCAACTAATCGCGTTTTTATAAAATTGAGTCGTTCTAATTGATTAGTTCATTATTATAGTAGTAGATGAAATAAAATGAAATAAGAATGAAATGGTTTAGTTCATAATTATTCAAATTCATAAAATCTTAAGATATCAATATTTTTTAAATACATAATTATGTCGAAAGTATAAAATGTGAATGCTGAATTTTAATAAAAAAAAATGTTCAAATTAAACAATGAAAATACATTTGAAGACCAGGATCAAGAGGAGACGATAGAAGAATTCATAGCAAACGGTAAGATAAATCTACATGTTTTTTTATTAATCAGATATTTTGATATTTAATCAATTAATAACTTAATAACTTTGTAGACAGCTCTTACCTACTCCAAAAAATTTCTTTCAACTGTCCCATGAAAACAACACGCCAAAATCACCTTTTCTATACACCATACTGCAGAACAAATTACGCACAGAATAATTATGTCAACAGATGCTTAAATTATTACAATAGTCTTGACCCCCAATCTGATATATTTAACTCCACACAGGCATCGATGAAACGCCAATTACGCGCAGTTATTGGTAATATTACCGTTTAAAAATCAAACCTACTTTCCTTAAACCTCCATCCCTTCCTTATCAACGCTTTCCTATATCCAATACCCTTCCCTTTCCCCCACATACACTCACCATCTTACAATGACTACCCAACATCAATAATATATTATAATTTAAATATGTGAAACTTTATAATTGGCTATTTCTTTTGTATTCTCATTTGCAATTATGTATTATAAATGTATAGCTGTTAAGTTTCCAAACAAATAAAAAATAAAATAAATAAATAAAATAAATATTTTCACTGAATTATAGAAAAATAAATGTATTTTTCAAACTACTTATAACCACTAAAAACGACCAGGGGGGCAAGTCTGGTCAACAAGCGGAATCAAAACCATCCATGTTTACCCATATCATGGAATAATTATCCTATGGAGTTCTATAACATCTTAAGATATTATAGAACTCCATAAGATAATTATATTCATGATATGGGTAAACATGGATGGTTTTGATTCCGACGGTTGACCAGACTTGCCCCCCCTGGTCAAGCGTTGAAAGCAAAAACCCTCACGATAACCCATATCATGGATATAATTATCTAATAGAGTTTATAATATGTAAATATATTATACAACTCCATGTTATAATTATATCTATGATATGGGTAATCATGAGGGTTGTGATTCCATTGTTTGACGGAACTTGCCCCCCCCCCCCCCAGTTTTTTATTATTAGCAGAGGTCTACTAGCACTAAAAGTATTAGAAATTTAAGTCAAAATAACTTTATATTAAAATTAAACATAGGTTAAAGAAAATTTAAAAGTTATTATTTGGAACTGTTATATTTGGTTTTCTTTCAAAATAATCAAATTAAACATGAAACTGTAATAAATAACAAATTAAATCAATGAGATAAATAATGAGAGAATCGTATAATGCAGTTATAATATCCATCAGTAATTATTTTTCAAATATAATTGTTAAATTAGTTATTTTTCACCAAGCGAAATCGATTATGGTTTTACGTATATACATTAAAATGATTAACCAATAAAATTGAAATAAAAAAATAGCTGAAATAATTTTTTATAACTTATTGGTAACACTTAAATAATATATTTAGCTTTTAAGATTTTTTTATATCTTTGCTTGGGTTCCCTTACATGCCTAGATTAAGATTTATATAAGAACTCAGTTTTAGTTAGTTTATATGTTTTGTGAAATTTGACTTACTTCAAAACACGAGAAATTCTCTTTTTGAAGTCGAGTCATACTTAAATATGACATGTATTGATACATACTTATTTACGTAAATTAATACATAACATAACGCCATGTCTCTTACGGGGTTAGCAGAGAGAACCGAGCGCCACACTCCTCTATGTTTGTACACATTCCTGGCTTCCTTTACATCCATGCATAGTTTCATACATGCTTGCGATTGTTCAAGCCTTTTATGTTTGCTTTTTTTCAAAACATCATTCCCATGGTCATGCCATCCCTTTATGGGGCAGCCCCTGCTATTCACTCCATCTCTTACACCCATGTATATTTTTTTAATCAGTCGTTCATCATTCATTCTTTCGATATGTCCAAACCACCTAAAGCATTCACTTTCATTTTACTTATAATATTCTTCTATATCTTGCATTCTCTCCTTATGTCCTAATTTTTCATTCTATCTAATATCTACATATTTCTATAACATACTCCTCTAAGGGATCTCATTTCTACAGCATTTATTCTACTTTCATACGACTTTTGCCACGTCCATGTTTCACAGGCATACGTCAACGTAGGCACTACAGTTGCATTATGTACTGCAATTTTAGCTTCCTTTGAGATGCTTGGATCGGACATTACTGGTCTGAGTGCTCCGTTTTTTTCTATTACCTGCCATAACTCTTCTTTCATTCCGTTCAAACATACTCCGCAATTATAAATATTCCTCTACTTGTTCTAGCCATTCTTTCGCTAATTTTATCATACATGAGTCAGTTTCAGTTCAGTGTCAGTTTTTTTCTTATTTAATCTGTAAACATTGTAATATTGTCTATTTTATATTGCTTTTTTTAAATAAATAATATATTTTCCTTGTATCAGGACGACCGTTTCTGTATATTTTTACTTATATACATATTCTAAACACATTTCATTACAAGGAAAATATATATAAAAAAAACATAATTAATTGTGTTTGATAATATAATGGAGTTCTACGCTATCCGGTAGGAAGTAATTAAGGAAAAAAGTGCCGGATTAGCGGAGCATTCGGATTACTTCAATGTACGTAAAATATAGAGTTAAAAACGTAAATATTTGTACCTATGTAAATATTAGTACAAATATACAAATTATTTTTTTTTTATAATCCGTTTTGCTGGATTAATGAATTAGTGGTTTGGGTGCCGGATATCTTTAACTAATATTCAATCCGTTGAATTATAATATTCGGCTTCGAAGTGTCCTAAAGATCGCAATGATCCGTAGAAAGAACGGATATTGAGTTAAGTTCATAATAATAGTAGATAGTTATGTAGTTCTTATACATATTATACCAAATATGTTCGTGACTCGTTTCATGGAAAATGTTTGCATTTGTGTCAGTTATAAATTATTATTATACCATAATTCTGTTTGTTGATTTATGCCGAGTTAAAATATATTATATTTTATAAGTATTTTTATTAATACAATATCAATAACATATTATTTTATTGATCGATATAGCGACTGATTTATTTAGATTAAAATGGATATAGGTAAGTTATAACGAACCAACGTTATCATTATTAATATTTAATTAACTTCACATGTGTGAAGTTAATAAAAAGTATGATGATGGAAGAAACTCAAATATGCAATTGATTTTAGCTAACTTCGCGACCAGTTGGAGCTCTGAAACTTTCAGAAATTGTGTATTCCCGAGGACAATGCACGTTAAAACTGGCCGATGACAATGCACGTTAAAACTGGCCGATGACAGTGCACGTTAAAACTGATCGATGACAATTCACGTTAAAACTGACCGATGACAATGCACGTTAAGACTGATCGATGACAATTCACGTTAAAACTGACCGATGACAATGCACGTTAAAACTGACCGATTACAATGCACGTTAAAACTGACCGATGACAATGCACGTTAAAACTGACCGATTACAATGCACGTTAAAACTGGCCGATGACAATGCACGTTAAAACTGACCGATGACAAAGCACGTTAAAACTGGCCGATGACAATGCACGTTAAAACTGACCGATGACAATGCACGTTAAAACTGACCGATGACAAAGCACGTTAAAACTGGCCGATGACAATGCACGTTAAAACTGACCGATGACAATGCACGTTAAAACTGACCGATGACAATTCACGTTAAAACTGACCGATGACAATGCACGTTAAAACTGGCCGATGACAATGCACGTTAAAACTGACCGATGACAATGCACGTTAAAACTGATAAGACGAATCATTTTCGTATTGCATAGAAAGTTTTATTACACAAAATCAGGTGGCAAGTCCGGTCAAACGGAGGAACCAAAACCCTCATAATAACCCATATCATGGATATAATTATTTTATGGAGTTCTATAATATTTTAAGGTATTATAGAACTCTTAAGATGATTATATCCATGATATGGGTAGTAATGAAGGTTTTGGTTCCAGCGTTAGACAGGACTTACCCCCGCCCCCCCCTCAGGGGTGTTTTTAAAACATTCTTGTGACAATAACATTTCAACATGAAGAAAACTTTGAAGAGTGTACTAATTTTTTTTGTTCATTTTAGGTACCTACTTGTTTTTTGCATTAAATTTACAAGGAAATATAAATATAACATTTTTCTCGGTGTACTTCAACGGAATTCAAAAAAACTATGCATTAGATAGTTTCTTAAATACGAAGATTTAAATTACTTTTTTCTCTCGTTTTAAATTTGTAAAAATTGATAAATCATAAAAATGACAGCTAAAAGACCAAAATATAAAAAATATGTTTGATGAAAAATTACTTCATTGCTGTGTAATTATTACAATTTTTAAACGCCGTTTTATGACTAAGGATCATACCAAGAGCGTTCATGTTTTAATTGTGTTTTGCTCTACAATTAGGTATTTGGCCAACACCATGACGGCATCATGATACACATGATGATAGTTTGAAGTGAAAAGTTTAAAGGTTTAAGGGTAATGGACTACATGAACTTACCTTCGTATCACGCCAATGAACTCTCATCATGGTACGCGACTACACAGAGCCCGAAACAGAGCACACGCATTTTTGCAAAACTCAACCATCGGGGGAGTCGTTAATCAAAGCGGACAACAGGGAGACCATTCAATTTCAATTTGCCAGGTTGGTCTTGGCTTGAAAAAAATTAAAGGTTATAATGATGTATGCAAAAATACGCCGTGTTCTTTGTACGAAAATTTTTATCAATGAATGGCATGTTGTACCAACCTATCAACAACATAACGAGGAAAAATTATATTCAATACATTAAAATTATATTCAATACATTAAAATTGTCAACCTTTGAGGTTTAATTCAACCTTTAATTTTCAACCTTTCGGGTAAGCTTCCTAGTGGAGTAGGTACCTACTCAAAATAACTTATACATACTTACATACCATCACAGCATATCCCACAATGTGGGGAAACCAGTGAGAGGTGTGTGGGTGTGCATTAATTTATAAAAAGAAGCACGACACATGCGTGTGTGCCCCTACACCAGTCTCGTCTCACCTAAAAAGGCAACGTTCAGATTGATGAACTTTGTAAGATGTTATTTTGCGTGTTGGATTATCGATTACCCAGTTCTTAGGGGACACCCGAACGCGGTAATAATAGAAAAGACTAAAACCACTATTCTATGCAGGTGCCTCATATTGGAAATAGAACTCAATAGGATAAAATGAAAAATATACAAAAACGAGTGGGTTGTGGCTAACGGTATACTCCTCACTACCAAGTCACTCCACAAAGTATTCAAATTTTGTATGGAAACTTTAAAGCATTTACATGAAACGAGTTTGTAAAATTATTTTTGATTTAAATATTTTATTACGATAATCTGATAAATCTTCCATGCCATTTTATGAAATTGATGTGCATTTTAGTAATTTAAAAATAAAAATATCAAATTTTAAGTTTCCTGAGCTTGGGGTCTTCATTGAAATATTTGACAATTTAAAAAAATGAGAAGCACTGATCAGATATCCTTCAAAATAAATGAGAAGCACTGATCAGATATCCTTCAAAATAAATGAGAAGCACTGATCAGATATCCTTCAAAATAAATGAGAAGCACTGATCAGATATCCTTCAAAATAAATGAGAAGCACTGATCAGATATCCTTCAAAATAAATGAGAAGCACTGATCAGATATCCTTCAAAATAAATGAGAAGCACTGATCAGATATCCTTCAAAATAAATGAGAAGCACTGATCAGATATCCTTCAAAATAAATGAGAAGCACTGATCAGATATCCTTCAAAATAAATGAGAAGCACTGATCAGATATCCTTCAAAATAAATGAGAAGCACTGATCAGATATCCTTCAAAATAAATGAGAAGCACTGATCAGATATCCTTCAAAATAAATGAGAAGCACTGATCAGATATCCTTCAAAATAAATGAGAAGCACTGATCAGATATCCTTCAAAATAAATGAGAAGCACTGATCAGATATCCTTCAAAATAAATGGGATATAAGAGAGTATTAGATATACAAATTTGAAAAGATTCTAATGATAAAGTAGAATAAGCACAGCACGCCTTACATAGTATAGTAGCTATATACAAAGCACATATTTCACAGCACACAGAATGAAATACATGATACATTAAGCATGATACTAGTTGATAATCTGCAATAAAAAATAACCTTAAAAATTGCGAATTCATAAATCCCCACTATATAGCCTTGGGGTAGTGAGGAGTTAAAAACTATTCTAACGTAGAATTACTATTCTAACTTAGTTTGACTGTAGGTACCTAATAATGGATTTATAATTATAATTATGGATTTATATAATTTAAACGCTTTATCAATCGCTAAAATTAAAAGCAGGTACAAAAACATCAACTCCAAAAATTTGACAGTTTGAAAGAAGCTCAAAAAATATATTATACAGAAAGCTCAAAAAATAGACAGGTCATATGACAAACCTTACCACTACCAACTTTCTCACCGTCTATATTAAGATTTAGTAATTAAAATAAAATTGCTATGAATGGTGGATGATCTTAATTTTCTTAATGGCCGAAATGTTGTTTTCAAACTCGTAAACAAGTAAATTTTCTAAACTAATTAACACGGTAAATAAGTTGACGCATACATGTAAAACATTTTCCACAAATTCAGATTAAGCGACTTGAAGTCTAGTAAACATTAAAGCTTTTTTAGTTATAGCATCATAATTATATCTTCTTCTTCTTCTTGTGTCATATTAGGTCTCCCCGACGTTGACGACCACCATAGAGAAAGCCTCCCTGTCCTGTGCAGTGTGAAACAGCTCCTCCACAGTTCTTATACCGGTCCATTCGCGGATGTTTCGCAGCCAGGAAATCTGTTTTCTTCCGACCCCTCTACGACCCTCAATCTTCCCCTTCATGACGAGCTGAAGGATGGCATACTTTTCACCTTTCAGAATATGGCCGAAGTACAACACTTTACGGAGCTTAACATTGGTGAATAATTCTCTTTTGCTGTTGGCTCTACGTAGTACTTCAGTGTTACTGACCATGTCAGTCCGCGGTGGATCCACATTTCAAATGCTTCAAGGCGGTTTATAATATTAACTTAGAGAGTCCACGCCTCCACCCCATAAAGCAGAACTGACCACACATAACACTTGACCATTCTTTGTCTCAGCTTTAAGTTAATATTGTCGTCGAGGAGAAGATTTTTCATTTTGAAAAATGCCGATCGAGCCGCTTCTATTCTGCATTTTACTTCAGTGTCAGGGTCTAAATTCTCAGTAATTGAATGAATGAATGAATAATATATTTCCAACAGTATAAATATTACAAAGGAACAAAATACAATTTAATTTATACCTAATAACAATTTTACAATATTTTTTTTTTCACACATTTGGAAATTTTACTGCCTCGCTAGACATAGTCTGTTCTGAGGCAGTACTAGTTTAAAATTGCTATGGCTACTCTGCGATCATATGATTTGTTTTCTTTTTTTTCTTCACATATTCACTTAGAACATCGACAACCAGGATGAAAAACTCTAAAACCTCTATCTCAAAAAATCTAAGAGTACCGAGGCAGATCCTTCTCTTCCAATCTGCTTCAGCCAACGAGTAACGAGGTCTTTGAAATTTTTCCCATCATGCGATATGTTTTGTTCAATATCCATCATTATTTTATTATAGAGTATTGGTGCCAAAAAACTATATTGACGCTGCGCATGTGTCGTTCTTGGTTGTGGCGGTCTTAGCTGATGTCTGTTTCTAGTGCCATGTATCAGTATATAGTCCGGTTGGAACTCAGCAGTGTTTTTATGCAAATGAGACAGCATCAGTCTCATATAGAGCTGTCTTACATCCAAAAATCCACTGTCTATATATATTTGTTCTGTGGGGTATCTTTTAAGTCTTCTGTGCATTACCTTTATTATTGATTTTTGTGTTCTTTCAATCGGAGCAAGTAGCGTTTTTGCCATCCCTCCCCAGCCTATTATTCCATACTCTAGACTACTTTGTACTATTGCATAGTAAATAATTTCAAGAGTTTTAATATCAAAAATGTCTCGTAATATTTTGAACAAATATATCATTTTTCTGCATTTCTTGGTGAGATTTTCTATGTGTACCTGCCATCGCAAATGTCTGTCTATATATATCCCCAGGTATTTATACTCAGATACTCTCTCCAGTGGAATGCACGAGCAGATTTGTTCAGGTGCTGCACATTCATGTATCGTAAGACTATAGTCTTGTTGTTAATTACACTACCCAAATACTTAAATTGTTTTACCCTTTCGAAACTAACACCCTTAAGTTAATACACCATCAATAATCATTATCTACTTTAATATTAAAAATAACACGAAGAAAATAAAAATCAAACAAATAAAATAACGAAAATAATACGTCGACTTCGTATTTCAAATGTCAGATATCGACCACCTTAGCTAAAGGATCAATGTACGGTGGTACTCACTACTTTCAGTCTTGATTTGGATTATAATTAACTTGTTACTAACACCAAAGACGAAATAAGCTCATAGAATAATGACAGAGACATATATAATACAAATGTTTTGATATAGGTTCATCACTAATAAATTTACAATTTTTCATTCATCTTTACAAGAAATCGTTTCGGTTTAAGGCTTTTGTAATTAATATTTATTTTATAAAAATAAGTAGGTAGGTGTTCTTTAGCGTTTTGGAAATATTCCGAAAATGTTAAATTATTTTCCTATCGGTTTTTCAAAAACCTATCACATAAAATATGTAAATTTTAAAAGAAATTGAAAATACCTCGCGCATTTGGGACACGTGTGTTTCATCAATAAGTTTCAATAATTTCGCCAACATATACGGTGAACTCCTCCAGTAAGCACAGTACTGTAGCAGTTATTATAAATTATGATATAATAATATGCTAATTTAACGGCCACAAAATAGAACAATCCCATTGGTTTCTTAGAAAAAGTAATGAGTCCCAAAAAAGCGGGTGAATAAAATAATAGTTGGAATCGTATAAACCAAGTTGAAAAAAATGTTTCGGTTAACAAAAATATCCCACAGGCACGCACAATGCGCAAAGACAACATGTCACAATCTAACTTGAACCCTGACGTAACTAAATACAAATAAAAAAATAACCGCTCATAATTTCTACAATAAGATATCCTTAATTTGCTCATAAGAACAGGGTCGTAGATACAAAAAAAAATGTTATACTTTTTAACCAAAAGTTCTTGGTAGAATTCCATTATAATTTCATATTAATATTGAAATATAAAATAAAACGGTTCAACTAAAAAATTAGTTTTCGCGCAATGCAAATTTTATGCCAAAGAAAAAAAAATATTTTGAATTAGCAGGTCAAAAATAAAAAATTTAAACCACATATTTTGTGTAAATAAATTCTATTTTGTTTAATTTATGTAAATTCAAATTCACAAAGGCAGCATTTTGGACAATAGTAGATAAAAATAATAATGAAAAACAATTATCCAGTAAAAGAAAAAGCATACCTACGACAACAATAAACAGTATGTTCATAGTAATGAGGAAAGAAAGTAGATAATTGTAGGACACAGAAGGAATTTCGTTCAAGAATTATTTGATAGCTTCCTACCTAAAATTACCTAAGTTATTATTTAATATTTGTATAAATTGAGACAAATTAACATCATCACTTAAGTTATTCCAATGAATAGTTAATTTAAAAATAAGAGCTTCAAACTTCAATAGAGTGAACTGGAAAGGAGAGTGTGGTGCGTTTAGCAGGTTGAAGATACTTTGACTTAGTGGGGAATTTGAATATCTTTTCAAATTTAGTTGTTCGTAATTTCGGCTGTTATTTAATAATGCATTGTGGGACCTTGTAGCCATGAAGAGCAACTTTAGGGCTTTCAAGACATTCTGTCTTAAATTCGGTGCACTATTATCTTCACTATCACTGAGTGTTGAGCCAGTTGTTTCCACATGATTAGCTCTCTTTGGCACATTAAGTGCAGTGTCTGCAAGGTTTTAGAGTTCTCCGGACTCTTCGTATGTTCTTTATGTGTTCTTTCAGAGTTTTTCAAGGGGCCGTTATTAGTCCCCATAAGCAGGACGGGTGGTGGTGGGGGAAGAAGAACAATGTATTGTTTAAATATTTAGAAAAAATATAGAAATTTCTTCGCAGGAATAAAAAGTGTGTTATGTATACATCAACATAATGTTTCCTTTTTTCTATTTTCTAACATTATTTTCCCTCATTTCTTTCATAAACTTATATTTTTTTATGTACTAATCTACTTAATATTATATATGTAAGGGCTAAGGATATAAGACTTATAAATTGATACTTATTTTTTGTTATGACCACTAATAATCCTGTCGTGAATAATTATTTATTTATACATAAGTACACCCCTGAAAACAATGTGACCATTAGTTGAATACGTCATTATACGAAATAGGGTGACCCTGTATGCTCTTGAAAAATAAAATATAAAAGTCCTGTTGATATAGTTATTTCTTTGTATTCGTATGTAATTTTTTTTTCATCTCAATAAATATTGTACTATTATTATTATTATTATTATTATTAAAAGTGCAAACACTATACATACATAACACAAATAGTCTTCTATTCACGATCTTTTTAACAAAATATATTTATTTTAAAGTTGTTTTTTATTCAAGCATAGACCGACCATAAAAAATATATTACAAGTTAAATGTATGCTTTTAATAGGAAATTATTCTATGGGTGAAAAAATCAATACTTCAATACAGATGTTCATTTCTACGAATTTTATTACTATTATCAGATCTAAAATTTATTTCAGAAAATCAGAAAATTCAGTAAATCAGAAATTCAGAAAATTCTCATTTATTTAAGAAAAGTTTCTGTGTTTAATTTTAAGTTTATATGTAAAGCGCCCTTGAGGTGGTTTCACAAAAACGGCGCTATATAAATAAGCCAATTATTATTATTATAATTATTAAAATATTTATAAATGAGCCCAACATTATAAAAGTGATGAAAATAAAGAGGCAGCGATGGGCAGGACATGTGGAAAAAATGGGCGATAAAAGAGGTCCAAAGAGGATCCTGCACACAAAACCCCAAGGTAGACCCAAGCTCCGATGGCTGGATGGCGTGCAGCGGGATATGGAGGCTGTTGGTGTAAGGGACTGGAGGGGTCCATGTCAGGATAGAGGGAGATGGCGAGGAATGCTGGAGGAGGCCAAGGCTCGCAACGGGCAGTAGAGCCAGAAGGGCCTTTTGAACTAATAAAAATGCTTCAATGCGTGTTCTGCCATGTCCAAGTCTCACTATCATGGCAACTAAAACATACTTATATTATAAAAAAATAAAGTTCTCATAGTTGATATCGCTTAGTCACCCGACAACGGGTTGTTACTTTAGCGCAATATTATTATTATTATTGGAATAACAACATGCACCTCTACACAATACAGTTGTAGTGTAATAGTAACGAGACAGGTAGGGTAGAAATACATAGCTACATATTATTCAAAAGAGTCTCGAGTATTTTTAGTTCAATTTGAATAAAGGGAAAAGCGGACGCCTTTTACTCGAAATCGAAATCAATCGAAGTCAGACCGGTCGAAATATCATTATGTAAAAGCGGGAAAAAACAACATAAACGAAAAGAAAATTTGGAAAACGGCGCGTATTCAAGTATTATAAAATTGGAGTAAATAGTGAATATTCAAAATATATAAAAAAATACGTTAGTCTAGTAACGACAGACAGTGAAATTGGGATCAATTCCGAAGTCATTTGAAAACAAAAATGTGTTCACCAGAACTGTATCAATAAAAAAAAAATATTATACACTAGTGATGTTTTTTGTCATTTTAGTTTTATTAAATATTATTTTAATTCAATCTTCAGAATAGCAAAATAATACATAAAATCGATAATATTTTTCATTTCGTTAAAATGTTAGTGCCTTTTTAGAATTGAACCCATTATAATATTAATAATATAAATAAAAATGTATTAAAAAATATAATGCCAAAACAGTAATAGATAATTTTTCGATTGTAAATATGTTTTCGTGAGATTCAGCTGTTATAAAAATATATGTATACAATCACAAGAAAAAATTTATACATCGCTAAAAATATATACACATATAATGTCCCCTTGGGATAAAAATGACTGGGCGTCAAACATTTACGTTAGTTATTACATAGCAACATTCTACTTAATAGTACAGTTCTATCTTATTCCAAAGTATATGCATATTTTTACTATACATATTATTCTACTTTAAAGCGGTACCAATACAATGTCTAATAGACAATGATGAGCATAAGTCTTGGAAGTCAAGACAGAGACTATGACCAAGCTTTGCAAGACCAAGAGTCTTGCAAGACTTAATGCAAGAGTCTTGCGGCATACAAATTTTATAAAAAAAATATTTTTAATCAAAAAGTCAGCATTAACTACGTACATAATATTATAAATTGTTTTTTTTTTGTCATATTTCATTGTAAGTATTGACAGAAAAATAAAATATAAATGTTGCAATACCTGCAAGACTTGCAAGAACACTTGCAAGATCTGTGAGACGATAAATATCTTAAGTCTCCAAAATGTGGCAACTTGTTATTGGATGCGTGTTAAATTAATATTTGACATAGTACCTGTTAGTTGCCCGAGGAGCAATATTAAATAAATAAATAAATAAATAAACACGACCAGGACCACATCTATAAATGCAAGACCGGGGTGGTCTTAGTGTTCATTTTGCTCTTCACTAGTACCTAATAGATAATCTTCAATTGTAACTAAATTTGAAATGGCTGAGCAATTAATATATTACAGACAATTAACTCTTAAACAAGCGCTGTTTGTTCATTAAGTAAACTGTATTTAATAGATTCCTTACAAAATTCTGTCTCAAGTTTAAAAATTGTACAAATTGAACTTATTGATGTCACATAAATCGATATAAGTACATTACAAGTCTTCGATAGAAACTAAACTCGAGCAAAGTGGTCAATTAAAGCACGCAATCGAAATTATTTTTGGAGTCGTCGAAGGGAAATATACAAAAGAGACGAAAGTTTTCCAAAACTAAGTTCGGTTTCTTTGCGCATGTTTTCTGATCGATACCCGATAGAAAAATATTACTTTTCCCATTTCCGTTCACATTTCCAGCGGTCCGTTCATAACCTTGCAATACTCAGTTCTAAAAACTACATTAAGTTACCAAACAGATAATTTAAATAAAAAATATTATATGTACCTAAATTAGTTCTTAGTTTTAGTTTAGTTTTAGAAAATTAGTTTTTAGTTTTAGAAAATTTGTTTGAAACATACAAATAATATCATTTTAATAATTTGTTCCAATGCCGTTTTGATAAAATCATATGATCAAATAAAAAATATATTTGAAAACAGTGATAATGTTTATATATCAATCATATCAATTTACAAATTTGTGAAATTTTCCAACGATTACAATTATTGGAACTAAAAAATCGTCGTTTCGTTTGTCGATAGACAAAGTAAACTTAGTTATAAACTAATCAGAAAAAACACAACATCGTTTTCAAATCGTCTAATAAATCGAATAAAAAAACATATTTTGTAAACAGTGATATTTTATATAAATCTTGGTAATTTACAAATTAATGAAATTTTCCAACTATTACAATTATTGGAACTTAAAAATAACCAGATAAAACACAACATCGTCCTTCAAATCGCCTAATAACAATTGTGTTAAAAATATTTTGGTCATTTATTTTTAAAATATTAATATACCTAATTTCTATTAAAGTCTGCGAGTTGTACAAGAAAAAAATGAAATCACGAATCTAAAAATAACATAACTAGTGATAATAGTCCAAATAAGACAAGAAGGAATGCGTTACACGCGAATTTGCAAAACCCAACAAAGTTCGAAATCAATTTTCGACAGTTGTTAATGAACACGCGAGAGATGTTGCTGTTGGTTCCAATTTGTGAAAAGTCCAAATGGCTGGCAACGAAAATTGAGTGTAATTATAATACACGCGTACGGAACGAGAATTGTAAATGTTCTCCACAGTGACAAGATGTAGGGAGTCGATCGAGGCAGAGGAGCCTCGGGCAATCACCGAGGGTTTGACAAAATTTGTTTATTATCGATAAAGTTGCCATAGAAATGTGTGTAAAGATAATGGAGAATGATGTAAATGGAGACGTTAAGGAATTGCAGGCGACACTGTTTCCCATTTGTAATAAAGGTAAATCGAAATTTATTTTCACACCTTGAAATATTTTCAATTCTCGACACACCCACAAAATCTAATTTTAACGTTATTATAAGTTAGTGTATTTATATTACTTGTAAACATAACATAACTGATAAAAAAAAAATCATAAACAATCATTATAAATGTGTCATAACAATGAATCATAAAACAAGGATAATTATAGATAATAAAAATTGAAAACAGTGTACGATTACAACTGTTTTAGAAGGCATATAAACCTAAACACCCTAATTTGAAATCTTATTTCCCAAATTCACCATAAATCCCTGGTAAACTAAAAATCAAAATTCAGCATGAATATAAAAAAATCATCTAAATAATGACCAAAAATAACTATATGACGTAGAGTATTTTATGTGCATAAAGAGTACATAAAATGAAAGTGAATGACCATAAGTTTTTCATTTCAAGTCAGGGTTGTTGTTCAAATGGATTTCCGATAATTTAAATCACGTATAAACCCTTTTTAACACACGCGGGTTTAATATATCATGTTTTCAGTCACTAAATTTAGCGTTATATGCCCTCTTTAAATAGAAGAATTTTATACTATTGAAGGTACAATTAAACGTATTGTTTTTTATGTATTAAAACTTTTAAAACTTTCTTAAATAAAGTCGGGGGTAGGAGTATTCTACCAACCAGTGTCGTACGCTTACGCTAAAATTACGCTTATACTATAACTGACCCGTTAACATAGCAAATTTTCGCCCCTTTGCTAGATGTTATCTGTTCATAAGTAGCATATCGTTATTAGTATGGCAGTCACGGGATCTTGCTCTAATAGGGGCAATGTGTGAAATATAATATAACTATAGTACCTATCCACTTATTTTTCAGGTGCCTACATTAGCAGCTATTTGGAAACGGCGATAAAAAGTAATCAAATAGAAATAAACACAGACTCGAAGACTTTCAAGACTGTTGCTAAACTCAAAGAACCGAGGGAGCTGTTCGCTATTCCCAAGGAACTGGACACACCTCAGCAGGGGGCGCGATGGCCTACAGAATGTCAGGTAAAATATTCATTCATTAATCACAGAGGAAATTTAATGAGAAGAAACTGACCACAAACTCTTGTGTTTCAACAAAAACTAACGTCAAAATAGGAATCCAATAATAATATTTCGTAGTTTACGTTTGTGGTTAATTTTACACAATATTTTTATTATAATGCACTTTGTTTAAACATTTTATACGACCGGTTTCGAAACGATGGCGGTCGTTTATTATTCATTTTTTACTGCTCATTCATGGTGGATTATTAAAAGAGTAGGTAAGAACCCACATTGGTTTCATTAAGTTGTGTCGTTTGATTTGAAGTGTTGTATTGTATAACTTTTTAGAATCAAAGTATTTTGACCAATTTGAAATAAATCTTTGTCGAAACAATTTAGCATTCAACAAAAATCATAGGTAGGTACATAAAAACGTGAAATTCAATATTAAGGAATCGAAATTATGTAGGTACTGTAAATCAAATGCTGTGAAGCACCGGCTTAGAATAGTACTTCCACTCTTTTCTATTATAATCTAAAATAATTTTCTATGATGGTAAGAGCCGGGTATAATCGAAAATACAACAGGCAACAATAAACACAAATTTTTGACATCTCAATAGAGAAGTAGACGGAATAATTTAGAACCAGGAACTCAAGGCATAGGGCATCGGCTGGTTTGCGTGATCACTTTATGCGCTAGCGCAACGTTCACCAATTATGTCTTCGTAATGAGTTCCCTATCAATGCAGGTATGTATGTTAAAAATTTGTCCAAAAATATCATGGACTCCCGACAGTGAAAAAAATCCGATATTTGCATAAATGCAACTGTAAAAATATTCGATGTACATCTTTCATATATCAGCAAAGGTTCATCACCCATTCTGAATGTTGCCTTGTTAGGTGAAACGAGACTGGTGTATGAGGATACACGCATGTACCTATTGTGCTACATTTTTCGAGGTAATGCGCACCCGCACACTTGTCGATGGTAACCCCACATTGTGGGATATGCCGTTAAAGTATGTATGTATCTATAGATTTATGAACGTTTTTGAATTTAAATCAAAATTGGGAATCTTTGTAGGCCATCACAATCATATCATTTTTTTCCTTAGCATTTTTTACCTCACTGATATTAAAAATAGTTTCATAAATTTGAGTATACATATAATATATATGTATTATACCGAAATATAATCAACTCCGGATATAGACTTTCTTTCTATTAACTGGCTATAAAAGATCCTCAAATTACTATTGGCATTGTGTGGATACCAACTACCAACCAACAGAATACTCAATAAATTACAAAAGAACGGTACTAGGCCGTGTGCCGGCACTATTTGTTATAAGACAGTGAAAATTGAACTCAAAATCGTTATTTCTAATGAGACCCGAAATATGCCAATAGTCATATTTCGGGTCTCATTAGAAGACAAAACTATCAATAATATTGTTATTGGTATCTTAACCTACATTACGCAAAAATAAGATAATTATCTGTATACTGATTTAACAAAACGTATTTCGTAAAGTCCAATAATCAATACCTTTACTCTGAGATACATAATGTTAAAGGTAGAACGAAAAGCCGAGTTGTCCATGACTAGGATTGCTCGGACTGTGAACTAGTAGTACCTATACCTTCAAGGAGTGAACGATATCCAAAAAGAAGGAAACGCAAGAACCTTGAATAAAAAACGGGCACGTACACCAGAATTTGTTTCAAAAATCTTTATTCTTGAATGACATTACATGGTCTCTAGTGTGTTCAGCCACATCGAGTAATTAATGATGAACTACTGAAGAAGAAAATTTACAAGCATCACAAACGAAAAGCGTCGATTCTTTCGCAACTATTGGCAAACTGTTGAATACATAGTTTCAGTCCGACGAAATACAAACTATTTTGCGTGCAACCAAGTCTAAAACCCTAGCAACTTTTCCCGAGATAAATGTAAGGGTCTGTAATGCTTTAATATATTTCTTTGTATACACATTGAGGAACAAAATTATATATATTTATTTATTCACAAAAAAACAATACTACACTACGTATATTCGTTATATAAATTTGAACAATAATACATTCTTTATTTTAATAACTCAACTTCTATTATAATCTTTCAAATAAAAAACAACTTCAAAAAATCGATTGTGTGGTAAAGAATTATTCGCCCATTATTATGCCGTACAGATTGCAAATGCCTTTGCAAATTGAAGAGTTTGACGATTTTCTCTCGGATCCAATCATCAGATCTTGACCAAATTTAAATGTTATTTTTCACTTAGGTTCTGGAGGAGCGCGTCCAGCATATAGAGTATTGTCCTCCCAGTCCCGAAGGATATTATATTCGCACTGGAAGAGAGCTTCAACCTAAACCAGTTGGTGAAGAAAATGGCACAATAATGTTCCAGTACTATCCCATGAGCGCTGTCAACTATGTGAGTAAACATTATCCATAACAAATACTTAACTATACATAGTTTCATAAACTATGTAGATTCATTCAATTTCAACAAAGGTTTCTGTTGAAATCTTTAATGGGCATTTCATATAAAAAGGAGTCTACTATAGTTATCGCTAAACATCTGAAAAATCACGTGGGTGTGCAGAAGACAAATTTGTTTTTTTTTGCTTGGCTGATTTTGTGCGCAATTCTACTTGTTTGTTGATTAACTTTACTGGCCTACACTAAACTCTCAACTACATTTAATAAAAAAAAATTGAATAATAATTGAAAAATTCAATAGATTGTAAGAACATTTTGAAAGATTTGACAGACAAAATCATAGAAATGGAAAACTAATCAGCTCCAAATTTATGCAGTTTATACACAAGGTATCAGTATCTATGTATATGTTTAAAAAGAAACCTTCAGCAAAAATATGACTTGTGAATTTCAGAAAACCAGTTTTATAAATTTACCTTCAAAATAAATAATCTCTCATATGTCAGCAAAAGGATCTATTCCTTTACTAAAACAACAGCTATAATATAAAAAACTTCCAGTTCATGTGAATTATTTAATGACAATTTCAAAGTTGCAAGAAAGGGTGAATTTCTTTCAGTTCAGTCGTTCGAGTGTTGGTGGGAGTCGTTTCTTTATATCAACCTGTACGAGCAGCGGACGAGATGATGAACTGCATTTTGAATCCCGTTTTGAGTCGGGAAACTTGGCTAAAGCAGTGAAAATCACAAGTACTTACTATGAATTATATTTACGTACAGACCTTTACACAAATAGACATATGCAGTGGTTCTATTTTAAAGTCTCAAACACTAGGAAAAATATGACCTACAGGTAAGAATAATAACCTAAATAAAAAATTTGATTGATTCTTTTAATATTTTTAAAATTAAATTTTGATGTAGTGAATAATATAAAAATATTGGTGATTTTTATTTTCTATTGCCATAAAGAAGTATAATTGATTTAGTTAACTATTTACTAGTGATTTATTTAGTTTTTATCATAAAATAATTCAAATAAGTAAAACAAATCATTTGCAATTTGATAAAGATAGTGTAAATGTCTGCACATATTCTAAATCAATTCACCGAATGATCTTGGTCTTGATTTAGAAACCAGTATTACAAAATAAATATAGAAGCAAACCTGTGAATTGAAATTTGTAAATAAAAGCAATAAATTCAACAATATAATGATAAAAATGGTATAGCATTCAAGAATATAGACAAAAACTATCATACTTCAGAAGATACACTATTAAAAGGACATTGTTAATTTTACAGATTTTCAATAGTAAACCTATCTAAAGAAGAAAGTTTATATAATGAAGGGATGAGGCCATTAATGTATTCAAAGAAAGATGCTGAACTTAACTATATCGGATGGAGACGTTGTGCCAACAATATATCTTATTACAAAAATGATCCGATGTAAGTATAAACACAGATCTTCTTACAAAATGAATAAGTACAGTGAAAATGTATTATTTTAGCAATTCAGACAGTGTTTATATTATATTCTTCTTCTTCCGATGGCTCTACAGCCCATATCGAGCCTTGGCGTCCATCAATCGTCGCCTCCAACTCCTCCTGTCTACCGCTGCTGTCCTCCAGTCTGCCACTTGCAGTAATTGTTCCGCATCCCTTTTCACTTCATCCTCCCATCGCAGCCTGGGTCTGCCGACCTTTCTTCTTCCACCCGGATGTCCCTCAAGGATCCTCTTGGGTGCCCGTGATGACGGCATTCTCTGTACATGCCCAGCCCATCTCAGCCTGCTCAGTCTAGCATGTACAGAGAGCCTAGGAGTCTTATAGATGCTGTATATTTCATCATTATACCTTATTCTCCAAGCTTCTCCATCATATATATAACTCCATAATAATAAAGGTAAACATCAAATAATTCAATAATCAAATTAATAATTCTACTATTTTTATTCCTTTTACAGACATTTGTTAAAAAAGAAAAAAAATAGTAGAATAATTACTTTTTGATTTTCACCTATATACTTAAATACAATGATGTAAAATGTCAATGTAAAAGTCGCAATTCAAGTTTTTTACAATGATTCATAATTACAAGTTTGTGTAACCGATGAATAAGAAGTAAAAATAAAATCAGTAGGTACAGACTTAACACCAACTATGCCGACCGCCGTGGCATAGTTAGTAAGCCGTTCGGTTTCTGTGCGGGCGTCCTGGGTTCGATTCCCAGCAGAGGAAAAATTTATTCAAATTTATTTCTCACACAAATATTGCTTCTCTGGGCTGGAAGCACTGGTTAGTTGGAAGAAATTGCCATATGGGAATAAACTCGCCACTTGCGCAGGGTGCAAGGAAATGTTCATTATTATTATTACTTAACACTTAATTTGATTAATGTTTTTTTTAAAGATGCGAAGAAGAAGAACAATTTCCGAGCTACACACTGACATTCAATATAGAATTCCCACACGACAGAGATGAAGTATTCCTGGCCCACTGTTATCCGTACACTTATTCCGATCTCCAGGATTATTTGTGTAAACTACAGAATCATCCGGTCAAGTCAACCTTCACAAAACTGAGATTGCTCTGCAGAACCCTAGCTGGAAATAATGTATATTATCTGACTATAACTGCTCCATCCACAGAGAGTGAGGCAAAAGTAAATAATTAAGAAATATAATAACATACTGAATCATATCACAGTTATCCAAAAACATCTTGAAAGAGCATGTGGGCTGCACAGAGAACAAATTTTTTTTTGTTTGGTTGGTAGTTTCACAAACTGTCCTCTCTTCCAAAATATGTCAAGATATTTTCCGATAACTATGTCACATTAGAAAATGTACTGACTAGTAGTAACTGGACACCTTTTTGTATACAGTTTCTAAGTATTTCTTACAACATATAAAAAACTTTTTTGAGGTTATTTGATTTTTATCTTTTATAGACGTAAAATCAAAAAAGGATTTTCCAACTATCGATTTGTTCAAGAGAATTTATTTCTCTTAACATATCGACATAGTATCAAACCATGATACCCGAGATTCGTATGGCTAGGTCTATATTTTTCGTGGTTATTTCAACTTTGATTCGAAGTAGATCATTTAACCATTTTTGTAAAAATTTAATTTAGTGACAACATCGTTTCATACGGTTTGTATGGCAGTATACACATTATCTACGGGGACTCAATAGTTTGATACTTAATCTCCAAATATACATACATACCATGAAGCTGTTTTCATATTCTGGGTAGGAAGAAAGGACTGACCTCTCCATACTATCCTATCTTGATATACATACCTACATGTTTTGTATAGACAACAAAATATCTTAAAATATTCAATAATTTGGATTTAAGGGTTTATAGTTTGGTACATATTCTTTAACTATACATACCATCGACAGTTGGATCTCATGTGTTACATGCAAATACTAACATGAAAAACTATTCACTTGAAAACAAACACTACTGCCATCTGTGTTTATTCAGTTTCACATACCTACATATTGTTTTTATTGCCAAAGTATGTATGACTAATCAACTGATTGAAACATTACAGAAAAAGAAAGCTATTGTAATAACAGCGAGAGTACATCCCGGAGAGACTCCATCCTCGTGGATGATGAAAGGTTTCATGGATTTTCTGACCGGTGATTCTAATCAAGCACGAGAACTGAGGGAAAAATTTATCTTCAAACTCGTACCTATGCTTAATCCTGATGGGGTACATGATTTATTTTATAAAGTTAATTTGTTGAAGTATACAATATATAAATATTAAATTTACTTAAAAATTTTAAAGTATTAAAAAACGAGTCATTAATTAAAATTACAGACAAAAACCTTTGAAATAAAACAACTTGTAGGTTGTTGTTAATTAATATTAAGGCTTAGTGCTCGATGTCAGAGTAAATATTTAAGACAAATATATTTACATATAAGCACATATTTCAGGTTATTGTTGGTAACAACAGATGTTCACTGACTGGAAGAGATTTGAATAGGCAATATCGGACAGTAATAAGAGAGACCTATCCACCAGTTTGGCATACAAAATTACTAATAAGAAGGTTAGTCTATACTACAATAAAAGTATTTTGGTAAAACAAACTTTAAATAAAAATACAATAGTATTGTTGGCTAATACAGAAAATTTCAGTGAGCAAAACACATTAGCGTCAGGGCTTCAGTCAAAAAAAAACAATTTAAGATGGGAAAAAATATTTTCTTTTCTAAGTAGGTGGTATGTTATTTTAGATTGATAGAGGATTGTGGAGTGGTTATGTACTGTGATCTTCATGCACATTCAAGGAAACACAATGTGTTCATTTATGGATGTGAAAATAGAAGAGGATTGGACAAGAAGCTACATGAACAAGTTTTTCCATTGATGCTACATAAAAACTGTGCTGATAAGGTAAAAAATTCAACTGCATAAATAATTAATGACGAAATCAAAAATGTTACCAAGTATTCACATAAAACTATAAAAATTGAGCAGAACATAACAACTATGAAGAAATTGCCATCAGGCAATAAGCCCGCCAGTGTACTAATTATATGTACAAGAAGACTAAATAAATAAAATAAATAAACTATATACCATAACAACTCTGTAATCTGGTTGGTTGGAAGAAATTGCCTAATGGCAATAAGCCCGCCAGTGTGCATTATAAATGTTTATATTATGTACAAAAAGATAAATAAATAAAATAAATATATAAAGTATTATGACAATTACATAAAAAAAATCATGAAAAAATATCCATTTAGTGTCGATATAACAAAGTTGTGTCAATATAACAACAAAAAGTAAATTAAATGTACCCAGATACAGAAAAAATTGCACCCTTGTAAAAATCTTGTATCAAAAAACGGTGTTGTATGAATCATTAATATTATTTATTGTTCTATAGTTTTCTTTCGAGAGCTGCAAATTTCGCATACAACGGAGCAAAGAGGGTACCGGTCGGGTGGTCGTCTGGATGATGGGTGTTGCCAATAGTTATACAATGGAAGCTTCATTTGGGGGTTCGGAGTTAGGGTGTCGAGTTGGCACTCATTTCTCTACACAAGACTACGAAGGACTTGGAAGAGCTTTCTGCGAAACACTGTTAGACTTCTGCGATGAAAATCCTAATAAGGAAAGGCTAAGAAACAAAATCATCAACAGACTTCTACAAGAAGGTTCCAGTGCAGATGAGCCAACCAACATTGACCTATCAGACTATTCGAGGTACATATTATTTTATAAATGTAAATTCAATTAAAAACTTCCAAAACAATGTATCAAACAATAGTTATAAAAAAAAATTAATTGCATATAATCTGAATCACATAGTATCAACTCTTTAAAAGAATAGGACAAAGTCAATAAGGCAGCTTACTATGATAGCGGTTTCTTTCAGTGTGAACGGACCATTAAAATTAAATCAATTAAATCTTGACAAACTTGGAGCTCAGATAATTGACACCTTCGTTAGGCTTCCTTGTTTCGTAGTGCCAATAAATAAGCTGGTTAGTTGGAAGAAATTGCCATATGGCAATAAACTCGCCATTTACGCAGGGTGCAAGGTATTATTTTTTTGATGTCCTCAATTTTGCTTAAAATAAAGAGTTAATTGACTCTTAAAAAGAGGATTTTGCGATATTTCTGGAATTATTAGCAGTTGATGATAATATTACCATGAGTTAGAGGGATATCTCACATGGACCGTTCATAATAAAAATTTAATGATTTGAATATTGATAAATGAATCATATTGTTCTACAGTGATGAAGGAGATACATCAAGCAGCAGTTCTGAAGCAGAATCAAGGAATAAAGGGGATGATTTAGAGAACGTATCAGATAACTTCCCCGTTCCTCCACCATCGCCAGTACTACCCCATGGAATTACCAAAACTAAGCGGGTAAAATTGATTTGTTTTGAAAATAAGATTTATTTGAAATACAATGTGAAAATGATTTGAACGCATCATTTGCTAGTTTTAATTATGTTTTTATTGCAGACCTTGAAAAAGACAAGACCAAAACTGGAAATAATAAAACAAAACCCACCAATGCCACGTGAAACATTACCTGTAAGTTTATTTTATGATATGAAATCACAATAACTATTATATATTTAACCCATTGCAACACTGAATTGTTCATACAGTGCACTACATCATTTTGGCTACTTTTTTATTACAATAACATAAGATAAATTAAACACATAAATTAAAAACGATAAACAATTAAATGATTTTTTAATGATTCGTTATAGCTCATCTCCATGTAGTTTATTTTATTTTATTTATTTTATTGGATACAACAGCTAAGAAAACCTAATTTCACAACAAATAAAGAACATTACAAATTTTACGACACCAATAACTGCATACATCATTTAACAATAAATGTCGGTACAAGTTATTTTATTTTTATTTTTGGAAAGGTATGATAAGCTTTAAAGCATTCTAGCATATGGAAGGCCAACTAACATTTCTCACATTCTCATCAAGATTTGCTCTTCTTTTTCTTAAAAAAGCGCCTTTTGCACATCTTGTATTAAATAATATGAAGTTCACTGTGGTTATGTTATTTTTCATGAATAGTCAATCAATTATCACGAAAAAAACAAGTGGGTTGTGGCTAACGCTAAACTCTTCACTACCAAGTCACTCCAAGTTTGGGGTCACTTAGAAATATGTGACAGTTAAAAAAATCGAGAAGCACTATTCAGATATCCTTCAAAATCTAATAGGGTCTAAGCGAGTATTAGATATACATATTTGCATAATTTTAAAATAACCAAATGAGTACTTTAGTCTAGATAATCGATTAAGTAGAATAAACAAAAATACATAACACATAGCACACAGCACACACACACAGATATATTTTAATGAAAATTTCAGAATACAATCTCAGCATGATACTAGTTGATAATTGGCAACAAAAAAGTAGCCTTAAAGTTGCGAATTCATAACTCCCCATTATATACCATTGGGTTAGTGAGGAGTAAAAAACAGTCAAACAGATTTTTTTTTAATTTATAGGTATATAGAACAACAATAGATTTGACTACAGACCAAGGAAGTGATATTGGAGAATATTCCTCAGATATAGATACGGCTGATGATTCAAGCCCCGTGAGAAGGCTACATAAACAATTCAGATCATCCAAGAAGTCTAAAAGTCGTCACAGAAGATGGATCCCACCAGAATTAAAAGTTACCCCAGCTCGGGTAAGAACATCATTTAGTAAATTTAAAAAATAATATTTTCATGAATGTAAACAAAAACGAATTGATTCAATTTTTTTGGATTAAATTCAAGGATAAAGTTGGAAGCTTTTTCTTTGAACAAATACTTAATATCTAAAATCATTGATACATTCATCTTACATATGCAATGAATCACTTCTTAGGTTTTTGTTGATAAACAAAACAAAACAAAAAAAATAACAGAATTAAGACTATTCAGAAAACATTAAATATATCTTGTTTTTTCAGACATTTGAATCACCTGACCCCTCCGATAAAGAAAAAAATTCTAGTCCAATTAGAAACCGGCCTCGTACTATTTCATCCTTCACAGAAATGTCAGAAAGTGGAAAAACTAAAACAGCCGCCTGGCATCAATTTAGATGTTTTCCACCAATTAAGTAAGTAATTTTTCTAAAGATTATAATTCACCTAATTTCTTCTGTAGTTCTAAATTGAAATTAATCAACTAAAAAAATATAAAGCATTCTTTTTTTTTAATTAAAAAAAATGAATATGTCCTTGTTAAACAAGTACATATACATCTTCCTACGTTCCCTAAAATAAGCAAATAAATCTTATTGAGGTAAGGATTAAACTTGAAATATTTGACAGTTGGACCATATTCCATACTGTATTCCGTGTATGACGTCACACTTTACACACATATAGCAAAGTAACTGTGATGTTTGACTACACCTAAACCATGGTTCTACTTGGTCTTTCAATATTACCAATGTATTTGAATGTACGTACCTTTTAATATTGCAGAAGTGTGTGTGAAAACAAGCTGTCACGTCGGTCCCAACCATCAGAACTGCAAATAAAATTGACAACATTGAAAAAGAATGTATGGACAGGAGTACAATCTGATACATCCAACACTTATATACCATTATCTTGGGGAATTTCCAATTTAGCAATGAACAGTTACATTGCAGATAGCGAATCTCTATTAAGGTAAGAACAAGTAAAATATTTTCATTTTAAATGTATCTAAATCAAAGATGAGTAACATATTTTTTCATAATTGGGTTACTGAACATCGGTATTTAATAAAATACAAAATGTATATTTTAGATCGTGTTCAAAGAAATTAGAAGCTATAGAAAGTAATTATGCAAACAAAGAAATAAGAAAAGACGAAGTGAAATCTAAAAAAACCAAACCAAAGACTAAGATGAAAATCAAACTGACTGATGTGGTTAATGAATATTTACAAAGGGACCAAACAACTATATCAAGGACATGGAAGAAAAAAACTAGGTACACATTTGTATTAAAATTATTTAGAAAGTAATAAAATGAAAAATTTTGTTCAAAAAAGTCAATTTGTTTCAATAAACTGTAGTAACTGTATTAATACCAAAAATACAGCTGAATGAATAAAATTTTTTTATCTTTTTGTACATAATATAAATAATGTATCGCAAATATATTTTTGTACCTTCAATGTACTGTACTTTGAAAATAACTAATGTACTATGTCAATGTCATTCAATTTATTTCTTTTAGTTAAAAAAAATCAGTGAGATTAACTTTACTCAAAATGCCTGTATAAAAAAAAATAATAATAATGAACACTTCCTTGCACCCTGGGTAAGTTGCGAGTTTATTGCCGTATGGCAATTTCTTCCAACTAACCAGTGTTTCCAGCCCAGACAAGAAATATTTGCGTGAGAAATGAATTTAAATAAATTTCTCCTCTGCTGGGAATCGAACCCAGGACGCAAAAGTACTTTGATGATGTATTATATTTTTTGTTTTTGTACTATTTTCCAGAATCAAAGCAACTCGAGAACACAGTAACAACACTAGCTTTACAGTTATTGACTCAGTCAGCAACGAACAGTTCACAACAAAGGTGTCCAACGAAGAAAGAAAAACTGCACGAAGCCGATTCCGCACAAGTGGATATGTAACAACTGCTGTACAAACGCGAAAGTCTAAATCTAAAGCCGAACAACCAAAACCAAATGTTCCATCTGATTTGTCAGATTCATTTGATTCTAATGAAGTTCCTGAAAAAACGGCTAAAAAAAAGAAAAAACGAAAAAAGTTGACCAAAGCTAAGAGTATTGTAGAAAAATCTAAAACTAAGTGAATGTACATATCACAGAAATAACATAAATGTTATTTCACAGAATGTTTATATCACAGAAATAACATTGCATGTGTAAATTCGAACCAGCTAACTTAAATACAGAGTCTGGTGTAATTATTGCTTTCATAAGACTAAGTTAACTACACAGCAAACAGTTTATTTACATGAAACACAACTATTTCAAAAGACTGCAATTCACATAAAACATTTAACCACCTTAAATAATATTCTCACGGTTGTAGTTTTATGTAAATTTATAAATCATAGAAACTTTGTACAAAAATAAATTAGACCATAAAATAATTTCTTGATTACTTTCCATAGTTTATATTTTTTTATTTAGATAATTGACAATAAGTCCAATTCTGTAACCTTTTGAAATTAAATATAAAATTCTAAAATTTCATAAAATAAAATTTGTTTAAACTTAATTTGTATTCTGTAACTAACATTGTTCTAAAAACTGAAATCTACAAGATTAAAAAAAAATATGTATATGAATTCAAATTGTCTATGCCGCAGACCATGCATATATCCAGCCATGTTTATTTATGTCACGTCACCTAACCCAACATTTCAATTGTACTGCGCTAATATTCTCTGTTTTTTTATTCCTGATGTTTTCAACTTCTAAAATATTTCGGGCTGCTGTAAAAAAACTGGTAGCGTGCAAATATGTGTGAACTACGATCAGGAATTTTTTGACAATTGATTTGACTAAAATGTGGTTATAGAATAGGGAAAATAACTAATTTGTGACTTACTTCAAGTAAGAACATTACAGAATATCAACGTGATTTAAATGAAATAGGGATGCACCTATTTTAGCCAGAAATATCTTAAAAGTTATAGAATCAGATGTAATAAAGTCACTATCTAAATTTATGCTTTTAAAACTAGAAATACACTTACTTTATACATAATTGTAAGCAAATGACAATCATAAGGACAAAATGAGATTACAATATATCGTATTATAAAAGCCACTGCAAAATTTTGCTCTAACATATCTAAACACAGAATTCAGTACCCTTATGAATCAGCTTATGTATAGTCAATACACATATTCATGACTTGTTCTTAATCTGAACCAGAGTTTATATATTGAACATTCAATATTATTATTATATATTTTAAAACTAGAAATACACTTACTGAATACATAACTATAAGCAATTCATAAATAAAGGGACAAAATAAGACAAATGAGATTACAATATATTAAATTATAAAATAAATGCCATTGCAAAATTTTGCTCTAACATACCAAAAAACAGAATTCAGTATCATGATTTGTTCTTAATCTGAACCAGAGATTTAATATTGAACGTTGTTATATAATAGTTTTTTAACCCTGCGTTGTGACTATGTGTCCATCCCACAGATTCGATGGAGTGGTGGAGGATATAAATAACCTGACGACCGAAGCCAGAATATGGCTTAGGGAACTTAGCGTAATCTTGTGAGCGCCTGACTCACCATACGAATGTATGTATGTAACCCTGCGTTGCTCGGGGGGGGGTAAATGTGAAGGTAGAAGCTAACTCATCAATAAACTGTTTATTTGTTATGATATTTCAGAATGAATAAAATATAACCAACACAATAATGTAAATTCACTATGTCATAGGATAAATAAATAATAAATAAATGGCAGATATACTAAATGATTATTAGAGAAACTATGGAAAGTTTCCATTACTTGTGATCCAATTACATTAAATCATTTTACATAATCTATATATTACTCAATACGTGAAGCAAAAACTTCGGACTGCTTTTTAAGCAAACTGTTTGAAATTCAGCATATATGAAAGAGGGGTGTAGAAGGCTAATATTAATACATTAATAATTAAATAAAAAAAAATATTTAACGTCGAACCATTTTCCGTGATTGTATTGTTGAACGTAAAAGAGAGGGGAAGCCTTATTTGAAACAGTCTAACTTGCACTGACAAACTGTTTATACAGTTTAGTGTAATAATAATATAATCTAATGTAAATTATTATAAAAAATACACCCAGTATAAGCTACTGTGCCCAAAATATTCAAATAACCGAGGCAGTCACACTGCAGTAGTCATACTTACATATCCCCTCTCTTTCATGATCGTTGTTTATGTTTGAACTGTCAATGTCGTACCTATTACACAGTTGTTTAAATTCAAATTTCAGAACATGTTAAAGAAAAATGCATATTTTAATACATACCTACTGTTAAACAATTTAAATGATACTTAGACAATTAAAGGTACTTTGTATGTGAAAACTATGTACTCCTTAATGAAAACATGATGTTATTTATCATAAATCAGGTCCAATGAATTTAAAAATTTAATGAATGACGGTCGAATTTTGACCTCTGCGCGAGCTCTAGTCTAAATAAATATTTGACTATTAGTTCTATTGAAATTTATTTGATTATCGACACGTTTCGTGCACGGCACATTGTCATCGTCAGAATTATTTTGACGATGTGCCTTGCACGAAATGCGTCGATAATCAAATAAATTTCAATAGAACTAATACCAAGAATTTTTTTTATATTAGGAATATATCTACATAAATATTTGAGATCAGAATCAGATCAGAATTCTTATATCACAAAACTATATATTATTAAGCTTTATCAAAATCTGGACATTTCTGTAGACCTGATCCATATCTTGAAAACCAATTAAAAATTATAATTTATTTAGTAAATCATTAAATTAGTTTAAAAATGAACTGAAATTTCCTTAAATTTCTTTACAGGGGATAACAATTTTATAGTTTTACAGCCAACAAGAAATGCAAGCAAGAATTAATTTAATAAAACAAAAACCGCATTGTTTCATTCATTCCGTGTGGTAAGGATCATTTGAATTCAATAATGGAATATTCCAGTCATGTCGCCAGTCTTATAATAAACAGTTCTATATTATCAAAGTGTTAGTTATAAGAAATATTAAAAAATGACTGATGAATTAAAAAGTGTTTTATTTCTTCCAATTTTGTATCTCCACAATTTCATTTCTAAGAAAAACAATGAAATTTGAATATTGTACACATTGTCATGAACGGAAAAATATATTTTACAGAAGGATATCAAACCTTATATATAATTCCTATGCATTTATCACTGCAATAATATTAATATTTTACTCTTTTTAAAAATACTTACATTACACATTTTTACTTTAACATTTGCAGTTCAAAAAGACTTATCGACTAAATATAATTGCCAGGGGTTCACCAGCAGGGAAAATTTTGCACAATACAATGCGATAACTATCCTACATTTTTTTTTAACCATTATATTTTCTTCTTTTAACTTCATATTGTTTCCATGATCCAATCATATATTAACTAAAATGTGCATAAAAACTACAGATTATCAAGTAAACTTTCTGATATGCACAATAGACCTCAAATAGTCACAGTGCAAGGAAAATACAAAAATCCCATTCCTAATAAGTAACGTTTATGCATTTTACTCAAAAGGTAAGATGATTATTGTGCTTTTGACCAAAAAAACATTTTATATAGGATATCACTACCTGTAGATTCGATTCAATAGGCACTTTAACTTACAAATTCACTGTTGTCCAAAAAACTAAAAGGTGCGAAAACAAGAGATATAATGCTTATTCTTAATTAACAAGTTTCTCTCTATAATACAACCTGTTCTATTTACAAAAACACCTGTACTTAGCAAGTAATTGCTATCGAAGTGTGTAATATATTTTTATAGTGAAAAAACCTACATCGTAATATATTTTTATAGTGAAAAAATGAAATTCTAACTACATGTTTTAAAATCTGGTAAACTTACATTCGTATAATAATTATTGACAGTAACAATTTATTACAACGGACACAACATCGACCGAATTACACACAGAACACATAACCTCTAATTTTCAGTATATTTTGACAGTAATTGTAACCATAGAAAATAATAGAATACACGGAATACACATAGGCCCAGAATCATAAACATGAGATGAGTCAGGTCTCAATGGTGCCTCAGGAGAGCATAGCTCAAGGCTTTCTTAGCTGAGTAGGTTTTTCGGTAAACATAGTCCAAAATCTGACGTGTCTGAGCTGAGATAACGACTCAAACTCAGTTGAGTTTGATAGTTCTCAAACTGTAGGAATTTCATAAGTTTTCAGCAATTATTTTGAAATTTATGGTTACTTTTTTAAATTTGTCTTTGAAATCCCTATCTACTCTCTTCAATCTATGAATTAAAACTGTCATTTGAGTTCAAAACATCTACTTGCTTCTTTCGCGTTTTGTTTATTTTTATAATAAGAATTAATAATGAATGCTAAAAGGAATACTGCATATGATTAATATTTTTTAATGGAATTATTGGGGAAGAAAATTACTATTGTAGAAAATAAGAAAATATATCAGCCCTTAATTAGCAAAAACAGGATGCTTGGGAGTGGATCGCCGAGCAATTTCTGTATTATAGAATCTCAGGGCTATCAATATTTGAATTTCAGGCGTTATAGGCATGCCTCTGTTGTTGATTTTTCGCAATCCATCGTGAATAAGCGGCAATATGGCAGTGAGGACAGTTTCTCTATAAAATCCTTGGAGGAATAAAGGATGGAGGCGCCTTCAGTACATTAAAAATGCAATCAAATTCCCTCATTTTGGAGTTTAGTCACAAGTTACAGTATTGACAACAAAATATGTTATCCGAGCAAACTAGCGCGAACTTCATTCTTATTGTTTGCAACGCAAAATATTTCGTAAACATCTCGTTTTTTAACCTAAAAATATTATTGCTTCCAAAAATCGTTTTTTCTCGTTTTTCTGACTAATTATTGCAAAGAAAATCTCGAAAAGGTCTTGTGTGGTGAAATGTAGGAATAAAGGACACGGTATATCTTTTCACTCGTAAGTATTGAAACTAACCTACTATATTTAACAATATTTAACGTAATATTGCGTGTCCAACTGGCCATGGCTAAATTATAATTGTATAGTTATTTTTTTGAATGATTCGTTCTTAATGATTTAATATTAAGAACGATATAATTATTTGTAATAGTTTCTTAAAATTTTACTTTTTTTTATTTCATTGGTTTTGTAAATTGTGGATAAGACCGTAATCCGCCATTATATTGTAATATGTTTCGGGCACAATTTGAGAAAAAACATAATTTGTATTCACTGTTAATGCTTTTTCAATCATTTTGTCACATATTTGTAATGTTTTTATATTGTCACCAAATATTTTATTAATGATTTAAGATAATTGAGCATGTCAATCACATCACATATATCCGCTGCGATATTGGCCAATGGCCGCCATATTTCATCGACCGTAGAGTTGGGCATTGGACATGAATTTATTTTCAATATTTATTTTCTAATAATTTTTCTGCAAATTCAAAATTTTATTTGTTTATTTATTTAAATCCACATTAACATACAAAAATAACAACAATACAATAGTGCAACATAGTACAATTAATTTATGAAAAATAGACAATTTAGAATATATTATGTTGGCTCTGACAAAATGAATACCTATAAGTTACTGGCGTTATTATTTTATATTTCTTGTGAAACGTGATTTCATGTGATTAAAATAATCTTATACGTACTTTATTTATTAGTTTTATTTTATCTGACATCTTTAAGTAATACACAATATTGTGAATGTTTTTATTTTATATTTATAATGTGTTTAATTTATTTATGTAAATGGACGTGAACAACAAGTGTATTTTTTACAGATTTCCAAAAAATCCAGCTCTTAGAGCTTTGTGGATTGCTGCTGTCAATCGTCCTCCAAATTGGCAACCATCTTCAAGTACAGTCATTTGTTCAAAGCATTTCAGAGATGATGAAATTGACCGAAGTGGTTATAAAAGTAAAATTAAGAATAATGCTGTCCCTTCAATTTTCTCTCAATTAGATACTGTTTGTCCTGAAGTAAGTTGATAGTTTTTTTCTGACTTAGTACTTATCATATTATGTGTTGATTAAATATTACTTATTTGTTCTGTTTCGGACTTTTTTGTAAATTTTATATACCTACAAGTTTTTAAATATCCTTACCTATATACTTATTGAATCATTATTTTGATATACGTTAATAAATTTTATAACTAACACACTAGCGGACATTCTTTATTTACATTGAATCTTTTTTTTTCAGATAACTTCACCCATCCTTCTTGAACCTTCGGTGCCTAGTTGTTCATCATCAAATCCAACATTGCCTGAAAATGATATTTCTATGCAGGACACTCCAAGAAAAATACGTTTAAAGAGAGAGCTGTTTCGTTCATACATACTTGATAAAAATCGAAAAAAGAAAATCAAGGCATTACAAAATAAAGTATGGAGAAAATGTAAACAAGTCACTAATTTGAAAAATATAGAACCGATGGATTTTTTTTAATAAAGCTTGGTATCTAAAAAAATATGCATTTTTTAATATATATCCCCTTTTCTGTAAATCATTTAAAGTTGCTAAGACCACCATAACATCTGATTTCCGCCAGGAGAAATTAATCAAAAATAATTAATCATATAAATCATGAAGATATGATACTAATAATTTTTGTATTTAAAAAAACATTTAAATTAGTAAACTATCAAGTTGTAAACACGACAAAATGACATCTAATTAATTTCAGAAAAAAATATCAATTATAATTTAGTATGCAATAATCATTGTCTTATCATACATTAATGTGTCAAACAATAAATGATGAATTTTTTTGCTCTACTGTAAAATTGCCGATTTTGACATAGTAAGGTTTCAAACGAATTCATGGACAGGCAGACTGACATGAATTTAGCCGTGCACAAACATGTGCAAAACCAATCTTACGAGGTCTACTTTATTTATATGCAGATGAATGATCCTAATTATTTAATAATCAAAGTTAAATATATGAGACATTTTTTGTAGAAAATGACATTTATTATAATATGCTTTATCATAATTGTTAATTGTTGTTCATTTATCATAATTGTAAATTGAAAAAGATTTATGCTTGTTCATTTATCATATTTGTAAATTGAAAAATATTCAATTTTAAAATAATATTTGTCTGAATTGAGCCCATCTCTAACTTCAGGGTCATTTGCTTACTTCAATATTGCCACTAAAAAAAAATTGCCATTAGATAAAAAAAGTACTTATTTTATACTTATTGTTGTCAGTACTGTAACTTGTGACTAAACTCCAAAATGAGGGAATTTGATTGCATTTTTACTCTAAAGATAATAAGGTATGGGCGGCCCCTTGATAAAATCTGTAGCGCTTTTTAAATTCACAGTTTTCATAAAATTCGATAGGGTTTATCATATTTCGAATATAACATTTGCTGCGTCTCATTCGCCTTGCGGCAAATGATTCATCGGGAAAATTAATCACATCTGTATTCCCAATATTGTCAATATCTTGCAAAAACTCAAATATATCAGACATTTTAATGCTCCCTGTTTAATGAAGATAATTTTATATTCACCACAAAAATAATATCTCGAAATTCACCAGTTTTTATATCGAATAAAAATTAAAATAAACTAGGTTTGTAAACGATTTTGACAGTTCAAAGCATGCTCAGCGTCTAAAGTCACCGATTTTGGTGACTCAAACTCACGGGAGATGAGTAACGATTTTTGATGACTTCTGTGAGAAACAAAGTTCTATGATTACAAATCTGTAACTCAAACTCATCTAAGTACCTATTTTGCGACTGGGCCATAGATTTTCATCTAAGAATACGGTGAAGAGAACTTTCTTCTCTATTATCGACAAAGTACGTAGCGGATACGCGAGATTTGTATGCAGGGTCTATATTTCTCACGGTTTTTCCAACTTTGAAGTCAAAAAACACCAACTTAGAGGCTTCGCAGCATATATGTTCCTATACATGGATTTACTCAGAATTCGGTGTAGAACATTTTATGTGAGTTTTGTGTGTCTGTCTGTCCCCCCTTATAACTTTGATTCGCTCAATTCACAGAGCCCAAAATTTCAGAATATACAAAAAGTTCTAGGCCTACAAAACTTTTATACTCAGAATTTTTAATTTTTGTTTCAGTCAGGGGTTATCAACTTTTGAAATTTTGGTTTATTTTTCCATATATCTCAGAAACCATAGAAGATAGAACGCTGAAAATTGGTATAAACATAGAAAAATACAAAATCTCAAATTGATTTTTTTTTAAATTCCAGGGTTTCTCAAACATTTTTTATTAAGAAAAATATTTTTTTTATGATAAATTTATGAGTTTAACTGCCTATATTTCCAAATATTTTAAAAATATCGAAAAAAGCCAAAACACCCCAACTAGATAATTTAATTTTCTATAAAAAATATTAGTATTGTAGAAGTAAATCTCAATTTTTTTTTTACAATTTTTATAAAAATTTAATTTAGTGACGACATCACTTCATACAATTTGTATGGTAGTCGCCTATACACAATATGTAAGAAGACTTAATATTTTGATACTTAAATCTCCAAACATACATACATACCATCATGCTGTTTTCATATTCTGTGTAGGAAAAACAGACTGACCTCCATACTATCCTATCCTGACAAACATACCTACATGTTTTATATAAAAAATAATATATCTTAAAATATTTATTAATTTGTGTTGTTTATAGTTTGGTACGTACTTTGATTATGCATACTAACATTTAACCTGACAATAATGCATTATTACTATTGCCATCTATGGAGTAACATACATACACATTGGTACAAGTAGGTAAACAAACCAAAAATGAAATAATATTTCTGGCGCAGTTCAGGGGTGACATCTGTGTGTGACACCGTCATCTCATTTATATGGACTGTTGCTTTCATTGTTTACAAATAAAAATTAATTTCTCAATGTCTCAATAAATGGCGTTACAAAAAGGTTTCTTCGTTACTCCATAGATGGCAATAGTAATAATGCATTATTGTCAGGTAAAATGTTTCACACTATTCAAATATATAGAACTTTCAAAATTACATCGATAAGGGAACTCAATAAGAAGGCATAATTGATGAACGTTGCGCAAGCGCATAAATTGATCACGTAAACCAGCCGATGACAGGTCGTAAGTCCTGTAGGTGCCTCGGGTTCCTGGTTCTTCTACAATATCCCTACTTCGTCTCTATTGAGATGTTGAAAAAATGTTTGTCAATAAAAATATCATTCGACTCCCGAAAGGGAAAAAAATCCAATGTTTGCGTATATGCAATTAAAAAAGAATATTCGATTTATGAAAATCAAATCAGATGATCTAGCAAAAAATGTACGCGATCTCGATTGGATAGGAGAAAAAAAATCAAGGAGTTTTTAAGCATATTAAACGAACAACTCTCATTAGAAGATCCATTTTCTTAGAAAAATGGGAATTTTTGAATATAAATGGAATGTATTTCTAATACTTAAAACCATACATTCAAAGGCCAAATATGTATACAGTGATGCGAGAAGCAATATCCTAAAAACAGTAGTAAGAACATTCCAAATCATAGCAATCATATCAAAGAACTCCAATGTGCCGATATTTTTTTATAACTAGGAATGAACGTCTGGATCAATCAAAAATCAAAAAGAATACGAAAAAAGCTAATAAAAAACTAAAGCTACAAGGTAATATTCCACATGCATTGGAATATTACCTCGTGTCAGGCGGGCTTTAGTATCCTGACGACCTATATCCGAATCTCTCAAGTCACTATTAGCTTTTGTAAATGAAAAAAGTTCATAATATTAGTTTATTTGGGTAAGATGCATGGGTTTAAAAGTAATGCATAATAGTTTTTTTACAATATTTATATTTATGAAAAAACACTCATTAACAAAATGACTTGTTAATCAAAATATAATTGTTTTTTCTTTGTTGCATTTCTTTTTGGGGTTTGTCGACTTGAAGAACTTTGAGTAAGATTTGAGAGCCAATTGGAAGAAGCTGTAGTTTTGACAGTTGAAGATGAATGGCTCACATCGAGTGTAGGATTACTGGTGGATTGCGCTGCTGCCCCACGACCTCTGGCCCCTCGTGGACCTCGACTACCTCTTCCTCGACCTCTGCCCCTCGCATTACTAACCTTTGGGCTTATTTCGGGAACTTCTTCAACATCACTGCCTGAATTATTGTCAAGATTAATTGTGTTTGTTGTGGTGCTCACCTTTGGTCCAGATTCTAAAATTTTCTGAATGTTAGAAAAACCATCATTGTTGGAATCTTCAAATTGTCTTTTCAACAAAGAAATTTGATCTAAAATTTCTTCTTCTGTTTGAGCATCTTGTTTCATTAGCTCTTCCAAAAAACTTTTCTTTTGACAATTAATTACATCTGAAATGGCCTCAGAATTCCCCTTCTGAGTGAAACTTACTACAGCTTCTCCGAGACATTTAACAGAAAGCATTTTCAGTTGCTTATTATCCGGAAGTTCCTTATAATATTTTTCTAATAATGCTTCCACGGTTATTTCTTCAGAATCAGCTTCATTGATAACTTCATCCATTACTTCTTTATCAATCTTCACTTTATCTGTATTCCTTTCTCTTACTTTTTCTTTTTTCAAAAGGATCATGTCTTGGGGATTAGCAACACTATCTGAAAATTGCTGCCCAAATCTAATTACATTGAATTGCTGACAATCTTGTTCATAAAATACACTCAGTCTTATGAGAGGTAATTCTGGTTGCTGAGAATGACCAGTGCGTTGCTCATCAGCTTTCAATAAAGCTTCGTGAACCCTTGTTTTTAAATACTTCTGAACTTGGTCAGCCGCATCTACCGCAAAAGAATCTAAACTTTCAACCTCGGAGAGTACAATAACTTCAAAAATGAAAGGACGGACAGTTTCCAACTTCAACTTGTTCATTTTGCAATTTTTATTATGTACCTGAAGTAATCCACAGTGTTTTTGTAATGATTCACCATGAGCAAGAGATGTAGCAACAGGTGAACCTGGCTGAGAAACAAAAAAATCTTTTGTTGCATTCCATTCTAAATCAATGCGGCAATCATGTTCATGACCCCAAATTACTAGATCAATGAAATCTGGTAAAACCTCTTCTGGTATGTAGTTCAGGTGTCCTCTATCTACTCTATTTTGATGAAGAGTGAATATATTAAAAATATCTTCTTCTGTTTCTAGCTTTTGTACTTTTACTTTTCCTTCACGAAAAAGTCTCGCTAAACGTTGATCTTTCAAAAAACTTAAGCCATACAATGCAAGTTTTGAAGCCCCCTTTTTCATCAATATTGGAGAAACAGTGATTTGACTGTAATCAGTCCACTTGCCAAAATAATTAACAAGTCCCATAGTAGATAAAATATCCAAAGAACTAATAGCTCCTCTACCAATAGGATCATCATGATTTCCATGAATGGAAAATATTGGAAAAGATATATTTATATTGGGGTCCTCATAATTAACTAAACCTGTTTGTTGAAAACTTTCATTCTGATTTGAAAATATTTCAAATTCAACAGGTTTGTTACCAAAACAATATTTCCTTAACAATGTTGTGCACTTAAGCAAGCAATTTGGTGATGGTTTTGCATCGTGAAACAAATCACCACCCAAAAGAATGAAATCTACATGATTTTCAACAGCATGCTGCAAAATTTCTTCAAAAGTATTGAAACTATCATCCCCTCGTATAGGGTCGAGTTCATTGTAGCCCAAATGAATATCTGTAGCAACCAATATGTTGAAAACATCTTCTGGACTACGATTTACATCCATAGTGATGTAATGGAAATCTTACCTGCAAAAAACAATATAATAAGAAAGCTTTATCATAACTGTTCAAAAATATTGGGTAGCTGGAACCACCCTACAGAGATGCGCCTTCATAGCGTTGCCGTGTGGCACGGAGCCAGCCATGGGTGACTGCCTGGCAGAGGAGAAGAGGAAACTACGCCGAGTACGAGAAGGACCTGCCAGCCTGACGCAGAGGATGGGCCCCGCCGGACTTTCAGCCACCACGTGGAAGACAGTGAGAGAGGATGTCGCTGTACCCTGGGGATGCACCTTCTGGTCGGCGTCTCTTCGTACTCAGTTGTGTTTGAGAGTTGGACTGTTATTCTTCATTTTGTTTTGTTGTTTTTGTTGAATTCTGTTGCTGTTGTGTTTTGTTTTATTTATTTATTTGCCGTTGGACCTTGATAATACTGATAATATGTTGAATAAATGCGCCGTACTAAAAGAATTTCATAGTGTCACCATCATTTATTCATTTGTCTCCTTTTCTTCCTCACATTGGCTTTGATGTTTCCTCGTGGTCGGAGAGAGGGCTCATCAATCTAATGCCGTCAAACAACAAAATTTTTAACAATTTTATGAAATCAAAGTATTTCAACTATACTATTACCGATACTTTTGTTGAAGTGGCTGATGGAAAACTTCGGCTATATTTTGTTTTTATTCTCTATCTTATAATATTGTTGACATCGCACGAAATCACATGAAATTTATATACATTTTTTGTAATAATGCCAATAGGTACGTAATCTAATTTGGATAAAATTCACGTTATCGCAGTGATACTTGTTTTTAACGAAAAAATCGCTGATAATTATTAGCCATTAAATTAAACAGCAAATAACACAATTCTTCAAAACTGACAGTTTCCTTACAAAATCTAGAATAGAATGACATTTGACAATTCCCATTTGGCGCCATTTTCTCTTCGGTAAGTTTAATTAATAATCGTTCGCAGAGTAAATTATACACCCTTTTGATAGTATTCATTATAATGTTTTATTCGTAACTTTTAAAGAAGTTAAATACTATCATCTATATTATACTCATATAATTCAAATAAAAAGATTTTTAATAATACTAGTATGACTATGGGAATATAAATAAAATTACTTAACAGATATCATAAAATTGTCATGCTCAATAATACATCCATGTGCTCAACAAACGCTTATCTCTTCAAGTGTTTCAATATAATAAAAAAAATATTCCTTAAATTTGGTCGAATATTGCATTGCATTGCAAACACATCTGCCTTGCGGTACCCATATTATTTAATTTTTAAATCATAATATTCACAGAGCGGTCTTGGATATTTGGCTGCGGCCACTTGGTTAAGGAACACTTGGGTGCGAGACACTTGGGTGCGAAGGACACTTGGTCGCGTCTTATTTTATTAAAAACCTAACCAAATTGAAAAATATTTAAATGATATTCACACATACAAATATTATTTTTATATTATAATTAAGTTTATAATGCAACTCGCTCGTGCGAGTCGCAATAATAACTATATACTAAACTATCTAACCTACTATAACCAAACTTTTGGTAAGAATAGGTTAGTTTGTATATATAAAAATATTTATGTTTTTGGTTTGTTGAATAAAAATATTTTCAATTCCTTGTTTTAGAAAATCTTTTTTATTTTACTTTATACTTTCTTTTAAACTGGTATCTCTTAACATTTAAAATGTATGTTTATCTAAAAATATCAAATATATACCAATATTAGCTGTTTTTCAATATCTACCTTATTATAAATTCGAATACATTTAATTAGAACAGACTGAGTCCCAAACAATAATAAATACAACAAGATGCTTATGTATACTAGTTACATGTAACACATGAGATCCAACTGTCGATAGCGATAGTGTGTATAGTTGAAGAATAAGAATCAAACTATAAACCCATAAATCCAAATTATTGAAAATTTTAACACATGTTGGTATGTATGTCAAGATAGGACAGTATGGAGGTCAGTCCTGTTTTCCTACCCGGAATATGAAAACAGCATGATGGTTCTGTATGCATGTTTGGAGATTAAGTACCTATCAAACTATTAAGTCTTCTTACATATTGTGTATAGGCGACTGCCCTACAAATTGTATGAAGCAATGTCGTCACTACATTCAATTTTTATAAAAATTGTTAAAAAAAGTTTGAGATGTGCTAATACTATGATAATATTTTTTAGAGAAAATTAAATTATCTAGTAGGGGTGTTTCGGCTTTTTCGATATTTAAAAAAAAATGAAAATATAGGCAGTTTAACTCATAAATTTATCATAAAAAAAATATTTTTCTTAATAAAATTTTTTTGAGAAACCCTGGAATTTTTTTGAATAAACTTATTTGAGATTTTGTATTTTTCTATGCTTATACCAATTTTCAGCGTTTAAGCTTTTATGGTTTCTGAGATATATGGAAAAATAAATTAAAAATTCAAAAGTTGATAACTGACTGAAACAAAAATTCAAAATTCTGAGTATAAAAGTTTTGTAGGCCTATAACTGTTTATATATTCTGAAATTTTGGGCTTTGTAAATTGAGCGGATCAAAAGTTATAAGGGGGGGACGGACACACACACAGACACACACACACACACACACACACACATACACACACAGACACACACAGACACACACACACAGACACACACACACGAAATGTTCTACTCCGAATTCTGAGTAAATCCGTGTATCGAACATATATGCTGCGAAGCCTCTAAGTTGGTGTTTTTTGACTTCAAAGTTGGAAAAGCCGTGAAAAAAGTAGACCTCTGCATACAATTCTCGCGTATCCTGGCTTGAAACATTATCGATATGTTAAGAGAACAAAGTTCTCCTGAACAAATCGACAGTTGGAATAGATTGTCATTATAATATTATGTAGATACTTTGTTTCTTTCAATAATGTTAAAGTTTCTGTCATTTATTTATTTTAATATGGATGTTGTTTTTAGTTTTGATTATATAATTTGATTTGATACCCTCCTCCCAAGAGGGTTCAGGTCGAGCTCACTTCTTAATGTCAAAATCAGGTCGAAGCACAATTTCATGTCACAATTTAAATTTATAAAAATATATATCACTATAAAATCGTGGTCTGACTATAAAAAAAAGAAAGTCAAATTGTTAATGGTCAAAAGTCAGGCGGCACGATTATGTCACAAAATAAAATATAAAATCAGTCTTCAATAAATCAAATTTAGGACGTCACAATGGTAATAATAAATTATAATTTAGGACGCCATGAATTATTACTGTTCATTATGGGCACATATCGTCTTTTCTCTTCATCGCCATGGATGAGCACATCCAATGCCAGGAAGGGCATCGTCGTTGATTGATGGGGGCCAGGATACCAGGGAAATGCTCCCCCGGTCCCTGAAAGCAGCAGATGCCAGTTGGGATACTGGATCGGGAACAGCAGCTGCTGGGCAGGTGTCCTCAGGGCGGCAGGGCTCAAGAGTGACACTGCAGGCTGCGGCTCCAGGACGAGCACAACTCAATGGCACCGGATCCCTTTCCGATGCAGAATCCGCCACTACACAGAACCGCGGAAGCACATCCGCTGGGATGGTGCTGCGACGTCCATCGCTGGCACTTTAGGACAGGTCTTCATGGCTTCAGGGGCAGGGCCCGACCGATGTCTCGATGGTTTCCTTTTCGACGTGGGCCTTGCGCAAGGAACGCCGACCGCGTTCGGCGAGCGTGGCTCGGGACAATCCGGCGGTATATTTCCGACTGTTCATGTGTCACTTGTATTGTCACATTTTTTTTGATTATGTCTCTTGTCAAAATTTGCTGTCTATATATATTATTTTAAATATTTGTTTGTGGTGTGCTGATTTGGCGCCGAATTCAAACAAAATATAATGCGAACAAGAGAGGTCGCATCAGATTGTTCTCCAACTTTTTGATAAAAAAAATCTCAAATATTTTTTTTAAGAAAAATATGTTTTTATGATAAATTTATGTGTTTAAATATCTATATTTAATTTTTTTAAAATATATCAAAAAACCCTGAATCACCCCAACTAGAGAATTTAATTTTCTATAAGAAATATGTCAATTATATTAGTACTTCTCAAATATTCAATATTTTGGATTTATGAGTTTTTACTTTAGTGCGTATTCTTTAACTATACATTCTATCGCCATCGACCGTTGGATGTCATGTGCTACATGCATGTATTTACATAAAAAAATGGACATGGGAGGCGCATCAAAATATATCGGGCTGTGTTCAAATACAACGCTCGACGTTGGGTGTCGGATGTACCTGAAGTTTCAGATTATGGCGTTTTTCACATCAACCTCACTAAACGCTTTCCTTTTCTTCCTCACATTGGCATTGTTGTCTATTCGTGGTGGGAGAGAGGGAGCTCATCAACGTCATATAGTTGTCGCCAAATATCTTGAACTTTTAGCCGAGAGGGGGGGCGATTTGCCATGGATGTATATAAGGTAATGGATGGAAGCATAGATAAAATTGTTGTAACCGGGGGGGGGGGGGGGGGGTCGCCGCCATCTTGCTCGAACCAAGTTTCATAGTGACCACGGATGTAACTAAAGTAATGGATGGATGCATTGATCAAATTTTTGAAGCTGCAGGGCGATTTCAAGGAAGTGCTGATTATCTTCATATTATATATAATTTATTTTAGTAAATGAAGCACAAGATTGGTGTAAACTGGAGTAAATCAAACCATTATTTCACTATAGAAAACAAATATATTATATGTATATAGAAAACTGCATATTTTCAAGACTTTACTGTACCTACATACTCAAAGCAAAGGAATATAAAAAAAAATATAAAATGTATACAATGTATAACAACAATAAAATTATAAAATGTTTAATTTATAAAATGTAAATAAAGCAAAGCAATAAAAATTATTATGTACTTTTAGAAATTATCCGAATAAGTACAATATATTTACAATATTATATAATGGCCAAATTGTATTAAAAATAAAAACTGGTGAAAATAGATTATTTTCTTGATTTTTAATGGAGTTTTACATGTTAACGCCGTCAGCGTTAAAAATGCGGTACCTACAATTTATATTTTCAAATGAGATTAGATTAAAAAATGCGTTTTATCTTTAAAAAAACACGTGTGCTCCCAGAAAATACACGTTTTATTTTAATTTTGTATTGCTTCTCGGGCAACTAACAGGTAGGTGCTATGTCAAATATTAATTCAACACGCACCCAATGACAAGTTGCCACATTCTGGAGATTTGTGATATTTATGTGTCCCCACCGGGTATCGAACCCGGGACCTTTAGCTCAGATACCGAACCAACTGGGCCACGAAGGCCGACAAATGTTAAAAAAACACAAGTTACTTTAGGGACATTATTTTTGTCTGTAGAATACCCACAGCCCAATTTCTAATGTATATACATACATATAACAACAACTTCAAAGAACATATTAACGGTGAAAATAATGTTAAAAAATCTAAAAGACCATTAATATTAATCCAACACAAATCCACTTACCTAAAATGTGACAATCCTCTTTCTTGGGATGATTTAAATCTACTCGATCGACTTTTGCAACTAAAAGCAGCACACATCACCATATTTCTTTTTATTTAATATTTCATAGAACAAGTAATACACTGTTTCAACACAAAAATGATTTTAAAAATAATAAATTAGGTATGCAAAGGACACCCTGACAGCTAGACGCCACACGACAGACTGGCTGGACGCGCGGCTTCAAAAATATTACGATTACGAATGCCTCTATCTATCCAGTTAGTGTACATCCTTGTGCTACCTGTGCTACATTTGGGTCGAGCAAGATGGCCGCCAGGAGGTTTCTCCACACCCCCTATTGGACTCAAATGTCTTAATACATATTGGTTCGAAAGTTCCATCCATTACATCCATGCGATTTGCACGTAAACCAACGAAGCGAAAAGACACAAATTTGCGCTCTAAGCAACCGGAGACTCCTTTAAGATGTTTGGCCAAAATTATACCTCACTCGGGCACATCTCAACTAATAACATTATTTAATTTTGATATTATGGGTAAATTTTTTTCCAATGGCAATGAGTTTGAATTGCACTACAGGTGTGAATCACATTGAAGTTAGTTACAAAAACTTTGTTGCGAGTTTGCACCTTTAGAAAATTTCACGAGCTTATATTTTTAGTCCGTCGCTTCGTGACTTCGTCAGTCGAGAATAGATATATGCATTGTTGGGTGTGCGAACGTTTATTAGAAATGAAAGTTTTTAAAATAATTTTAACTTTTGAGTACGTTGTAATTAATTTATTGTATAGGTAATATTGAATAGTGTTGTGTTTTATTATTTGTACATATGTGTATATACATGTGTCTAGTGTTATTATAAAAATGTTTTTGAAAGTTTATAGTTGACATGACCATAATAAATATAATCGTGTTGTGAATATTGTACAAAATGAATATGCCCCGTGCTGTCTATTGGGATTTATTCATAATTTTCATTTCTGCAAACGTTTTCATCTCAATCAAGGTAAGATTATTTACTTTTGTGTTGACATATTGTATACAAAAACTTGTTGGATTTACCTGAAAGTTTGACACCTGTAAATAGTACACCTGCTGTGTACGAATACGTCCTTTTAATTGCAAAGTTAATATTGAAATAGTAACTCGTGTATACATAAACAAATCTGTCTTTTGAAGGATCTAGAAATATTGTACAGTACAAATTAAATGTTTCGATTCCCTAGTTATTATCACTTGCTCTTGAAGCGATGTTTTGTTGATGTTATATACATAATATTTATTATTACATATGTATAATGTATACATTAATAGTAATGGTAGGCAGGTAGATATCGCCTATTGACACGTGAAAGTAGGTACACTTCAATTTTTAGAAGGCAAACGGGTTCGATCTCAATTCTACTAGTAATAGAATAATTTAAGTAGGCATAATAATATTTCTAATTACTTAGCATATTTTATCAAAATTTCAATAAAACCTTTGATTTTTTGTTCTACCTTTAGGGAAGAAGTAATTTTTTACGTAGATATATTTTCAATTTTTAAAAGCATATCTTTTGCAAAATAATATTTATCATCATAAGAGTAAACTTATTCATTTCTAATTGTTAGTTATAGTTACATATTAAAACAAAAAACGAGTGCCCCCTACAAAGTACCTAATAACGGTGTTATTAATTTATAAACAATTCAAATGTATGGATTAATTGTGTTTGTTTACAGTTATTTCGGAATTTGCTAACCGCTGAAGTTAGGACACCAATTATTCATATTAAAATTTAATTGATTTCTACGGTGAATTTTAAATACTATTTTATTTTTGAGGCACGTAAAAAAGTTTTTTAACGAACATTAGTAACAAATAATGTTAGTTTTATAAATTAATAAATAATTAAAAAACGAGTGGGTTGTGGCCAACACTAAACTCCATACCGTAGTAAGCGTTCATTTTTTCTTCTTTAAATGTTGACAATCTCTAAATACATTTTTATGAAGTACATTTCTATTAGATTCTTAAACAAATATAAGATTCTCAGAGGACAAAAGTTTTCACAATACACCAAACACACAAAAACATTGTCACAAAACTCATAGTATGCACTTTCTGCATGATACCTGTTGAGAAATTTTAAATAAAATTTCATTACTATATCAAGATGAGCATGTATGTGACAGTGTATCAATGTTGATGAGGCGATGTATATGTGTCAAGATAGAAGAATGCGGTGTTCGGCTCTCACTGCCTACCCCTCGAAGATATTAGTGGAGAGTAAAAAATTCGTTTGTCTATAGAGACACATAAAATAATCCTTGTTAAACAAGTACATATACATCTTCCTACGTTCCCTAAAATAAGCAAATAAATGCTTGTGCAGTCGTTTTTTTTAAATAATAATTATAGGTGAACAAAATCGGTCGAGGCAGGATTCGAACTCGCGACCACTGGATTACTAGCCCAGCGCGCTAACCGCTCTACCATCGACCCATCTATTTTTGATGAGTGTATTTTTATTATATCAAAATTTTAAACAGTATAAAAATACCTCGACTTTCCAGACCGTGAGAGCATTTTGAAAATTTGGACAGATGAAATCATAGAGAAGAAATTAACGGATATCTATGGAAAACTAATCAGCTCTAAGTTTATGGACTTAACATAATATGATATCAATATGAAGTCAATCGGAATTATAGTTTGGGCTCTAGAGAGGACACATAAAAACAACGTAAATTATGAAATCATAGAGAAGAAATTAAAAGTTCTTTATGGAAAACTAATCAGCTCTAGGTCTATGCACTTTACACATATTATAATGTATGTAAATATGAAGTCGATCGGACTTATAGTTTGGGCTGTAGAGAGGACACAAAAAGGATAATTCCGTACGCCGAACGCCGTATGTCGTACGCCATACATACAAACAAATCACGACGTAACTCACAGTGTGCACTCTCTACATGATTCCCGTTGAGAAATTAATGTAAAAAAATATGCTTAAAAATTGTGAAATCATGACTCTCCACTATTCCATAGTGTGGAGAGTAAAAATAAATGAACATTTACGGCAATACGTAACTGTGTTAAAAGATAAATTTAATTAATTTGAAATTAGTTTTTATGTTTATAATTTCACAACTTATTTAATTGGTTGTGTGTCGTAATTTTAATCATTATCTTTTATTATATTAAGTAGGTATCTAACGTATTTTATTCCGTTAAAGCTAATACCAGATTTTTTAAAAATATCAATTACCGTTTTTTATAGTTATTGATTTATTTAAAGCTGAATCCAGTAGTCGCGAGTTCAAATCCTGTTGATTTATATCATACTTTGTTTAGAGAATCTATACTTATAATCTACATGTTTAGGAAGACATATTCAGTAAAAAGCATTAAGCTAATTTAAAATCCTAGAGAAGTCATTTCTACCTAGGTCAATTGGAGCAATCCTTCTATTTTGTCAATGACGGCGCGTTGTCTTTGGATTTTTTTAAAATTAAATTACCCAATTTAAGTTCCATAAAGATTTACATATTATGATATTCGCGTATGTTCTCTGAAAAGTAAAGTCAGTTCATTTTGCTGTTAATAATGGCCTCATCACCCAATACAATTGTCCTGTGAAAGGAAATTAATCTTTGTGGAGCTCAAATCAGTAATCTGAATTTTAAAAACCCTAAAAAATAAATGATATAAGGATATGTTTCGTTTTAGATGTCTTTAGCACTTGCATTTCTTTTGCTTTCTATAAAGTAAAAAAAAACTTGACGCATGTATTTTCAATGACGTAAATCCTGCGACAAGTCTGTTCTCATCCGCATATTCACATCCGCCTGATGCATCTCTGGAGTGCACATTGTGTGAGAGAGTCGGAGCTAAAATAAATAAAAATGTCTAACTATATAATCATCTACATGTCTACTAAATCTCATTGTTTTATTATGAATACTTATTTATTTAACATATAATGTTATAATACACATAAAGATATAATTCACTAGTATATTAATTTTTACAAATAGCTGTTTTTGCAATGCCTAATCAAAAAGATTGCAATCTTGTGCTTGATGAGGGAATCACTTACACTGACAAATAAAAAATATCAAATACAAAGCAATTAAATCAAAGTCATACATAAAGTAATTAAATCAAAATCATACATGAACAAAAAGTCAAAAACATTAAAAAAAGTTTAAAAATAAATGAAAAATGAGGAATAAGTACAGACAATTGAAACATATCAAAACACATATTCAAATAAAAAAAGGAAATACATGAAAATAAATGAGAAATGAGGAATACAGACAATTGAAACATAATCAAAACATATATTCAAATAAAAAATATTTTACTGACATTTCGGAGGAGAGGTGGACGGTTTGTAATAATCCCTGTTTTGGAATCTTTTTTTTCGGTGTTTGATAGTGTTACTTAAATGTTTCAGGAATTTCATTCACCAGAAACGCTCTTTGACGAGCTCCGTCAGAATGGATTATATAGTATCTTGAATTCTTTACATCCTTTTAAGAGGACATATAACGCTAAATCTAGTGACTGATAACATGATATGATGAAACCGCCTAATGCACTATGAAGTTACGTGTTAGTAAAGGTAACTATTGCGTGCGTAAAAAAGGTTTACGTGATTTAAATTATCGGAAACCCAAACTTTGTTGATATTTTGCATTTTAAGAACAAACCTTACTTGAAATGAAAAAACTTTATCGAAATATTTATTTTTCTACGACACATAGTTACGGAGTTTAATTAAAAAAAATACTTTAAACAAGGATATTTTTACTATTTTTTTTAGGGGAATTTAGGCTGAACTTAAAAATTGTGAGACGAACATTCAATAGAGAAACGTTGTAAACATTTATAGTATTTTTTCTAGAAACACACTGATTAAGATATTTGAGCAATTTGATTTGAAATTGAGGTGTTTAGGTTTATATGGCCCCTTAATTAACTTCGTGTTTGTCTGTACTGGAATTTCGCAATCGATTTTAAACTAACTTCCCGACCAGTTAGAGCTCTGAAACTTTCAGACTTTGTCTATTCCCGATGACAATGCACGCTGAAATCATGTTTTCAGCTTAATCCATTTGATATTTTGAAAAAAAAAATTCAAACAAAGTAAACTAAATTTATTGCATTACCACATTTTTTATGATTTTTTTTTACGTGAAGAAAAACTTTGAAAAGGATGTTCTCATTTTTTTATACTTGTTTATATTTACCAACCCAATATACGCCATGCACTCTTCCATAATAATTAATGTATATTTGTATGAAATTATATTTTATTTCGTTTTCTAAATTTATTCCCGGAGGACGAAGCCGAACTTTAGTATCATAATCGACATAATATGTCTACATTATTTTTCCCGTATCAATGAATTTCTACGTAATTTTTTGTATCAACTCGATTTTTTTGACTCGTATTTCGAGAAATACATTGCTTATCAATTCTGCATAATATCTATATTATTTTCCGTTGCATGGTTTGAACATGGATCAAAATCCACAAAAAATGTAAAAAAACAGGCCTTACAAAATCTCGCGGATCTTGGCTTGAAAAACTATGTCGATATGTTAAGTGAAAGTGAAAGTTGTCAGCCTTTTTGGCTCAGTTGGTTAGGTATCTGACTGTTGATCCAAAGGTCCCGGGTTCGATTCCCGCTGGAGACGCTGTTTTTAATTGTGTTTTTAGTCTGGATCTGTGAGACGATTAATATCGTAAGTCATGTGGCAACTTGTTATTGGGTGCGTGTTAAATGAATATTAAACATAGTACCTGTTAGTTTGCCCGAGAAGTAGAAAATAGAAAAATATAAATAGATTCTCTTGAATAAATCGGCAGTTGGATAATTTAATAATTTTGTGTGTATTTGGCCAGCAAACATAAATAATAATGTGTGTATTTGGCCAGCAAACATAAATAATAATGTGTGTATTTGGCCAGCAAACATAAATAATAATGTGTGTATTTGACCAGCAAACATAAATAATAATGTGTGTATTTGGCCAGCAAACATAAATAATAATGTGTGTATTTGGCCAGCAAACATAAATAATAATGTGTGTATTTGGCCAGCAAACATAAATAATAATGTGTGTATTTGGCCAGCAAACATAAATAATAATGTGTGTATTTGCCAGCAAACATAAAAACATAAAAATAAAAAAAAAAAAACATAAAAACCGGCAACGTTGGCCTTAGCTACCACTCGTATATTATATCGGTCCTATTGCTTTTTAATTTTTTGTTGTAAATAAATAATAAAATTAGTCTAAAACAGTAAAATAATAATAAATAGTCTTCATTTAACGCGATAAATAAAAAGTGTCAGTGGATTTTAACGTATAAATTGAAAATAAACGTATTTAAAATTTCATTTTGATAGGTCTCCAGTAACCAAGGTATACAATTATTTGTTTTATAGGAAAATCTTAGATTATAGGAAAATATATTATTATGTCATATTAGATACGTAAATAAATATAGATAATTATTATTAGACTATAAATTTTATCTAATCTAATTAATATTTAATAATTTGATAATAACTATAATAATTAAAATTTGTATATGAAAATTAGGTAATAGTATGAAAATAGGAATTAATTTATTTAGGTTACTGGATTGTAGATAGTTATATTTGCCAACATAAAAATTCAATTCGTCTCCTATTGTTTTGTAGATTGATATTATTATCTAATTTGCAACCATCGGAGACGATAATAATAATAATAATTTGTCATCGGGTTTAAAGATGAACAATATTTTAGATAGATTAACCAAGGCAGGCATTCCTAGGCAGCGGTTAAAATGGACTAATGAGATTAATACGTTTTTAATAAATTCATATTTCTACGTAACTAAATTAGAGACAGATATGTTATTTTATAGGAAAAAATTACATTCATTTTTCTGTCAAAATTTTCCGGGAGTGACAGTTACTGAACAAAGAGTAGCCGATCAAAAAAGATCGATTTTTAAAAATAATTTAATTCCTCAAACAACATTAAATCAAATAAAATTAGAAGTAGGTGACAGATTGCAACGTGAAAATTTAGATTTTCAAAATATTAATGAAAATAATTTAGATGATAATAGTTTACAAAATATGACTGCGGATAATGTTATATTAGAAGAAAATTTAAATATATCATTAGAATTATCCAATCAAAATATATTTCTAAATATAAGGGAGTTAAATGTATCAAACATTAATTTCGTTGACGAAAACATTATAGCGTTAGCAAATTTATTAATTAATAATATAAATAGATATATAGATGTAGATCCTATAAATAGACCAAAATTATTTAAATTAAATACGTCCAAAAAATTATCTAAATTAATATCCGACATAAATGATATAATTTTACCAAAAATAATACATGACAATATTATTTTTTTAGATTTACACACATTAATATATGCTAGCGCTATAACGGTTTATGAAGCTCTAGGCATTAAAATAAATTTAAATAATGAAAATTGTCATAGATATAAAAAACCTGATTGGCAAATTAGATTAGAAAGGGATGTAACGTTATTGAGAAGTAGTATTGCTAGGGTTATAGAATTCAAAAATGGGAATAGAAGTAGAAATATATTAAGACATGTAGGCAAAATTGGGGTAAATTTTGGATATAATAATGTACTTAGCTCAAATAACATACATACAATAAATGATTTATTAGATCTTTTAAAGCAAAAATTAGCAGTCAAATCTAGTAGACTTAAAAGATATAATTATATTTATAATAAAAATAATAATAATAAATTATTTAAAAAAAATGAAAAATTATTTTATTCCAAATTAGATAGTCAAAATAGTAGTACTAATAATAATATAACATTAACCTCTGAATCAGATATTCGCGATTTTTGGTCCAAAATTTGGAGTAACGATATAACACATAACAATTCGGGCCCGTGGATAAAAGATGAGGAGCTGAATTTTGCTGATGTGGAGGAAATGAGTTTCTCTGAAATAACTTTAGATTTATTAACAAAAAATATTAAAAAATCTCATAACTGGAAAGCCACGGGTTGCGACGGAATAAATAACTTTTGGTATAAACGTTTCACTTCTTTACATCCACTTTTGGCTAAAAATTTATCAAAATTAATACGACATCCTCAAAATATTCCAAATTTTCTTATTAAAGGAATAACATATTTATTACCTAAAAATGAAAATATTAATAATCCTTCTCAATTTAGACCGATAACATGTTTACCTACGATTTATAAAATTTTAACTTCCTGTATGACGGATTTAATTTATAAACACGTAGATGAAAAAAATATTTTATCGGAAGAACAAAAAGGATGTCGTAGAAAATATTTAGGATGTAAAGAACAACTAATAATTGATTCAGTAATTCTTAAACAAATACAAACTAAAAATCGTAATTTACATGTAGGATATATTGATTATAAAAAAGCTTTTGATAGTGTACCGCACTCGTGGCTTTTAAAAATATTAGAAATATACAAAATTAGCCCAATTTTAATAAACTTTTTAAAATGTATTATGTTAGGCTGGAATACAGATTTAAAAATAAATTTAAATTCTAATAAAATATCTATTCCAGGAATTAAAATTAAACGCGGAATTTTTCAGGGAGATTCATTGAGTCCACTTTGGTTTTGTTTAGCTCTTAATCCGCTTTCTAAAATGTTAAATGAATCTAAGTATGGAATAAAAATTAACGGTCATCCACGGTCTAATATTAAAATTTCGCACTTAATATATATGGATGATATAAAAGTATATGCTAAATCTGATTCAGAATTGGAAAAAATGATTAGGATAATAAAAGCATTTTCAGATGATATTAGAATGTCTTTCGGTTTAGATAAATGTAAAACTTTACATGTCGAAAAGGGTAAAATACTAGAAATGGGTGGTGATATTCAAAGAAATTTTCAAATAGATAGTTTGAAAGGGTTGGAGGTTTATAAATATCTAGGTTATCCGCAGTCTAACAAATTAGACCACACGAAAATAAAATTTGATATTAATATAAAATTTAAAGATAGAATTACGAAAATATTAAAATGCAATCTGTCAGCTAAAAACTTAACTAAAGCTATTAATACTTGGGCAATACCGATATTGACATATTCTTTTGGAATTATTAAATGGTCAAAAACAGATTTAGATAGTTTAGAAAGAACAATTAGAACGCGTTTAACTAAATTTCGTTGTCATCATCCTAATTCCGCGATTGAACGAATCAATTTGCCTAGGAATTTAGGAGGTAGGGGTATAATAAAAATAACATCGTTACATAATAATCAAATTGAATCGCTAAAAACTTTCTTTCACAAAAAATCTGATAGTTCTTTAATGCATAAAGTAATCTGTGAGGCGGACAAAAATTTAACAACATTAAATTTAAATTACGAGAATGCCAATAACAATATAATAAATATAAATGACGACCTTCTAAATTCGTGGCTAAATAAAATAATTCATTCTATACATCCAAAATTTCTCAACCAACCTTATGTTGACAAAATTTGGTCAAACAAATGGTTGAGTATTGTTGATTTGGACGCGGATTTAGAAGGTTTTATAATAGCAATTCAGGATAGAGTAATAAAAACTAAAAATTATCAAAAATATATAATAAAAGACATAAATGTAGATGATGATAGTTGTAGGAAATGTTTGGCTTTTCCGGAAACAATCGATCATATAATATCGGGCTGTTCTTTTCTCGCGCAATCAGAATATACATTTAGACATAACCAAGTAGCAAAAATAATACATCAAAATTTAGCTATTAAATATAAATTAATTGACGCGATAAACATAAAACCATATTATGAATATGATCCGATTTCATTTTTAGAAAATAATAATATTTCGCTTTATTACGATAAAACAATATTAACTGACCGGTCAATTCAACATAACAGACCCGATTTAATAATACATGATAAAATTAAAAAAATAACATATATTTGCGACGTGGCTATTCCAAATTCTAGTAATATTATAAAAACTTTTGATGAAAAAATTAGAAAATACACCGCTTTAGGTAACGAGATTAAAAGACTTTGGCATTCTCGTAAAATAATAATATTACCGTTCATTATTTCAGCCACTGGCATTATTCCAAAATCGTTAATCCGTAATTTAGAAATTATAGATTTATCGAAAAATTTAATAATAAAAATGCAAAAAACGGTAATTATGAATACATGTAGAATCGTTAAAGATTTTTTAAACGTTAATATTCGGGAATCAGTAGGGTTGTTAGGTAGTATAGAGACCTCCTCAGAGCCTAATCCTTTGATATGTTAAGTATCTGGATGGGTGAACCATTCCCAATTGAAAGCTTGATGATGCGTTTGTTGCATTTTATTTTGCTCTTTTAAATAATTTACAATTTACGCATTGATCTGCTAATTCTTTTGAGGAAGTGTATAATGGTAATAATAATAATTGAGTGTTATTATTTGTAGTGCTTAATTGTTATTAATATCATTAGTAAATCGGCCAGCGCCGTAAAAAAAAAAAAAAAAAAAAAAAAAAAAAAAAAAAAAAAAAAAAAAAAAAAAAAAAAAAAAAAAAAAAAAAAAAAAAAAAAAAAAAAAAAAAAAAAAAATAATAATATGTGTATTTGGCCAGCAAACATATAAAAATAAAATATAAAAATAATTAATTATTTATTTATCACAATATGATAATTATATCCATGATATATGTAATCATGAGGGTTTTGATTTCACCGCTTGACCGAACTTACCCCCTGTATGTGGGTATTACAAAAATCATTACTTAAAAGTAATAAAATTAATCTTAATTTTTCTATAATTCAATTATTACAATGATTATATGATTCGCTTACTTATATTAATACTTGGTTTTGTTCTATTGATATACTTAATGTGATTATAGACGCGTTTCGTGCGTGGCACATCGTCAGAATAACGATAGACGATATTCCTCGCACGAAACGCTTCAATAATCACAACGATTCAATAAAACCAAGTAGGTACATACCTATTATTTACTTAAAAATATGGAACTTCATCAGGAATTATCGGTTGAGAAACTAAATTTAATAATAATTATTAGTCAAATGAAATGTATTGGCACTCAAAATTAAACTAGCCAAGTTTCTTGAGACGAATATACAAGAATGATTTAATGTATCTATGAATGATACGACATTTTAAATACTCTTCTTCCGTTAATTGTGTAGGTAATTCAGTCTTTCAAGTTCTTGCATTTACATAGTGTAAGACCAAAATGATATTGCTCTTAGTACTTTTAATATCAACAAAGGACAGAAACTATAGTCCTTGATTAACTCTGAACACTATCAAGAATAATGATACTTACTTAGTATGTTATCAGCCTTGTCTGATACAATGTGAGGTTTGTTGTTTGCTTTTTATGGTACTTGCCCAATGCATTATGACATTCACATTTCGAAATCATCGCAACAATGGTTTTTGTCAAAAGTACTTTTAAGTACCTACTAATAGCAACGTAAGATTCCTCCTATATGTAATACTCCGAGAGATACCTACTTCGATTAATCATTTTATAATGGCTGTTTTTTTTTATATACTTTCTTTCATATTGAATATAGGTATGAAAAAGGTAAGTGTGGGAGTGGTTGCGTTTATCAGTGCACATCTTCTTTATAGGTGAAAATTACAGATTTTAATATTAGTTCAATATATAATTTGTACTTGTATGTTTTTTAACAGATTTTTAATTATCTCAATAGAGACGAAGTTGGAATATTTATTGTAGGAGAACCGGGAAATCAAGGCACCTACAGGGCTTACGACCTGTCATCGGCTGGTTTACGTGATCACTTTATGCGCTTGCGCAACGTTCACCAATTATGCCTTTTTAATGAGATCCCTATCAATTCAATTTTGGAAGTTCTATATATTGTTATACTGAAATTCTTTTCGCTTGAAAATAAGGAATTTTTACTACAGCCATCTGTGGGTGAAATTATGAACAACAATCTTATTATTTTTTATTTATTTTGTTGTAACGCCATCTATTGATTATTTACAAAAAACCAATTCTCTCAATAGATGGCGTTACAACAAAATAAATAAAAAATAATAAGATTGTTGTTCATAATTTCACCCACAGATGGCTGTAGTAAAAATTCCTTATTTTCAAGCGAAAAGAATTTCAGTATTACAATATATAGAACTTCCAAAATTGAATTGATAGGGATCTCATTAAAAAGGCATAATTGGTGAACGTTGCGCAAGCGCATAAAGTGATCACGTAACCCGCCGATGACAGGTCGTAAGCCCTGTAGGTGCCTTGATTTCCCGGTTCTCCTACAATAAATATTCCAACTTCGTCTCTATTGAGATAATTAAAAATCTGTTAAAAAATATATTTGACTCCCGACAGGGAAAAAAATCCAATGTTTGCGCATATGCAATAATAAATATATTCGATTACTTGTATGTTATTTGAACCTATAAAACCCATCCGTTTGTGTAATATGTACTTTGTATTACTATTCATTTATCGTATGGTACTAGTGAATCAAATGTTTAAATCAAAATGAACAAAACCTTGTATTACTGAAATATGTAAAAGAAATATAAAAAAAAGGATTTTTTATAAATCTACCCGGGTGTGCGTTGAACAAATCTTAGTAAAAGTACTTACAAAGATACAAATGATACTAAAATCTGCAATTTTCACATATAGAAAAGGGATGCGCATTGGTAAACGCAACCACTACTATAGGTGGCAGATACACCTTTTTCATATACCTATATTTATATAGGTTTGAAAAATAAAGAAGGGAATATAAAAAAAAACAGCCATTAAAAATTGTTTTTTGATGTTGCTATTTCTTAGACTATAAAGTACTAGGTGTGTATTTTTATACTATTTCATATCTTATTATTCATGACCTTTCATTGTTGATTATATTTATATTATTATTTTAAATGTTATAGTAGTTTTGTAATGTTCTGTAGGTTTATTGAGGGACCCTCTATAACCCTCGTTTGGTGGTCTTCGTGGCTCGGATTGATATTTGACTCCTATTATTTTCTATATTAATTTTTGTCTTAGACGCGAGCTTCTCTGGATTTTAGATTTTTGCGTATTTTTATTTTTAGCTGTGAAGCATCGGCTGAAAACAATGTTTCCACTCTTTAATCCTTTGAACGCGTTAAGCAAAAAATAAAATTTGATCTGAAAAATGCAAATTTTCAATAAAATATATAAAATTCCTTTAAATTTTTTGTAATCAATATCTTGATTTAATACATAAAAAAATAGTTGTCACGTTATATTTGGGGGGGGGGGGGTTCAAAGTTTTTATTTGAATATATATTTTTTTCCAAAGGTCACGTTTTTTACAAGCCTTTACGCGTTCAAAGGGTTAAGTAATATCGTTTTCGAGTAAGTAGTCGGGTAGTTGAAAATACAAGGAGCAAAATAACATCATTCCGTCCCCATATGCGGAGCGGGTGGTGGTGAGAGTAGCGAATAAAACATCATACTGTGTTCAGCAATGAGGTTCAATGAATTATGCATTTTTTTTTAGAAAAGTTTTACATAATAATAATTGGGATCTCACTAGCCCAAAGGCTATCATTGAGTTTCCCATACAAAAAGGTCAAGTACATGTTACATACCTTAAGTTACAGTATTAAAATTACTTATAAATGTGTCAAATGTTTTTAATTAAAATCTACAATAAATTTTTTAAATACAGTTTTAACTGAGGATATTTTATCAAGTTTATCCATACCACTTACTTTCAGTGTCCTTTCACATGAGACGAGACAGTTGTTTATGGATTCACGCTCGTGTCTTTTTTCTTTTTTACAAGATATACATTATGATGTATGAATTAGCAAATGCCCTTGTTATATAATAAGTAAATTAATGATATAATATACATATTCCTACATTCCTTAAATCAAGCATAAATGCTTGTGCTGTAATTTAACGAAATGAGTCGAGGTGGCTAGGGTGGGGTTCACTCCTAAGATGGGTGGTGGCAGAGCGGTTTGTAATCCAGTGGTCGCGAGTTCGAATCCTGCCACGACCGATTTCGTTCTCCTATAACATAAGCATACGCTTAATTTAGAGAATATAATATATGAAAATGTATATGTAAGGACATTTTCATTCTTTAAAAAAAAACTCACCAAGAAAAGTGGCGAGGATTTCGTTTCCATGCTTTAAAATTCATAACAATTAGTAAGTAGGTAGGTAGGTAATAATAATCAAGATTTTTTGTTTAACCTAGAATTGTTTTTTCCTCCCACAGTTTAAATGTTTCAGTGACGAGGTATTAAGAATTTTCATATAGGTACCTAAAAATGTTATCTTATCAATATTATTCTGCATATATATAATTTCCTACATCCAAAAATAATCTCAATAATACTTACCTATTGTATCTCGGTGTTTCATTGTAATCGAGACAATTAAAAGATAATATTCCTATATCATAATATTAAAATTATTTTTTAAATATTTTTACACATACCCACATATCACATTAGTAGTAATCATGGTTTATTATTTTTTCCGAATTCATCTCTGATCGATTTCGTTCACCTTTTTCGATTATTGAAAGGAATATTATACTGTACTAGTTGCATGTAACACGTGAGATCCAACTGTCGATTGCGATAATATGTATAATTGAAGAATACGAACCAAACTATAAACACTAAAACACAAATTTATATACATTTTAAGATATTTTGATTTCTATATAAAACATGTAGGTATGTATGTCAGGATAGGATAGTATTCAAAATTCCCAAAGTTTCATCGCAATCGGATGGTTGGTTTGGGAGTCCATCGGCCACATACAAACAAACAAATATACGTAAATCCATTTTTATATATGTAGATAAAAATAATCATTTCTCATTTTTCCGAATATCTCAAAATTATTTCCGATGCTGAAGTAGCAATGTTTATATTTTCTTCGGTGTGTCTTTATTTCAATATAATAACTACGCTATTATCTAGTTACCGATTGTTGTGGGAAGGCCACATACCATAATTTCTACAATTATTCCACCTTGACTCATCTACCCTTGTATAGGTATTCGGATTCGTATACACATTAGAGCTGAAAATATATTATGTCTCGTACAAAATTTTAATAATTAATTTATTATTCTGATTTCTACTAAAGATTTTTACTCTGTTAGTTGTGACGTAAAATATCGATGTATAAATTTTTTATGAATTCATATTATCGGTGAATTATGAGCAAACGTTTTGAATGTAAGAAAGTCTTGTATGTAAGACCGTGACTGTACCTGTATGTGTCACTGTAAGACTAAGACCAAAACCAGTATCTATTATAAGACTAAGAGTCTTGTGAAATTTTATAAACCTATATATTTTTTTTTTATTTATATATATATATATATATATATATATATATATATATATATATATATATATATATATATATATATATATATATATATATATATATATATATATATATATATATATATATATATATATATATATATATATATATATATATATATATATATATATATATATATATATATATATATATATATATATATATATATATATATATATATATATATATATATATATATATATATATATATATATATATATATATATATATATATATATATATATATATATATATATATATATATATATATATATATATATATATATATATATATATATATATATATATATATATATATATATATATATATATATATATATATATATATATATATATATATATATATATATATATATATATATATATATATATATATATATATATATATATATATATATATCACCGTTTTCGTGAGAACTCACTGTATGGAGGTTAGTATTTTTTTTCCTGCCCAGAATATGAAAATTGCATGATGGTATGTATGTATTTTTGGAGATTAAGTAGGTATCAAATTATTGAGTGAGATATTGTGTAGTGTATACTGCCTTACATACAAATTGTATGAAACGATATCGTCACTAAATTCAATTTTTATAAAAATTGTTAAAAAAAAGTTTGAGATGTACTTCTACAATCCTCATATTTTTTTATAGAAAATTAAATTATCTAGTTGGGGTGTTTCGGCTTTTTTCGATATTTTTAAAAAAATTGGAAATATAGGCAGTTCTCAATTCAGCGTTCTAGCTTTTATGGTTTCTGAGATATATGGAAAAATAAAGTAAAAATTCAAAGTATAAAAGTTTTGTAGGCCTATAACTATTTGTATATCCTGAAATTTTGGGCTCTGTAAATTGAGCGGATCAAAAGTTATAAGGGGGGGGGGGACAGACACACGAAATGTTCTACTCCGAATTCTGAGTAAATCCGTATATGGAACATATATTCTTCGAAGCCTCTAAGTTGGTGTTTTTTGACTACAAAGTTGGAAAAGCCGTGAAAAATATAAACCCTACATACAAATCTCCCGTATCCTGGTTTGAAAAATTGTCGTTATGTTAAGAAAACAAAGTTCTCTTCAACAAATCGACAGATGGAAAATTTAAAATACTTACTCAAACGGTCTGGAACAAAAGTTAAATAGTTTATGTATGGGAAAATTGAATATGAGCAACTCTTTATCGATATTGTACGTGTCTCTATAGACCAGTGAATATTTTTTTGTACTCTTCAATACTATCTTCCTAAATTCTTTTTTCTTGAAACATATCATCTTGCTCATAAGGAAATTTTTTACATAAATTTAAAAAGGTATCATATAGAGAGTGCATACTCTGAGTTTCGTGACAATTTTTTTGTGTGTAGGTATGGTGTATTATGTCCTGTAGGTATGGTGTATTAACTTTGACCTCTGGGAAACTAATTTTTGTTTAAGAATCTAATAGAAATGAACTTAATAAAAGTGATTTAAGGGATTGTCAACCTTTGAAGAAGAAAAAATATACACTTAAGTACTATGGAGTGGACAACTTAGTGTTGCCATAAATATTTTTTTTTTTTATAATTTAGGTATATTAGGTACTTAATAACACCTCACTACCAAGTCGCAAGTCACTCCTCAGTATTAAAATGTTGTATAGAATATATTCAACATTTTTATAAAATGAGTTTTTACAATTTTTTTTGTTTATTTATTTTATTACAAAAACTTGATATTTCTTCAATGCCATTTTATGAAAGTGATGTGCCTTTTTACCAATTTAAAAATAAAAATTTCAAATTTTAAGTTGGTGTCACTTTGAGATATTTGACAGTAAAAAAAAGAGAAGCACTAAAAAAAGACAGATATCCTTCAAAATCTAATGGGGTCTAAGCGAGTATTACATAGATATACATAATTACAAAATTTTAAAGAATCGAACGAGTAAACTTTAGTCTATAATCGATTTAAAGTACCTAATATAAACACGCCGTACATAGCACACAGCACTTAGTACACACACACACACACACACACACACACACACACACACACACACACACACACACACACACACACACACACGCACGCACGCACACACACACACACACACACACACAATCTCAGCATGATACTAGTTGATAATCTGCAATAAAAGAAATACCCTTAAAAATTTATATCCCTTTGTGTTAGTGAAGAGTAAAAACAATGTTTGTGTGTACCTATGCAAAAAATATCCGATGTACTTAATAGTTTTAATTGAACCGCGAGTACAAGATCTATATAAGAGAAATTTTAGGTTTATTGTTATTTTCTCTTACGTAAGTTTGTTAATTGGTTCAAATATTATGTTGATTTTTCTAACTCTAATTATTCTCTATCACAAAATGAATGATTTAATTAGGTACTCCATATTACTCAATCCTTTCTCCGACACTACATAATAATAAGCATCAATTTATAATATTAATTGGCATTACGTATTACTATTTCTTATAACTTTACAAAGCATTATTCACTTTCATTTTTCACACACTCTTCTCACAATTATATTATATTGACCTTTGATTTTCAATTTCACACGGAATGAAGTGCGTTTAGTCGAAGATAATTGCTGAGAAAACGTAACCAGAATCAGATTATCATATTATTAATAGGAACATCAGCAGATGTTGATAAGAATAGTGCGGGGAGAGATAGGAATACTTCGAGTATCTCCATAGAATTTATAAAAAATATTTTTCGCTTACTAATTATTGAGTACCTACCTAGTGATGAGCAAATGCGAGACCGGGGTGGTAATGGTCTTGATCCTGCACCCCCGGACTTGATCTTGCATATTCGATCGAGTCTTGGTCTTTGTCTTGCATACCCACTCTAGGTCATGGTCTTGCAAATTTCAATTATAATTCAGTAATTAATAATAATAATAAGGCATCATACCAAAAAAACTCCAAAAAAATATAGACATAGGTACTAAAGTTACCCCCGTACGAAAAACCATCACCAACATACAAAAAACTACAATAATCAACACATGCACAATAGTCAGAAAATTTCTACAGGTACCTCTTTAAACAACTACACACAACCGCACAGACACACAACCACATAGCCTCACAACTTGAGTACGCTCCGTTGTGAAGGAAATTACCGGATCATAACCGAGATCAACATGTTTGCAATAATAATAACATAAGAAAAGAAAACTTACAAAAACAATACACCACAGAGACAACTCAGTATTTGTTTAAACACAAACAAAAAATATACAAAACAAAAAACATGATAAACAAAATAATTATAATAAAAAACCATGGGTGCTCCCACCTACCTTAATTACCTACCGATTCATAGTATTCTGTCGATTAAAAGTATATTTTAATTAAGAATAGTGTCACGATTGTTCCTTGGATTAGTTTTATTATTGGAACAAGACACAAAAGCATGGAATGAATACATTCCTTGTCAGACAGTTGAGACCACAGAGTAATAGTTGAGACTATCAATTTGCAGGAGTTGCTCGTTTTACTTTAAATTTGTATCACAAGGATAATTCAACAATGACAATTGTAGAGATCAAATCGTATCAAGAATTATAATACAGTTCTTCATCATCCTGTCAACCCTCTGTGGTCCAGTAATGGACATAGGCCTCCCCCTGAGACCTACACAACTTCCGATCCTGTACAGACCGCACCCAACAGCCTCCAGCCACTTGTCTTATGATCATATTGCCTGAGGGATTTGAACACCTCTTCTAGGTCGCAATTACAGCATTTTTTCGTCAATCTCGTCTGTAGTGCAGGCGAAATACTCTACCCATTTACACTGATTGGTAACCGTTTGGACAAAGTCGGTATAATTGTTTTTATCTGTAATAAACAAATCAATGATCTTATCTCTGAACGAAATACCTACCACTTTCCTATCTATAGCCCTTTCTGTTAGTTCCAGTTAGTACAGGGAAAGTTACATATTTACATTTAATTGTATGTTTCTTTCTTCATCTCTGAGATGAAGAGAGTCGTCGAAGATCGAACGGAGTAGAGGAAGATATGCATCGATTTGCTGCCAACCAATCCCCAAGACTGAAACCGAAAAAAAATAAGAAGTATTGTTCCAATTGGATAGTATCTTAGGTATTAATTTTATTTGTTGTTTGAATAATGTTATTTTCCGAGTCTCATCACCTTTGTAGTTTGTATAAAACCTATTGTCATTATTAAAATGGGTTAAGGTGAATCCTTGAGGTTTTGTTTTACCATATATATTATTTTTAGAAAAGTTATTTTTAGTCATGCCATGTATAATATAATAATAGGTATATTTTTATAATTAAGTATTTATGATTTACGTTTCATATAACAACCTACCGTAGCATGAGAATATTCGAGATTTATAATTATAAAATCATTAACAATATTGGTTGTTATTACGTTAAATCAAAATAATTTTGAATTAACCCCAAAGCATTAATTTTTTTTTAATTTAAGGCAATTCATCCTGTAATGTAAAGAGTGCTATGTGCCAATTATTTCATGTCAGAGGAGAAAAGTTAATTTTATTATAAATTTATGTCATTCAATGAAAGGAATTTTGAAATAACGGACAGTACACGTGAATTATTAAGAGACAAAAGATGTTGGATATTAAGTGGAGATTGGTGAGTGATTTTAATTAATTGTTTGTATATATTTTTGAAGGCGGAATTATTTTTACAGTTAAAAAATACATGATCAATTGTCTCATCCTCATCACCACACTGGCAAAGTGGGCTATTTAGAACTCTAATTCTATACAGATGGGAGGCAATTGAACAATGGCCAATTCTCATTTTAGAAATACATGATATTAATCGTTCAGATATGTTTCTATTATAAAACCATGGTTTAGAGGAAATTTTTTGTTGGATACCTGCATGATAAGCACCCTTATATTTTTTTGTTTTGTACCAATTTTCATCCCATTTGAAAAGCATATTTGATTTTAGGCGGGGTAAAAGATCTGAGATTGGGATTATAAAGTTATCTGGAATTGTGCCCGAAGTAGTTCCCAATTTCGCAAGTTCATCAGCATTTTCATTGCCTTCAATCCCAAGATGTCCAGGGACCCATGATAGAACATTAATTGCGAAAAGAACATGATAGAACATTAATTAATTTAACATTAACATAAATTAACATTAATTAACATTAACATTAATTTAACATTAACATTTAGACCCATGATAGAACATTAATTAATTTAACATTAACATAAAGCATTAATTGCGAAATTAATTAGTACCTAAGTATGTTATTTTATTAAGTATTATTGAATTAAATTTCAACATTGTGTAAACGTAATGAAAGAACAAAAAGTGTAAACAGTACATATATTATGAAATGTGTAAATTAAATAAAGAAGTTTAAGTTTTACTATTTAATTTAACACTGGCACTGGCACTAACCGGTATCGATCTGTTGAAGATCATCGTCAGAGTGCGCGAAAATGAATGTGAACAGAGTATAAATATAATTGAAATATTGGTACACAACCTTTTTGTTTTTTTTTTGTAAAGTTCTATCAGTTCGATTAGTATTGCCAGAAAGAACTGATGAGGAAAACTGGCAAACAAAACAGTATGGTAAATATGTGTGATTAATATAAAAAAGTGAAACTTAAACAAATTAGTGTTTTCATTTATACATAGCCCCCAAGTCAAATTGAAAACGCTGTTCGTTTTCGCCAAGCGCTAATTTTTTTTGTATGGGATTTGACGTTTGTTGTAGAAATTTTTTCTACAATAACAAACAACAAACGTCAAATCCCATACAAAAAAAAATTAGCGCTTGGCGAAAACGAACAGCGTTTTCAATTTGACTTGGGGGCATTGGCCCTTAGTCAAATTGAAAACGCTGTTCGTTATCGCCAAGCGCTATTTTTTTTTTGTATGTGATTTGACGTTTGTTGTAGAAATTTTTTCTACAATAACAAACAACAAACGTCAAATCCCATACAAAAAAAAAATTAGCGCTTGGCGATAACGAACAGCGTTTTCAATTTGACTTGGGGGCATAGTATAATGGAGTTTCACCACGAATTACCCGTCGACAAAATTAACAAGTTAAAAAAAGAAGTTCACATTTTAATTCTGGTTTTGGATTATTCATATTCTGTCTTTGTATTTTTGTGAACATAACTTTGTTCATATTTAAATCTTATTCGCTGATACATAAATATGCACTTCGGCAACTCTAATGGAGGGAAAGATAGAGGGAAGACAGGATATGGGGCGTATAAGAACTTCATGGGTGAAAAATCTCATGCATTGGTTCGGGATTCCGGATGAGGCGTCACTCATTACGTACTTATGTTGGCGCAAAATCGTGATGATGTGTGATGGTCGCCAATCTCATAAGGAGCGGCACAAGAAAAGAAGAATTTGGTATTATTCATATTTTGTTATCGTATTCTTGCTGTTTTACATCTAGTTTCAGAACCCTTTGGGGGGCATCTCCGGATCAGATATTGTCTCTGTCACATAGTATCTACCAAATCTTTGAAAGAGGCAGACAGTCAACAAAACAGCTTACTAAACTTCAAATATTTAGTGAGCGTGATACTTATTTTTCGAGAGCATAATAGGTAGTGTGTCAAATATGTACTTATGTATGCACTTTATTTATCACAAAGGGCCAACCGGCCTAAGTGTGTTCTCCTTGGAGAGCTGCCACTCAAAAAAAAAATGCACTTTATTATAATATTTCGCACCTTAGAGACAGTATAACTTACTGATCATTCAGTATCGAAGAACCTTTAAAAGGTTTATAAAAAATCATGTACATAATATATACCGATTGTAAATATATAATGAAAACTGTTGGTTCTGTAAAACTATAATTAAAAATAACTGAGGTTTTAAGTGTAAGTTTCAAGTGATTCATAGAAAGTTTACAAACTCGCAGAGTGATTCAACCATATTATAAATGGCAAATATCAGTTTTTAAATTTGAAAATTCCCCATTTTCAAGGCCACCTTTAATCACTAAATAACATGTATTATTTATTTCGAGTAGAATCTATATACTTACATCCGCATTGGAAAAATAGTTACTTTTGTTCTTCCGAAATAAATAAGCATACTTACCGTGAGTCCTTCATGGTCCAACTGTTAACAAGTCGATCTTTTAGATAATTGTCTGTGTTCAACACTACAATTAAGATTGTTTATGGTCAGTGACTTTAGATTAGATTAACCACTACACTTAAACATTATCTTTTAAATATTGAACAAAATAATGTGAAACAATGCTTCATTTTTTATGTGAATAATTAATCAGGAGTGGGTATATCCTATTTTAAAATAATCAATTTTTTACTCCTCACTACCCCAGGGAGATATAGTGGGGAGTTATGAATTCGCAATTTTTAAAGTTATTTTTTATTGGAGATTATCAACTAGTATCATGCAGTGATTGTCTTCTGAAAGTTTCATCACAATGTATCTGTGTGCTTGCTATGTACGGCGTTTTTTTTAAGAATATAAATGCTTGTGCTATAGGTAAACGAAATAGGACGTGGTAAGATTCGAACTCGCGACCAGTGGGTTAATTTGTCGATTATAGACTGAAGTACTCATTAGATTTCTTTCAAATTTTGCAAATTAGTACATCTTATACTCGTTTAGACCCCATTAGATTTTAAAGGATATCTGATCAGTGCTTATCGATTTTTTTAACTATAAATTATTTCAAAGTGACCCCAAGCTCAGGAAAATTTAAATTTGATATTTTATTTTCTAATTGCCATAAAGGCACATCACTTCTATAAAATGTCATTAAAGAATTATCAATTTTCATACTCAATGATAATGATGGCTTATAACCTTATATATAATAACTTAATATTACTTTATATTATATATTTTTCGATTTCAAAGAGTTATTTTTTGTTTAGGATTGTTCAGCGTTCACTCTAACTCATTTTCACAGTTCACTCTAAGGTGGATACAGTAGGTATAGTTGTCGCCAAATAACTTGAAATTTTATCCGAGAAGGGGGGCGATTTGCACGTAAACCAACGAAGCAAAAATACACAAATTTGCGCTCTGCGCAACCGGAAACTCGTTCAAGATATTTGGCGAATATTATACTCTCCTGGTATCAGTAATGTCAAATGAAATTCATTATAATTGGTTTAGAGACAAGTTGCATGTAACACATGAGATTCAACTGTCGATGGCGATTGTATGTATAATTGAAGAATACGTACCAAAGTATAAACAATTAAACACAAATTAATAAATATTGTAAGATATTTTGTTTTCTATATAAAACATGTAGGTATGTATACAAAAGTGTTGTAGGCCTAAAATTTTTTATACTTACTATCCAAAATTTTAGGCTCTATTAATCAAGCGGACACATACTGTGGAATAGTTATAAGGGACACATACGCACACACACACGCGCACACACCCTCACACACAGGCACACTAAATGTTCTACTCCAAATTAATCGATATATAGAACATATATGCTGCGAAGCCTCAAAGTTGGTGTTTTTTGACTTCAAAGTTAAAAAAACATGAAAAATATAGACTTGGCCATATGATTCACGGGACTAAGATTAATACTGTCGATTCATGAAGAGAAATAAATTAACATGAACGAATCGACAGATGGATTAAGTAAAATATATTCCGAGTAACAATAAAATCATAATTTATTGTTTTATATCGTTATTGTAATCTATAATTACCATAATTACCTGTACCTGTCTGAATATAATCGATAACAATGTTAACAATCAATATATTATATATTTTAAGAAATCGTTTAATGATGACTTGCTGTAACATAATTACTATATTATTTAAATTTAACATGAAACATTATTGAAAACGTAGCTGAAAATCAATAATAGTTGTCATTTTTCACGTCAGATTATTTTCACGTGCTAAAACTACACTAGGAAGTCCTCGTCTCTTCGATTTTTGTTGTTTTTTTTATTTGTCCTTGAATTTTAATTTATTTTTATTGCTTTGTCTACCATAAATGAGTGTTGAATAATCACATTTACAATGAATTTAGTTGAAGAATAGATACTTAGATACCTACATATCTATAACTAAGAGTAGGTACCATGATTGGTTTTATAATTTATAATCAATCAGTACCTACCTATAATTTTAGCCTCTAATGAAGCTAGTTAATCATTTTGGAATAAATCTCTGCTTTATATCAATTTTTGAATTGATTTCATATCCATGGCAGAATACAATCTGCTCATACTTCTAAATTATTATTAATAGTCTCAATCCTGCGGATTAGTTTGCAGAAGAAGTCTACATCTCGCTTTCCACTTCTCTCTATCTTCTGCAGCACTCTTAAGCTCAACATATGTGGCGCAGTTCATGTCATCGCACACCTGGTCCAAATACTCCCGTCGGGGGAGCCTCCTGTGGTTTGTTTCCTCAACCATTCCCTCAATTAGGTCATGTAGGAGACCCTCGTGGCGCAAGATGTGACCAATCCAGCGAGCACGTCTCTCGGAGATGGTTTTGAGTAGGTGCCTCCCTTCTTCAACTCTGTTGAGAACCTCAGCATTCGTGATGTGGTGCCTCCAGGAAATTCCCAGTATTCTTCTGTAACTCCACATCTCGAAAGTTATTAGATCTATTTCGGTCTCTTTCGGTAAGACACCATGTCTCACAGCCATACTGCTAAATACCCTAACATAATTCACTTCTCTCTGCCTTCATAACCTGATAATCTCTACCATAGCTTGGTGTCATTCATCATTTCCATTACAATTTTATGGGTTCAAATAACTGAGAGGTCACTGTATATTTTTCTGTTTATTTTCCTATTTTATTTTTTCAATTCTGTGAATTCTTTGCATTTAATAACATGATACATTAGACCAAATTGGAAAATTATTGCTTCTAGTAAGACAGTAAATATACAAATTGGAACATTTGTACATATGTTTATTCTAAGTCTTTTTACTCTTTACTTCCCCGAGGGGATATAGTGGGGAGTCATGAATTCACAATTTTTAAGGTTATTTTTATATTGCAGATTATCAACTAAGTAGTATTATGCTGAAATTGTATTCTGAAAGTTTCGACACGTGTGCTGTGTACTATGTATGTATGTGCGTTGTACGACGTGTTTATTCTACTTTATTGGTTGTAGACTAAAGTACTCATTCACTTCTTTTCAAATTTTGCAAATTAGTATATATCTAATACTCTCTTAGACTCCATTATATTTTGAAAGATATCTGATCAGTGCTTCACCATTTTTTTGACTGACAAATAATTCAAAGTGACCCCAAGCTAAAAAGGCACATCACTTTCATAAAATGACGAAATGGCATTGAAGAATTATCAAGATTTCATAATAAACTATTTGAATCAAAAATAATTTAACAAAACTCGTTTCATGAAAATGCTGAAAATTTTCCATATAAAATTTGAATACTATGTGGAGTGACTTGGTAGTGAGGAGTAGGTATAGCGTTGGCCACAACCCACTCGTTTTAATGTGGTTAGTTTTTCGTTATTGTTTCGTTATTTATAAAAATGTAAAATAAATCATTGCATATAATAATAATCTTCTAATGAGAAAGTCGGCTAGCTTGGGTATATTAGTCTCTTTTAAGGAGATTGTACTTTAAAATCCGGACAACGTTAATGTAGTGGAAACAAATGAAACAGGTCTTTATCTAGCGAAGGAGATTTTCAGAGAAGAAAAACATCGAGATTTGATGACACATCAGTGCCGGGAAATTCTAAACCAAACGGCGTTGACGATCATAACGAAATGAAGCGCATTGCGTTGAAGAGACAGAAATAATGATGATATTGACATCCGCCAGCGATGACCATATGTTGAATAAAATAACGACAGAATAATATCATAATGTGATGCCGGATATGGCCGTGCTTGGCCATAACTAAGTGTATAACTCCTAATTGTTGCAGAAGCGAAGGTCACACGCGATCAATATACCCTGCACATAGGTAGAGATACCTATGTATGTACATACATTAACTATCTTAGAAGTTGGGAACAGTCAGTAAATATTTATTCGAATATCAATAAGTGCAGTGCGTTTAAGTATGATTAATTGCGTTTCGAAGGCCTTGAGAGTCGTATTTAATTTATATTTGATTAAGTTTTTTGTGTAACAATTATTATGTACAAAGGTTGGGTTTAATGTCACAATCTCAATAACCCAAACAATGTGAAGCCTCGTGTAAATTTGATCATGGTCCCTCTCAAAACACCAGCGAGATAAAAATACAACTTTAATAAACAGACTGATCATAGCAATGGGACGAGGAAGGAAAGATGTGAACGACGCAGAAGGAAGATCGTTCAATTAAAGTAAGATAAATATAATTTTTTGAATATTTATACAGATCCAGAAATCGCCATTTAAGTCGTTCCAAAGTCTTGCTGATATATTCGAAACGAATCTCTTTTAAATCTTCAATAGACTGAATGGAAATGTCAGATACATATCCGCTTAAAAAAGCCTAAAAATGTTTAATACGTATCATAAACAAAAGAGCAAGATCATTCATTACCTTCAGATGATTTGTTCAAAATGTTTGACGTACTTGATCCGAGACAACAGTGCCTCCAAACTGCTATAGTACATTTCCATAAAAACATAACTTTACACAACAGATCCCAACAAACACGAACCACTAGACATGCAAATAATATTAACTATACTGTGCCAATTATGAAGACCTCATTTAGACAAAGACAGTTTAAATTTATTGTCCCACGTATATTTAATAACTTAAAGAAAACACTAGATCACAATTATTTTAAAATTCTTACAAAAAATGGTTTTTTGCTTCGGGCAGGCTCTATGCTGAGGAGGTTATCCACCCTTAACATCTGACTTATGAACTTTTATTTCCTATTCTTCATTTCTTATATTTAATCTAAAACTTAACTTCTTAATATTTTGTAAACTTTTTGCAAAAAACTACTTGAATTAAACATTTAACATCTGTGCACCTTATATAATATTATGTATTATCTATGTGTAAATAATTTCTATACCCACTTATATAAAAGTAACAGCAACAGAACAGGTTTATCCTAGTGGGGCCTAAATATGTACAAATGTTAGTGTATTAATAATAAATAAAATATTTGCGATCCATCGAAAGGATTCAACGAATGCTTAGAAATTCGACGGGAATCTCACAAGGAACAATATCACAATATATTAACGCCAATAGATCTACCAATCGTCATTAGGCCTCTTTCAGTCCTGTGATACGGTTCATCGCGATTCAGTTTACAGTTTCTCTATTTTATAAATTTATTCAGTAAAATCATATTAATTTGTTTGTAATGTATTACTTATATGAAATAAATTTAGTAGATTGTCAGTTCTCCCATTGTTATGATGTCTCTTTACTATATTTTTTGAGATTAGCGTTTGAACTCATTTTAGAACACGCAAATTCATTTCCTTCTGATCAATTAAATACTCAAAGATACTGAACTATTAATCACCTGTCCTCAAACAAGAGTAAAATGATGCACTTAATCAAGTGATAAAGTAACGTTTATAATCACATTTAGCTATAAGACGTAGGTACATCTTTATGATAGTTCTTGGTCAATGATTTTAAATTAAATGTGTAATGGTTTAGAAGATGGGAAATCCTTAGATGCATTTTTATTAAAACGTGGAAATCCCCACATACTGCAATGACTATCTTCTTTAAAACATAACATATTATATGTTGTTATTAACGTATTTAGCATAAAGTATTTACGAGTTCGGACACTAGTGATCATAAATTTGTAATCCAAAAAAGTTTTGCTTATCATGTTATGTTAAAAAGGAAACATCATAGCAGGATCCATAGTTATATCGCTTATGTCATTTGATTCCGCCTTTCGTGAACTGTGATCTTATGCTGACGGTTATAACTTACGAAGCAACGATAACTAGTTCATAATACCTGTGACAGTTATTTTATTTCACAAAGCGTGAAATTTGGGTTGATGTTGGTAAAAACTTCTAAGTTGATAGTTCGTACATGAGAGTGTTTTTTTTTTGACAATCATCTAATTTTAAATAGGTATATGGAAAATAAAACACGTATTGCATTGTTGTTTTTTTGACATTAGAAAGATTTATACATTGTTCATAGATCTAACCCAAAATGCACGCAGCGTGGTGAGTTTGAAAGTGTCATTAAAATATCAATTAATTTATTACACGATTCTATCCAATTGTTTATCAATATAAAAACTTTTTAAATAAATGTTTTTAAATTCCTAAAATAGTCCGTCTAATTGCATTCTTCCGTGTGATATAAGCAGAGAGATCGCACTCTCATAATTCCCAGACACTATGTTGCAATTGATATACTTATACTTTCATTATTTTTTGATGCATTACTTTTTACAAAGAGTAAAAAATAAACAAAGAATGTATGTAAAACTACGCATAGCTATCAACTAAAATTCTTGTAGAAATCAAGAAGAAAGCATCGTGTTCAGTTTCTTCTTCCTAGTTCACGGTGAAAAAAAAAACAGTTTAAAAAAATATATTGTCGGTATTTCAAAAGGAATTATGATTTTTATATCATTATAAAACAGAATTCAATTGGAGCATGCGTCAGTCATCTGGAATCCACAATATAATATCTATATTAACATTATAGAACGAATTAAACAATTATTTTTGAAACATATGAAGTACAAACTTGGTAATAACTACAAACATGAATTGCAGACTTTACAGACAAGACGAAGGACCTCAGACTTAATGTTCCTTTATGGCATAATAAACTCCAATATTGAATACAGACCTTCTGAAAATGATTAACTTCAACATACCAAACAGACGAACATGGCACACCTCAACGTTCTTTTTAGAAAAAAAAAAAACATTTATGCCACTCAGAATTCGCCACTGTACCGATGCCTTACACATATAATAATTTTGAAATGATCAGGTCCGTGGACATATTCTGTATGTTCAGGACCCTTTTCAGAAGCCACATTAGACAGGAATAATTAATTGATTTGTTACTAGCAGAGAGTACATATAAAATGAAATCAATGGTGGGCTGATTAAGTTACAATTATTTATGTTGTTATTCTTATTTATTAGGTATATTTATTTAAAAAAAAATATTATTGTACGTTGCCCATTTTTTTAATAAATAAAAAAATGTTATAGACTTAATAGAGTATAGATTGAATACGCACCATTATTATCCTATTTAATACTTAAGTATTTTTTTATACCATGTGTGTACGATAACTATTTTAGACTACGACAATTATTATATAAATGTTTATTTTTACATTTGTTAATCATCTGAACACTCTTGTTTTCCGTTCCGTTCCCACTATCGTTGTTATGGTTTAGTTTTGGTAGACCTGCTTTTACATTTCCATCATCGACAGTCGGACGTCCATGTAAAAATAATACTTATCAAGCGTAACAATCATATTATAACCTCAATCTGGGTATTATTCGAGCTCAGACTGATCCGTCTGTTATAAAACCCAGTCAATGAAACACATGATAATATTTTATGTCTTGTATTTAGTAAAAATAGACAGAGTATATTATAATATAGTTTTGTAGAACAGGGTTATGTTGCTAGGCAATAGGCGATCCATTGATTGGATTATTATTTGAGAAGCCGGGACTGGTCTGCTCGTGCACGTTGGCTGTTTGATGTTCACTGCTGTGTGAATGTGGAAATTTTTAACTCGTTTTATTTCCATCGCTTCACCAATACAATGAACACTTTCATTTGCAGAATCTCTGAAACATGACATCGAAATAACAATTTTGTATCATCATAATTTATATTTTTTGATATTTTCATATGTTTTATTGTTCACTAACAACATAATACAAAACTATCCCTGCCGAAGGTCTATTATATTATATGGCAAACGATATCATATTAATATTAGATATATGTTATAAAGATAAAAAAAAGATATTTATGTACATGTGGTTGCCCCTTTATACAACTTATTGGACTGATCCTAAATTACTTTTAAGTAATATTTATGGAGCAATATATCTACATAAAATACTATTATTATAGTGGTGAGGATTACCTATATTTATATAAATATATTTACTATTTAATAGTAATATCTACGTGATACTAATTTTAAATTTACATAAACAGGGTTGTTAATTAGGTTATTTAAAAATAGTCATCATCATCATTGGCGCTACAGCCCTGTGTGGGCCCTGGCCTCCTCCAGAATCCTTCTCCAGCCGTCCCTGTCCTCCACCGGTCTCCTCTAGTTTACCATTCCGATTGCTCTCATGTCGTCCTCTGTATCGTCCAGCCATCTTAGCTTAGGCCTGCCTCTACTTCTTAGATACTATTTAAAAATAGTATCAATCAGAAAATTAAAAGAAGGTAAAGATATAAAAAAAAAATAATTAGAAGTCCACATCCACTATTTTGAAATTAAATACTACCCATATTTAATCCATAACTTTATCATGTGGTAATAATATTTAATACGTAAGTAAAAGTAATAAATATTTTTATTACAACAAGTAGACATATTAATTATAAAAACTAGTTACCTACTAATAAACACAACATGTGTTCGTTTGTTGAGAGTAATCGTTTGGCAAACTGTTTTGAATGTTTGTAAAAGTATGCAAAGAGTAGTAGAACTATAATAACGCCATTTCTATTTTAAAGCTAGTGATGTCACTGAGTAAAAGGGAATAATTATTTATTTATATAATAACACTCCGTTTTATATTTTATTACTCGGGGCGTTATTCAGTGGGCATATGTATTTCTTTTTAATTGAATTTTATTTATCATTTAACCAGTCGACTAACATTGATTTTTACTTTTAAAAAGTTCTAACTCGATTGTATATTTAGTTCATTTGTCTACAAATCGAATTTAGATGGGTGGTGGCAAAGCGCTTAGCGCGCTGGGTTAGTTTTCCAGTGGTCGCGAATCCTGCCACGACCGATTTTATTCACCTATATTACAAGCATTTATGCTTAGTTTAGGGAATGTATGAGGATGTATTCTTTACATATAACCTATATGATTCAAAACATAGTTCGCTCATGATGATTTTATACTTGAAGCCTTATCGTGATAGATATTCATAAATTATTGTATTTTCCGTTTTTAGATAGATATTAATAAATTGTGATATTGTGATGTATTATAGTTGTATATTATAATTGTATATTGTAATTGTGATATATTATACTTATGTGATAGACATTCATACATTATTGTATTTTCCGTTTTTAGATAGATATTAATAAATTGTGATATTGTGATGTATTATAGTTGTATATTATAATTGTATATTGTAATTGTGATATATTATACTTATGTGATAGACATTCATACATTATTGTATTTTCCGTTTTTAGATAGATATTAATAAATTGTGATATTGTGATGTATTATAGTTGTATATTATAATTGTATATTGTAATTGTGATATATTATACTTATGTGATAGACATTCATACATTATTGTATTTTCCGTTTTTAGATAGATATTAATAAATTGTGATATTGTGATGTATTATAGTTGTATATTATAATTGTATATTGTAATTGTGATATATTATACTTATGTGATAGACATTCATACATTATTGTATTTTCCGTTTTTAGATAGATATTAATAAATTGTGATATTGTGATGTATTATAGTTGTATATTATAATTGTATATTGTAATTGTGATATATTATAATTATGTGATAGACATTCATACATTATTGTATTTTCCGTTTTTAGATAGATATTGTAATTATTGATATTGTATCGTATTTTAGTTGTATATTATAATTGTATATTGTAATTGTGATATATTATACTTATGTGATAGACATTCATACATTATTGTATTTTCCGTTTTTAGATAGATATTAATAAATTGTGATATTGTGATGTATTATAGTTGTATATTATAATTGTATATTGTAATTGTGATATATTATACTTATGTGATAGACATTCATACATTATTGTATTTTCCGTTTTTAGATAGATATTAATAAATTGTGATATTGTGATGTATTATAGTTGTATATTATAATTGTATATTGTAATTGTGATATATTATACTTATGTGATAGACATTCATACATTATTGTATTTTCCGTTTTTAGATAGATATTAATAAATTGTGATATTGTGATGTATTATAGTTGTATATTATAATTGTATATTGTAATTGTGATATATTATACTTATGTGATAGACATTCATACATTATTGTATTTTCCGTTTTTAGATAGATATTAATAAATTGTGATATTGTGATGTATTATAGTTGTATATTATAATTGTATATTGTAATTGTGATATATTATACTTATGTGATAGACATTCATACATTATTGTATTTTCCGTTTTTAGATAGATATTAATAAATTGTGATATTGTGATGTATTATAGTTGTATATTATAATTGTATATTGTAATTGTGATATATTATAATTATGTGATAGACATTCATACATTATTGTATTTTCCGTTTTTAGATAGATATTGTAATTATTGATATTGTATCGTATTTTAGTTGTATATTATAATTGTATATTGTAATTGTGATATATTATACTTATGTGATAGACATTCATACATTATTGTATTTTCCGTTTTTAGATAGATATTAATAAATTGTGATATTGTGATGTATTATAGTTGTATATTATAATTGTATATTGTAATTGTGATATATTATACTTATGTGATAGACATTCATACATTATTGTATTTTCCGTTTTTAGATAGATATTAATAAATTGTGATATTGTGATGTATTATAGTTGTATATTATAATTGTATATTGTAATTGTGATATATTATACTTATGTGATAGACATTCATACATTATTGTATTTTCCGTTTTTAGATAGATATTAATAAATTGTGATATTGTGATGTATTATAGTTGTATATTATAATTGTATATTGTAATTGTGATATATTATACTTATGTGATAGACATTCATACATTATTGTATTTTCCGTTTTTAGATAGATATTAATAAATTGTGATATTGTGATGTATTATAGTTGTATATTATAATTGTATATTGTAATTGTGATATATTATACTTATGTGATAGACATTCATACATTATTGTATTTTCCGTTTTTAGATAGATATTAATAAATTGTGATATTGTGATGTATTATAGTTGTATATTATAATTGTATATTGTAATTGTGATATATTATACTTATGTGATAGACATTCATACATTATTGTATTTTCCGTTTTTAGATAGATATTAATAAATTGTGATATTGTGATGTATTATAGTTGTATATTATAATTGTATATTGTAATTGTGATATATTATACTTATGTGATAGACATTCATACATTATTGTATTTTCCGTTTTTAGATAGATATTAATAAATTGTGATATTGTGATGTATTATAGTTGTATATTATAATTGTATATTGTAATTGTGATATATTATACTTATGTGATAGACATTCATACATTATTGTATTTTCCGTTTTTAGATAGATATTAATAAATTGTGATATTGTGATGTATTATAGTTGTATATTATAATTGTATATTGTAATTGTGATATATTATAATTATGTGATAGACATTCATACATTATTGTATTTTCCGTTTTTACATAAAAAAATGTGTCCTCTTTTGTATTCTTTTGTTTGTCAGGGTAACCAAAAATTAACCCAAATTGTCAGGGTATTCCAATATAAAATTTAAGTATGTCCTTTAAAATTAAAGTAAATCTATTCCGACACAAGCTCTGCTTAGTGGAATAGTTCTTATCCACTGGTTGTTGGTACTGGTAAATTGTTTTCATGTTGTAAGAACTGACACTGTTCATGTTATAATTACTTGAGTGTCCTCTCGGAGCATTTCGTCAGTGCCAACATGTTCTAAATTGTCTATGTTGTATAATTAATTGTACTATTTTGTATTGTTTATGTGGATTTAAATAAAACATATGTACTTGTTATTACAAGGACATATACATTCTTCAATAAAAATAAATAATAATATAATAATCATAGAATTAGATGGGTCGGTGTAAGAGTGGTAGTTCGCTGGTCTAGTAATGTAGGCTGGTCTAGTAAAGTGTTTTCGATCACTTTCGAATATTTGATAGTTTTTTTGTAAATTCATAAAGACTTATATGTTCTTCTTTCAAGGACATATTCATTATTTATAAATACAGGTAGATTGATATTGTAAGAACTTTTTACTTCTACAAATATTTTACTAAGCATAATTCATAAAAAAATATATTTGTAGATTATTTATCTTATATATGTTTTGTTACTTGTCAATACAAAACGCGGAATATTATAAAATATATTTGTAGATTATTTATCTTATATATGTTTTGTTACATGTCAATACAAAACGCGGAATATTATAAAATATATTTGTAGATTATTTATCTTATATATGTTTTGTTACTTGTCAATACAAAACGCGGAATATTATAAAATATATTTGTAGATTATTTATCTTATATATGTTTTGTTACTTGTCAATACAAAACGCGGAATATTATAAAATATATTTGTAGATTATTTATCTTATATATGTTTTGTTACTTGTCAATACAAAACGCGGAATATTATAAAATATATTTGTAGATTATTTATCTTATATATGTTTTGTTACTTGTCAATACAAAACGCGGAATATTATAAAATATATTTGTAGATTATTTATCTTATATATGTTTTGTTACATGTCAATACAAAACGCGGAATATTATAAAATATATTTGTAGATTATTTATCTTATATATGTTTTGTTACTTGTCAATACAAAACGCGGAATATTATAAAATATATTTGTAGATTATTTATCTTATATATGTTTTGTTACTTGTCAATACAAAACGCGGAATATTATAAAATATATTTGTAGATTATTTATCTTATATATGTTTTGTTACTTGTCAATACAAAACGCGGAATATTATAAAATATATTTGTAGATTATTTATCTTATATATGTTTTGTTACTTGTCAATACAAAACGCGGAATATTATAAAATATATTTGTAGATTATTTATCTTATATATGTTTTGTTACTTGTCAATACAAAACGCGGAATATTATAAAATATATTTGTAGATTATTTATCTTATATATGTTTTGTTACATGTCAATACAAAACGCGGAATATTATAAAATATATTTGTAGATTATTTATCTTATATATGTTTTGTTACTTGTCAATACAAAACGCGGAATATTATAAAATATATTTGTAGATTATTTATCTTATATATGTTTTGTTACTTGTCAATACAAAACGCGGAATATTATAAAATATATTTGTAGATTATTTATCTTATATATGTTTTGTTACTTGTCAATACAAAACGCGGAATATTATAAAATCCAGATCCATAATATTATTCTATCATTTAATATAATTACAAATTATTTTTCAAAAACTTTCACTGCATTTTATTTAAGTATGTACTTATATGTATTTGTATCTTCTTATTCAATGGTTCTACAGCCCATATTATGTCCCCTTGGCCTCCAACAACTTCCTCCTCCAACCTATCCTGTCACTCGCTGCGCCCTTCCAGTTTGGCACACTCAGAAGCTGCGACGTGTCCTTCACAATATCGTCTTCCCATCGTAGCCTCGGTCTCCCGACCTTTCTTTTGCCACCTGGGTGTCCCTTTAAGACTGTTTTTGGTACCCGCGATGGTGGGATTCTCTGAACATGCCCGGCCCATCTCTGCCTGCTTAGTCTTATATGTTCAGAAAGTTTATGAGTTTTATATATGTTGAAAAAATCGTTGAATTTAATCCTCCGTGTTGTCCATCATTCACGGGTTCCAGGATTTTACGCAGCACTCTTCTTTCAAGGATATAATTAAATCGCCTTGGGCTATTTATGTTTAAGGAAATTCGTTCTACATTTAAAAAAATAAGAAAATTAGGTATTTAAATTCTACCTACTTCGTAATTTATAATGAGAGATATAATTTATTAACACTTTCATTCAGATTAAATAAAAAAATGATTACCTACTGATTACTTTTTCTTTAAAAAATATAGTTCAAGTAGAACATTTAAATGTAAAGCAAGAAATATAGAGATGGAAAAGAGACTATGATTCATTCTGGTTTGACCCGCTTTCTTCACTTGACTACTAGGTATAATAAGTATTCAATGGACCTGATGAAAATGTCTTTTCATTTATATGTGCAATAACTTGTGGCTATACCAATGAATAGTGACTTTTTATTGAGTATTATTTCTTTCTTTAACGTGAAGTCTTTTATTTCATAATACCACACAAAAGCTTGATTTGCTGTAGGTATTTAAGATGAATTTGTATTCAATCAGATTATATGATTTTGTAAGGCGTAGAGAAATTAGATAAATTGAACTTATAAACAAACAATATATAATTGATTTGGTATATAATTAATGTATCAACATATTAGTTTAACAAATTGGTAGTTTTTTATGGCAAATATTTACATTTTTTTTATTATTTTTAACATTGAACTAAAGAGTTGTATGTAGTGTGAATGTATATTGAAAATCGAGGTATTAGTGGGATTAGTTTCATAAAAAGCAGCAAAAGGAACCTTTAGTTAAAGGTTCTTTAAAAATTTAAAGTCGCCTTTAAGTCGTTGCGTTCCGTAAATAATAATGCCGCGTACTTTAGTAAACGGCAGAAATGTCACCAAAATACCTGAAAAATGGCAATATTGCTATCAAAATCTATGGAAACATAGCTCATAGCATAGGTAAATCTTTCTGTTTACTACCATATAATATGTTATTTCTGTCATTGAATTGATCATTGATGTATGGGACATGTTATGGAACAAAACCTATCAAAAAATTCTCCTTAACTCTACTTTTCCATGTGGTCGATTCTTTTCCTATATAATTTTCACCGCCGTATCACAGTACGCATCTTCTAATTAGCTCATTTTGAAAACATCATTTTGCTATATTATTTATAAAAAAATGTTTAAATAATAACAAAACTATTGTAAGTAATATGCACATGATCGTCAACATTCAATTGACAATATTGACATCAAAAAGAACTGACTTGATATTGCAAGCACACTCTGGTGGCAAAAAAATGAACTGCTCTTAAAGAAGACTTTAAAGACTAAAGTACGAAGACACTGGACTTTAAATTAAAGTGAACTTTATTAAGTGACATTTTGTTGTTATGAAACGCAATATATTTTAAAGTCGACATTAAGTCTCCTTTAATTTTTATGAAACTGGCCATAAGAAAGACTTTGCTAATTTTAATAAATTCACCGCCATGAACGATATACCTAATATTTCAGGACCGAATGCGTATTGAGGTCTTTTTGATAAAAGGTTTTTAACAAATGTGAAAAATTAGCCTTTTTTTCGTTTATACCGTCGAAGTTTCGACATAATATATGTATATTAAAAATAATTGTCAGATTGTTAATGAAAAATGACATTTCGGTGAAAGATCCGGGGGTTTAAAGCCGCTGTATACCTTGGGCATGAGGATGTACACAAATATGAACAATAAATTAACTTCTAATGTATGAAATACGAAAAAAATATTGTATACCACCAAATCTGGAGGGCAAGTCTGGTCCAACCGGCGAAATCAAAACCCTCGTGACCCATATCATATATATAATTATCATATGGAGTTCTATGACATCTAAAGATATTATATAACTCCATATAATAACTAGTTGCATGTAACACATGAGATCCAACTGTCGATAGCGATAGTACGTATAGTTGAAGAATAAGTACCAAACTATAAACCCATAAATACAAATTATTTAATATTTTAAGATATTTGGTATTCTATACAACTCATGTACCTAGGTATGTATGTCAATATAGGATAGTATGGAGGTCAGTCCTTTGATCCTACCCAGAATATGAAAACAGAATGATGGTATGTATGTATGTTTGGAGATTAGTATCAAACTATAAAGTCTTCTTAGATATTGTGTGTAGGCTATTGCCATACAAATTGTATGAAGCAATGTCGTCACTAAATACAATTTTTATAAAAATTGTTACAAGAAATTTGAGATGTGCTAATACGATGTTAATATTTTTTATAGAAAATTAAATTATCTAGTTGGGGTGTTTCGGCTTTTTTCTATATTTTAAAACAAATTGGAAATATAGGAAGTTAAACTCATAAATTTATCATAAAAAAATATTTTTCTTAATAAAAAATGTTTGAGAAACCCTGGATTTTTTTTGAAAAAATAAATTTTAGATTTTGTATTTGTCTATGTTTAGGTATACTAATTTTCAGCGTTCTAGCTTTTATGGTTTTTGAGATATATGGAAAAATAGACCAAAATTTCAAAAGTTGATAACCCCTGACTAAAACAAAAATTCACAATACAGAGTATAAAAGTTTTGTAGGCCTATAAATGTTTATATATTCTGAAAATTTGGGCTCTGTAAATTGAGCGGATCAAAATTATAAGGGGGGGGGGGGACACACAGACACACACACACACAGACACACACACACACAAAACTCACATAAAATGTTCTACTCCAAATTCTGAGTAAATCCATGTATGGGAACATATATGCTGCGAGGCCTCTAGTTGGTGTTATTAGCATGCAAAAAGTCCACTACACCATACAAAATTTTCCTTCGTACACGCATCTTGGCTTAATAATGTCGATTCATTAAGAGAATTGAATTCTCATGAACGAATCGACAGTTGGATTATATCCATGATATGGGTAATAGTGAGGGTTTTGATTTCGCCGGTTGGACCAGACCTGCCCTCCTGTGATAGGTATGCAATATTTTTTCACGCAGAAAAAGTAAAATTAGAGTTTTTTCTAAATAGCACAAATAGTAATTAAAATAGTATATACTCTGCCAGTAGTTTTTTTAGTTATTTACAATAAAAATAAATAAAAGAATGGTTTTACTAAAACTAATTTTCCAAGAAAATAGGTTTCTATTAAACAAATTAAAATTTCAAAAACTCATGCATAGAATAACGCTGTAAAAAAAACTGTATTTTATTTCAAAGAAGCATTGGAGAAAATATTTACTGTAACTTCTTATGACAACTATAACCGAACATAAGTTTTAATTAAGTTATCTAGAAGTAGTATTTTTTCCGTGTTAATTTTATTTATTTGTTATTTTTTTTATTTCTATAATATATTATAATATGTAAATATTATATTGTATTTTTCCTTTGTTACAGGTAAGAAGTTCTCCGGAAGTTAGAGTCATGACGTAATCTGCGTATTTAAACTAAGCATATGTGACATGGGGTAGGTATGTAGTACCCATATTTTTAAGTCCCAAAAAAAATTACCCAGCAGGCCAAGTCAGTAAAAAAGTCGATATCCGACAACGTATCGCCGCTCTTCTCGCCATGTTTACGCCTGTGACGACAATTCGTAGTCACTTAGCGCTGTCGAGTTCGTAAATGCACTTATTAGTATTTGTCGCCGTTAGGCTGGCTTGCGGTACATTTTTGAATTATCATTTATGACAATACACAATATTTTCCCCATGATTCGAATAAATGTCAAATTTGTTTACATAAATTTGTTAAATAAATATAATATGGTCATATTTTAAAGCACGAAAGCAAGTTATAATACGATTAAATTAACTTCTTTTGTGTTTATTGAATGTTTTGAGAGTAATTTTAAAAATTATTTTTAATTATATTTCGATCAATTTATCAAGTGTGATGACAGCAGCGTGTTATTTTTTTACTAAAAACTACGCCGAATTTTCTTTTGTTAAGTGTTAAAATACATATGTGATAAAATAGCTTACAAGAATACTTTCTCAAAATGAAAAATTATTTCAAATCTATACTTACGGAAAACATTTACGGACGCATAGAATTATAATGTTATAATCTAAGTACGGACGCATATTTTCAATAAATATATAACCATATAAAACTTTTGTTACGCGGTAATTAGCAATAAATGAATGACGCTGAATATTTAAAGGGTTTGAAGAATCTCTTAAACGGCATCGTTTAACCCGTTTATATAATTCTCAAAATAAATAATATATGAAATTCGGCATTGTTCGCGTAAAAAATGACATTTAATTCAACATGGCGGCGTTAGATCTTGCCTCTCGCCTCGATGTCGACCCAATCTCGCCGTCAAATAGGTGGGCGAGAACGATTCGACGCGTTATCTGCTTAGTGACTACCAAAACTGTCAAAATATCGACTAGTCGAAATTTTGACAGTTAATCTCGACATTTATCGGTCGAGATCTACTTACAGACTTAGCCTGCAGATCTTTATAATCATCTGCAACCGGAATTGTGTCACCTGCTATCCATTAAGCTCTCAAGGACTGTTACACTCATATCATACTGATCATATTAAGTATTACAGCCAAGGAAGAAATTCCTTACTTTTGAAAGTTTTTTTGATTTAGGTATATAATTTCATATTCGTATTGTATAGCCGCTATCTTTAATTTCGATATTGAAAAGAAATGAAAGTATACGTACAGTTTTATTAATTGATAATTATCATAATATATATATATATATAAAAATATATACCTAACTTACCAATAAACATTTTATTTAAATTAGAAAACGTCTAAAATATTTGTATCAAAAAAAAATATACTTAAATGATTTTTTCACGTTATTATTGCTATTTCGACTGTTTGATTGGAATAAATAAAAATATTTTCCAATAACTTTACGCGTTTAAAGTTTTTATAATAATACAATTCAAAAGAATTTATTCTTTAATCATGAGTCACAAAAAAATGAAACATAAAATATGCATAAATTGTTATTGTTTTATCTTATCTTTATCCATGTGTACCTTTTCATCCCCCATTATGCTTATAAGTCGCTAGTTTCATTGGTATTGGAAGTCTGTACATTTTCAGTACGCGAAATAAAAACAAATTGAATACCAAGATATGAAATAAATATAGAATAGAAATAAAATGTGTCTATCTAAGACATTTGATTTCTCGATACCGGCTCGTTGACAGTAGGCAAACAGTGATAAGTCATTGTAATAAATAGATGGGATAATTTTGCCGCTAATTTTATTGTTAAAAACATAATCGACATATTATGTATTGAAGCATTTACATTTTCATGTCATAAGTTACGAACACACGACACTACTGTAAATTGTTATAGAGAGTTCAAAATACGAGGTTTATAGGTCGAAATCTAATATATTTTTGGCTTAGAAGTTCCCAGTATCGGCATCACAGACTGACGCCTTTACACCAATTATTCACCACGTGGAGCGAATGTCGGGTATTGTTTGACTTGCACGGAGTAAATTGTGTCTGAAGGGCTAAATATGAATCGTGTCTATTTTGGACTTCCCGATATTTGTGTCCCAAATCGCTAATAGATATATACGTGTTTTTAACCGAGCTTTAACGCGAACACAGTCGAAGCTATTTTTGATGTACAATTTCATGCATCATGACGACTAATATAACGTAATCTTTATATCTAACTTGTCTGTCTCGTTTATTGCAAAATTTCCTCACTAATGTAGGTCTGACAAAATATATAATACTTAATACATTGTTTGGTGTTGTTATTTGTTTAACTTACGTATAAACGTTTCTACATTAGGTTTAAAATACAGTCCATATAGGTAGGTACTCGTAATCGTAGTATAAATATTTATTAAAAATAATTGAGTCAATCCGTATCAAATCAAACACTTTCTCAAAATTTTACTTCGCCATCTCAGATTTTGATGAAATATAGTACCTACTTTAGGAAATAGAAAATATTTTTGTTAAATATCTCGACTAGCTTTAGAGTTTCAGATATACAAAGTCGCAAATAACTGGAAAAATATATAGCATGAGGATAATTTTGAAAATTCATTTGTGTCTCTCCTATATGAGCTTTAGAACTGGGAAATATGTCATATAAAAGCTCTATTGATTTCCACCAAAATAACAGAGAGGCTAACAAAATATTAAATGTAGCATTTGAAGGAAAAGTACCGGACTTACACCCTAAATAAAATCCTCTATAAAATAATTAATAACCATTAAATAAAATTTTTTCGTTCGCTAGTACTTGGTGGAATTCCATTAAAATTTCTTAAAATATTTAATAAATATCAAAATAAAATAAAAAGTTTTTAAAATTATTCCACCGTTAATTACTTTATTGTTCCACTCTTTATCAGTGGAATAATTATTAAAACGTTTTTTTATTTTTAATATTTATTAAGAATTTTAAGAATCAATAACCACTTTATTATTTACCTCGTTATTCAGATACATACTTCCAACAAGGAATTCCCGCCAAAGTATTGCTTTCCTATGCAAGATGTCCAACACTAATAATTATTTGCGTAACTCACCAATTAAGGGGACGGCTGCTTCCAACGTACCTATTTTTCAATTTGATATACCATTATTTCTAATGAAAATATTTAGATAGTTTGGGTATTAATAAAGAAAAATTCTTGTAAAAAAATAATGGCATACCCCGATTTTCAACGGGATCAACTGCGAAGACGCTGCGTATATCAGCATTAAGCCTTGTATATTCAGCAGCTGAGTATGCTTCACCTGTCTGGATAAAAAGCGCTCACACTGGCCTGGTTGATGTCCCATCACTCTGAGGTCTATCTCGGGTACACTAAGATTCACCCCAACTTACTGGCTACTAACTCTACGGCATATTGCAACTCATGACCTCCGAAGACAGAACGCCCTTACAAAATAATATGAGAAGCTATTAAAACAACCCGAGTTGCCGAGCTATAGCTAGATGCGAATGCGGGGCGCAGACAGACCATATGTCACATTCTGTCAGGACGTACACGGGAAAATCCAGGGATTTTTTCGTATTGAGTGACTCGGCGACTAAATACATCATACCTACTTGCGCTAATTTCTACTTTTTGTGTTATGTGACCTCTAAGATATATGTCCCATACGATAAATAAAAGTACTTAATTGCAATTTTAATTTTAAAAAGTTCGGCTTTGTTGTTGGCCACATCCTTCTCGATCACAGTACCATTTGGTTGTATTTGTAATACAATGTTTGTATTCATTGAATTAGAAAAATAGGAATGATAATTGATGTTTGTTGAAGAGTGTTTTAGAAAGATGAAAGCAATCGTTAGACCAGAAAATATACCATCACATGTATTCTTAGTTCGGTGGTCTGTTGCGTGGGACACGAAGGTTAATTTCGTGTTAAATGTGTGTAAGAGAAATTTTAGGATTATCACTTGAAGATATTTGAAATCAGGTTAGTACCTACAGTTAATTTATCTACAATTCATATATACATAGTATTTTTTTAATTCTATTAACATTGGTAACATAATGGCTTGAAAAAGAATTTATAAATTATACAATTTTAAACGCAAATTACGAAATTCAAGTCAGTTATTTGATTCAAATGATAAAATCCGAACATCTGTGTACTAAGGATAAATAATTACAAAAAAAAACCTTCTATTTTAACAAACTTTCAAAAAATTACCTTCGTTGTAAGTTTAAATTGAATATTTTCAAACTGAACATTTCTGTTATTACTTTTTCAAAATTGTATTATGAAATACGTCTACCCATAGAATATTTTATGTTACATTTTCCGCTATTCATTCAGAATTGGATAAAATAAAGTATCCGGGACTGAAACTCAAATCGTTTTAATTTGGACAAAAGTAAACCTGATTTAAACAAAACGTCTGCAAAATATTTTAGACCCTGAAATATAATAGACCTAAAGATGCAGGTAGACGTCTACAGACACATGGACTGTAGAGCCATCGAAAAAGTCTTCCGCAGACAGTTTGAAGAACTAATTATTAAAGCGATTAACTTTAGTAGTGTCCACTTTTGCCTCTTGACTAAGAACGACGGCTACACTCAATCCTCGACGAATGGTCCGCCTCCATGTAGAATGAGCGTGAGCAGATCGAAGGGCTTCGGTGATTGAAGATCTTGTAGCGGTTTAAAGCTATCTCTTGATCTTATATCCTCAACAGTTCCCATTATGACGGTCTTCTCGTCATAATGAGAACCGTCTCGTCGTTACTTCTGGAAACATTCCCAAAATACTGAAAGATGCCCTTTAGGCAGTTTGTCAATAGGCAATCCCATATCTGCAGTTCATTTAATATAGTATATTGTTTCTCCTACCAATAAATGGTATTCGCGATATTCTTCGCCATCACTGCTTAAACAAAATGTTTGCTTTAACAAATATTTAATAAATGCTACGCATTATAAAATATCAATGTAGGTAAAAAAATGCCGACCGCCGGGCACAGTTAGTACCTAAGCCTTCTGTGCGGGCATCCTGGGTTCGGTCCCAAGCAGAGAAGAAATTTATTTAAATTAATTTTTCACGCAAATATTACTTCTCTGGGTTTAGTTGGAAAACATTGCCATATGTCAATAAACTCGTCACATGTGCAGAGTGAAAGGAAGTGTTTATTATTAATTTAATTATTTAAAAAAGAATAGTTCTACTTATTTATTCCTATTATAGGACTACCGTTTCACCTTGTGAGAGCCTCAAAGTAAATTTATAAATCTTTTTTTTTTATTTATAAATATTAACCAAATAAATAATAATAATAATAATATTTCAGTTCGTTAGCAGGGGTTTGCAATGCTAGACAAACTATATTATAAGTACATAAAAATAATAAATTAAAAAAAGTAAAACCGTAAATACCTATTTCTTAAAATCAGTACATAATTGATGCTCATCTTTTGTGAATTGGTGAGTTTAACCACATACCAGCTACTTGAACAATGGAATTTCTAGACCCCCAAATCCTTATTCTTGCACTGGTAGTCCTGATTCAGTCTTTGGAGAGCGGCAAAGCCATGGACTCTGTAATCTGCACACATTTGAGATGCACTGCTAAACCTGCTAAATATATTTATATATCTATTGAGACATTCACTGCTCAAAGCCCTTTACAAAACAAAATATTAGATGACACAGCATAAAATTAACCAAAGAAATACAATTTATGAGCATTCACAACATCTAGACATATCAACGGTAGCAGAGGATATATAATTAATAAAAACATTTAAGAAAGGTAAATTAAACACGAAAGTACATACATTAAGAACCAAAAAATAAATAAATAAAAAAAACTCAAATAAAATGAAGTAATTACATAGCATGATCATAAGAATATTACTGACTGAATAATATAAAAATGAATGGTGTGAATAACTACCTACATACTTATCCACACTGAATCAGTGAATGCTGCCGGGATGTGATAATATTACATTATTGAATTTATATGAGACGAAAACTAAAAACGAATTAAGAAGAGATTATTCTTACAATAATAAAATATAGACACATACTAATGGTGTGTTATAAGTGAATATTTTTATTTTTCATTAATATTTTTGTGGAATATTTTCTCGTGTATTACCTAATTTGTGTCATTAAATTTCGATTTCAGTTTCGCTCGCTATAAGATGGTTGTATAATTTACCCTATTATGTTGTTTCTATTATTTGTTTGTTACTATTATTATTCATAAATATGTAATTTTATAGCAAATGTGTATCGAGTTTCACTTATTTAATATGCAGCAGGCGGTTACATATTAATATTATCATGATAATGATGATTTATCTTGATATTTAACATTCTTGTTTAATTTAGATTTTATTTATTTATCTTTTAGTTCATAATATATACAAAATATGTTGCACACTGACAGACTTAATGCCACTAGGCAATTTTTACCAACTAATCAGATTACAAAGTATGACAAAATTGTGTATGTACATCGACTAAAGAATGCGAAAAATCAAAGAAAAGATTAAAAGAAAAAGAAATGAAAATACTTCATAGCAAAAAAAAAGGATAGGGAAAAGGCAAGGAGAGGAAATCGAGATCAGGTATTTAGTTTTTTCTTGAAAATACTAAGTGAGTTAGATGTTTAATTATCCAATTGTCGATTCGTTCATGAGAATTCAATTCTCCGAATGAATCGACATTATTAAGCCAAGATGCTTGTAAGAAGGAAAATTTTGTATGGCGTAGTGGACTTTTTGCATGCTAATAACAGTAACTAGAGGCCGTGCGTGCGTGCGGGTGTGTCTGTGTGTCCGTCCCCCCCTTATAACTTTTGATCCGCTCAATTTACAGAGCCCAAATTTTCAGAATATATAAACAGTTATAGGCCTACAAAACTTTTATACTCAGAATTGTGAGTTTTTGTTTCAGTCAGGGGTTACCAACTTTTAAAATTTTGGTTTATTTTTCCATATATCTCAGAAACCATAGAAGCTAGAACGCTGAAAATTGGTATAAACATAGACAAATACAAAATCTCAAATTATTTTTTTTTAAAAAATTCCAGGGTTTCTCAAACATTTTTTATTAAGAAAAATATCTTTTTATGATAAATTTATGAGTTTAACTGCCTATATTTCCAAATTTATTAAAAATATCGAATAAAGCCGAAACACCCCAACTAGAAAATTTAATTTTCTATAAAAAATATCACAATTGTATTAGCACATCGCAAATTTTTTTTAAAAATTTTATAAAAATTTAATTTAGTGACGACATTGTTTCATACAATTTGTATGGAAGTAGCCTACACACAAATCTAAGAAGACTTAATAGTTTGATTATACTAATCTCCAAACATACATACATACCATCATGCTGTTTTCACATTCTGGGTAGGATCAAAGGACTGACCTCCATACTATCCTATCTTGACATATATACCAAGGTACATTTGTTGTATAGAAAACCAAATATCTTAAAATATTAATTAATTTGTATTTATGGGTTTATAGTTTGGTACTTACTCTTCAACTATACATACTATCGCTATCGAAAGTTGGATCTCATGTGTTACATGCAACTAGTAATATTATTAGATTACTCTATACCTACGTATGTTTGAAGAAGTATTTTAAATTGATAGATTGTTTTAATCGATTTTCGGATGTAGGTATTTCAAAGTTCTGTTTCAAATTACGTGTGTCAATCACTTAAATTCCTTTGATGCTTTGATAAACCGTCAACTGCTATGGAATAGTGGTAAATCGTTTGGTTTCTGTGGGAGACATTAATTTAAAATCAATTGGACTGGAAACAATGGTTTGTTGGAATAAATTTCCATCTAGCAATAAACTCGCCACATGCACTGGGTAATAAAGGATGACACAATTTTTCATAGTAAGTCATACATAAAAACTATGATAAAACTCATAGTTTGCACTCAATACTACATGATATCTGTTCCGAATACCGATGAGCAAAAGTCTTTCAATCTTAGTATTGCGTGGTCTGCAAGACCAAGACCTAGACCACAATTGTAACTGAAATACCAGGACCAGACTTTTGCGATCTCGCAAAATTTTATAAACATATTCGTTTATAATTAAAAAGTAAGCAATTAACTACGTACTTTCGACATAATACTATAAATTGGTGTTTTGTAATTCGCAATCTTTAGCAGTAAAAAAAGACTGAATAAAAAAAAAGATATTTTTTTTGTAAGTTTCAAGACCAAGACCATCACTTGTTGAGAAATTGACGTAAAAAGAATTATGTTTAAAAAATTAAAAATCCTGACTACACTATTCTAGTGTATGGTTATCTTGAAATATCAAATGGGCTGCGCAGAACACATTTTTACTGTGCTTGAAGATGCGCTGACCATAGTAACCAGCTCTCACTTCGCCGATATCTATCGCGAAGAGTAATAATGGAGCTATAAATAAAAACAGTAGGTACATAATATGCCAATAAAATTATATTTCTGGAAGCACCCCTATTTACTCTAAAACTGTCAATCTTCTTATTTAACCATTCGCAAATGGCATATCTTGAGTCATCACAGGAAACATTCCGTATTTAAAATCTCATATGGTTTCCGGTCTTTCCATTATAGGTACCTACTCAGTGCTTTTAAGAACCAATGTAATGGATGTCATGAGTTATCTATTAAAATGTCACATTTTTTCTAAACAAAAGGGTGGGTATCTTTGGCTTAAACCATGTATCTTATCAAGGAGAACTTATATTTTAATACCAAATATGTACCTACTTTTAAAAAAATATTGAAAATGATTTTTTTTGTTGTCATAAGAAAATATCTAATTAGGTATTTTAAATACGTAGGTAAATGGATGAATCTGCTGCTAGGGGTGACAGTACCCCCTATTCAGTATCAATTGTAACTAAAATAGGAACGTTCTAAAATTGTAGATTTTAGATGAAAATTATGAAATTTTCATCATTTTCATAATTATTCAAAATACGTCTGATTCAGTAACTTTCTAAGAACGTTCCGGCCAAAATAGGTACATTCCTATTTCATTTAGTCCAAATTTATATTTAATAACTCTGAAATAAGATCGTAAATCTAAAATCTACAATTTTAGTATGTTCCTATTTTATTTACAATAGTTACTGAATAGGGGGTAGTATTGCGGTTAGATAGGACAAGACAATTTCATATTTTTTGTGACAAGTCATATAACAATTCGCTCATACTAGAACTTACTGTTTTTTAATATGCCCCTTCTTTGAAGTTTTTCTTTATGTTTCCTTAGTTTTAATTTAACTCCAGATGAAGCAGACGTCTTTCTCCTAAAATCAATCGATTTAAGAATCCGAGTGGAATAAAAATTACTCTTTTTACTCCTCACTAACCCAAGGGGAGTTCACAGTCTTTAAGGGTATTTTTTTTGCAAATTATCAACTAGTATGCTGAAATTGTATTCTGAAAGTTTCATCACAGTGTATCTGTGTGTGTTATGTACGGCGTGTTCATTTTACTTTATCTTTCATGGACTAAAGTATTCATTCGATTCTATTTTAATTTTGCATATTTGTATTTCAAATATTTAGACCCGATTAGATTTTGAAGGATATCTGAATACTGCTTCTCATTTTTTTAACTGTCAAATATTTCTAAGTGACTCCAAGCTCAGGAAACTTAAAATTTAATTTTTTTATTTTCAAATAGGTAAAAAGACACATAACATTCATAAAATGGCATTGAAGAATTATCATGTTTTCATAATAAAATATTTAAATAAAAAAATAATTAAACAAACTCATTTCATGAAAATGTTCAAAATTTTCCATATAAAATTTGAATACTTTATGAAGTGACTTTAGGAGTTTAGCGTTGGCCAGAACCCACTCGTATTTTGTTGTTTTATGAAAACTATTTAGTAAAAACTATGAAGTTTTATTGTTTTATGGGATTATGTATTGCATATTTTCTTGTTATTTGTATGTATCATGTTTTACATTTCGTATTAGGTATGTAAAAAGTTTTATTTTGTAGTATTTTTTTTTTTTTTAAACACTTCCTTGCACCCTGCGCAAGTGGCCGTATAGCCATTTCTTACAGTAGCATCTAGCCCCTGAGTTTCTTTTCTGCATTCTTAGGTTAGGTTTAAGTTTGTGTATAATAATAATAGCGACTCGCGTGAGCGAGTTGCTTTATAAATTGAATTATAAATTATTATAAATTAAATATATAATATTCTTTTAATTTTTTGCATTTAATGTAAAATTTCACAGCTCATTTGACTTAATACTACGAGATCTCAACCAATCAGAGAGCCAACCGGAAACAGAATGCAAACGGGTAGATTCAGATTGTAGACTCTAGTATTTCTTACAACTAACCCGTGTTTGCAGCCCAGAGAGGCAACATTAGCGTGAGAAATGAATTTAAATAAATTTCTCCTCTGCTGGGAATCGAACCCAGGACGCCCGCACCGAAACTTAAATGTTAAATCTTTATGTTAAATGTTAATTTAACACGCGCATAATAACAAGTTTTAACTACCCGGTGATATTTAATCACAAATCTGAATAAATTACACAGAAAATATAGCGAAAAACTCTCCATCGATAATTTAACACGGAAAATTTGATTAACTATCTGAGGCGTGAAAGTTGACATTTTTTTGTTTTTTATGGACGTATTTATTTATTTATTTATCACACCATTTAAATAATCGTCATTAAAAAGAGATAACTGCTGCCCAACTAGGTATACCTGTTCTAGGGCTAGCAGTGTACATATTATTATATTTCACAGGAGACATATAGGTTGTACCTATTTGCATTTTTAAAAAGTATCTAAACAATATAAACTTTACTATTGTACACAGATTAAAAAATGGAATTGGAGTCATCATGATATGCATAATATGTATATTATACACTGGGTTCGGTTCCCAGCAGAGGAGAAATTTATTTAAAATTTATTTCTCACTCTAATATTGCTTCTCTGGGCTGTAAACACTGGTTAGTTGGAAGAAATTGCCATTCGGCAATAAACTTGCCACTTGTGCAGGGTGCAAGGAAGTGTTCATTATTATTCTTATATCCATCCAACATTGTATTTTTTACACACCTAGCTAGAATGCTCGAACGTTTTCGAAGTTAACCGCTTCTTCCTCTGGACAAATTTATAAGTGCTAAATCAGAATGTGTGCACGCGCTAACGATTGTGCGTAGGGGCGGGGAGAGGTAAGTTATACCTAATTATAATTTGCAGGTTACAATATGTACAAATATACTGTATATATATAATTATATATTTATTTATTTATTTATTGCATATGAAGATATAGAACTGTGAAACTATCAGAATTTTTATTACCGATGACAGTTGTTGATGTTTCATTAAATTGAACAATTTTGTATTTCATACAAACTTAGTATCATTGTTTAGGTACCATTTATATCGTTTAACAAACGATTTTGTATGTTCTGTATTTGACTGACGTGAAGTATTTTTTTATTTTTCGAAGATTTAGAAGAAAACTTTGAAAGGTGTGTCCTTAATTTTTTTTTAATTACTTTTATTATTATTCCCCGCCATATCGTCACGTTTTATTCATGTTGTTTTACATTCCGTGTTAAAATTTGTTATTGCTTTGCTGTCTTTGGAACCCAATTTCTTTTCGCGTGAATTTTAGCGGATTTAACAGTTTCGACACGTATTCGAGTGTATGTGCAGAATTAACTAAATAGAAAATATATATCTACATAATAAGGAAGTTAACTTGATGATATTTCATATAAATGAGCGATTTCTTGATAGGTATTTGTTTTGTTTATTTCAATAAGTTTGTTCGTCACATTATTTAACCTAAAACTTTATTATGTTTATTTAAAGGGAGTACCTACACAATATTCCTTCTTCAGCCTATTTTCGTCCATTCCCGAACAAAGGTCTGATCCATTTGACTCCACGTCGCGCCAGCATATTAAGCTGCAGTCCCACCACACATCTCTTTGTCGTACGAGATCTCCTTGTCAGCACTCTTTTTGTCCAATTGTCGTCCGAGCTTCTGGATATGTCTCCCGCCCATTTCAATTTCAGAGTCGCCACACGGTGGATTATATCAGTTACTTTTAATCTTTCGCTAACCGTTTCATTTCTTATGTTATCTCTTAGTGACCCAGACCCAGCATGTTTCTTTCCATAGCTCTTTGAGTGACTTGCAGTTTCTCGCCACTTAGTTTCTTTGGAGGATGCCTTATGTATACTGATAAATAAATACAGATGATACCAAAGACAAGGCAAAATGCGAAAGTTAAAATACTTGCAGCATTCCGGAAATGCTACAGTACTATTGGCCATATTCATACTATACGATCACTAATAAAAAAGTGTACCTACTGAATATAATATCCCACTAGCTTAGGATTGTCGATTATCAGATTGTAGGACATAATGGCAGGGATAGAGCAAGCACGAATAGACTCAAGGTATTCAATGCTAATTAAAATCTCAGGTTAAATTTAATGAGGACTGGTCAACAGATAAAATTCAAGTAAAAATAGGAATCTGACAGAGTGATACAATATCCCCAAAATTGTTCACATTGGTGTGGAATATGTTTTGTAAAGTTTAACTGGGAGAACAAAGGTGTCTGCGTTGATGGAAAAAAAACTAAACCACCTAAGATTTGCAGACGATATTGTCCTGGTTAACAGCAACTTTCAAGAAATGTTGCTATAGAGATAAATCAGATCTCCAAGAATATGATTATGTATGAATCTGGCAAAACTAAAGTATTGCGCACAAAAGCCTTCCAGATGATTTGTGCACAATACCATCGATACGACAAATTAATCGTAAAAACTCATTTTGTAACAATTAGTTTGGCATAATTTTGGTCTAATTATTTGTTTAGGAAGCTTAGGATATATGTTCACCTTCCAAGTATAGGTATGTATAAATTTAGGATATATGTATAATGTATACCTACCAACGATCAACGATGTATTTATAACTTCAATTGTTTTCTTTTTCCAGAAATTCTATTTGTCACGTGGAATTTACATTTTTTTTGCCATATTTTTTTCGCAGTCATTGGTTGTCGATCACCAGATTAGTTTTGCGTGATGTGAAAATATTTGAAATATGAGACAATTTAAGAAACCCTAACAAACTCTATCACTATTGCAAAATTTGAAAGTAACAAAGTTGTTGTGAAACGTCTCATTATTTCGATTATTCAGTATCTACCTAATCACTATTTGTATTTTTAACCTTTTTTACTTTTTTTGTTTGTTTCAATTCAAAGATCAATTCTAACGAAGATAATGAAAACTGTTGAACTGTTACATATTAATGACTTTCTTAACTATTTATATAATTTTTTATTACTTAATTTGTACTGAATTGTTTCAATTCATGAACTTCGCTGTGTTTGTTGTAGGTAAGTAGATAAAATAGACATACTTATATAAATGTTACATAAGTCTTGTCTCGTTAAGATTTGCATAAAAAGATTGTTATGCAATATTTGTCTTTATTACCGTAAAAAGAACTATGTCCGTTACGTTACAATCAACGTAGTTGTCTTTTGTGCTATTTTAGTTTGCGCATTTACCAGCTTGATGAATTACATACCTACTGAATTCCCTCGCGATTCATAATGATATATTATTATAATTTATCTTTAAAGCGAATAATGCCAGAGCATAGTTGTGTCACTTTTATTAATAGAACTGTCATTGTTTTCGCGTCAAATTCAATAAAAAAAACACATGTTCACTAAAATATTTAGGATAAATTCTTTTTATTGTTCAATATGTTTATTTTTCCATGGTACTTATTTTCTGTAGTAACATCCAGTAATGACACATTATTTATGTGTCAAACACATTATTTATGTCAATCATGATTGATTATTAATTTGTGCCATGTATAATTTGGTAACTTGTGTGACTTGATATTTAATTGATCGAAATATTTGAAAAATTTCGGGTGTGAAACTACATTATGTTTATTCGAATTATTCATAAGAAATTTCGTCCAGTATTTTGTGAAGTAATGGTAGTTTTTGAGCAGTGTTTATTTCTTATTACAGTTTGAATGGTTACAAATGTGATTAAATAAAAACAATTAACGGATAATTAATACATAAATTAATTCCTCGTATTTTTTCTGCTATCCAATTTTATTTATATGACTTATCTACTATAATATTCTGAAAGACTAGTTGTCGCGAATTTAGAAATCATTGTATGTTTGTGATATTATTTGAGATTTTTAATACAGACGAGCTATTTTTATAAGTTGCACACCTGCACAACTGTCGCTGGTTACCCCACATTGAATGAATGTGAGTTTGTTATGTTTTTTGTTCGCTAACTGTTAAGTAAAAGTATAAAGATTATATATATTATATAGCCATGAAAAATATATCAGAAAATGCGGATATTCTCTTTAATTCTCATAAAAAATACTTTCTTGAATAATTTAATAATGGAGGTTTTTAGTTTGTTATTGTAGAAATCCATCTCAGTGGATAAGGGACTTATTAAGTATCTAGTTTATAATGTATTTTTTTTAATATTCATATTTTTTTTATTTTTGTTATGTTAATAGATTACTAGGAACATGATTTTAACAGTTTTTTTTTTTTGCAGAAATGAAAGTAAAACCACTGTAACCATAGATACTTTTGCATTGCAACTAAATAGATTACGACACGGCTGTGGTTTGAGTTTGTTTCAATGAAATCGACTTTGTTATTATTGTTAGTTAGGTGGTATATTCTAGTTTCTCTTTTATGCATTTTGCAGCGTAACGTTGGCTGTCTGTTGGCCAGGTAAAACTCTGTTCTTGTGGCTAAAGGTAGGTATTCATTGGTAGTGTTATTCTACAAGGTCAACGTGTTGGTTGCTCACTGTTCACGGTTCATCTGTGGTAATGTTACTACTTGACTACCATTTAAATCACAACCAAAACAAAAAAAAAGGTACAGATTTTTCATATACGTTAAGATTAAATCCGATAACTATCCGATATAAATATAATAAAAACGTCCTCCCGAAAAAATACAATATCATTTAAATGGTGAAATGCATGTCAGTTCTTTTTGTTTTTACTTTCATTCAAAAGATGGCTCTATTTAATGGTAATGTAGATTTCATCATTACCAACACTAAATTGTCAAGATTTTAGTATTCAAAATGGCAGATAGAAGAAACCGCATTTTTGCAGGCCCTGCACTAGGTAAATTAACTTTTCTATGCTAATTTAGGTTTATTTTTAAGGTTGTGTTATATTTTTCATAAGCTGAAATGTTAGTATCTCAAAAACAATAAGTTTTACTAAAAAAAAACATTATTTGTATATTTTAATTCACTTCAAATATTAATGTCGCCTACAGGCGACACTGGGTTAAAAATGTATTAATTTTCATGGGAATCAATTTTAGACAATTTCTTTGTTTTTTTCCTAGATGGTGACGAATTTGCTCGTTTTGTTGAATTTGAAGTAAATGGGAATGAATCAGAGTGTGAAATTTCGGACGATGAAGATGATAGCTATATGGATCCAGATTTTAATCTAAATAATTGTGATAGTTCAAATGATTCAGATAGTAGTGACGAAGAAACCCAGAATCCGACAACTTATTTTCAAGTTAATCAATCTACTCACAGCAATGAAGGTACAAGCTCTAGTAGTCCAACTCCTGTCAGAAGAATATACTGGAAAAAATTAAGTGATTTCACACCTCTACCACCTGCACCCGAATTTGAAGAAATAAGAAATACACGTCCCGTTATGCATCCTTTGGATTATTTTTCTACTTACATCCCAGATAACTTATTTGAAGAAATCGCACTGTTTACCAATCATAAATTTTTAATAAAAAATGGAATTCCGTTAAATGTAACAAAACAAGAAATAAAAACTTTTTTCGCAATCACAATCATTATGTCATACATGAAATATCCCCGAATCAGGATGTACTGGGCACAGAACACGAAAGTTTCTGCTATTTCCGAAAAGATGAGTAGAGATCGATATTTTAAAATCCGAAGCCATCTTAAACTCATTGATGATTTGTCTGTATCAGACGAAAAAAAGCAATTTAAATTTTGGAAAATTGAAAAACTAATAAAATCAGTTAGAAATGGATGCTTACTAAACCCAAAGTCTAAAAATGTTTGTATTGACGAGCAGATGATACCATTTTCTGGACACTGTTCTGCTAAACAATTTGTAAAAAATAAACCCAATCCAGTGGGCCTCAAAAATTTCGTCACTTGTGCTGGAGATGGACTACCTCTAGATTTTTTTATCTATGAAGGAAAAGGAGACACCATTTCTACGGATCCTGATGTACAATCATTGGGAATTGGAGGAAAAGTAATTATACGTTTGTCTTCAACATTACCCCCCGGTTGCACAATCTATATGGATAGATACTTCACATCGATAGAGTTGTTGGACATTTTGCATTTTAAAGCATCCTGTCAAGCAACAGGAACATTACAAAAAAATAGGGTTCCAAAGAACAATAACTTGGAAGAAGACAAAGTTATGAAAAGAAATGGAAGAGGATCAATTAGTCAGTGCGTAAGATCTGATGGACAAATTGCAATTGTTAAGTGGTTTGACAACAAACCAATTGTCTTAGCCTCGTCAACGGATTCAATGAATCCAGTTGACAAATGTCGACGTTGGTCCAAGGAATCAAAAAAGTACATAGAAGTTGATCAGCCAATGATTGTAAAAAAATACAATGAAAATATGGGAGGCGTAGATTTCTTGGACCGTGTAATTAGTTATTACCGAATTTCTGCCAGGACAAAACTATGGACAGTCCGTGTAATAATGCATCTTTTTGATTTTGCCATCGCTAGTAGCTGGATCGAATACAGAAGAGATGCAAAATCCAAAAATCTTCCTAAAAAACAAACATTAGATTACTTGAATTTTAGAATAACATTACAAGAAGCAATCATTTACAAAGAAGATGCTTCAAACAATGACTCGGACTACCCTGTAACTCCGGTTAAAAAATCCAGATCTGCAGTATCACATCCACCTGATTTTTTAAGAAAAAAAGGTAGTCTGCATCTGCCTGAAATACCCACACCAGCAAAATCAAATCGTTGTAGGCTTCCAGGTTGTAAATCCAACAAAGCCAGAATACGTTGCTCAACCTGTAAGGTGTTTTTGTGCTTAGTGGAAGGCAGGGAGTGTTTTAAAATATATCATGAAATGTAAAATAATGTATTTTTTTAAATAAAAGGACAAATTTTTCTTTAATATTTACATGTTTTCTTTTTATTTTATTATGCATTGAATCCCTATGTCGCCTATAGGCGACATGCCGGAAAACCTATTTTACATAAAAAAATAATAAAACGCCAGAACTAAATATTTAATACTAGCTTTTATGTCCCGCCGTTGGCCAAGAATGTAAAATTGTGAAGGAAAAAGCAATCGTTTTTATAATATTGTCACCCAATTATTTTGCAAAATCGGACTATGAAAAGTGGTTTGAAATATGATTGAATTTGATTGTAAAATGTTCAAGTGATGGCCACAACCCATTATTTTTTATATATTGCTATAAAGTGTGAATGAAGTATAATATACAATTTCTTCACTATTCGAAATGGTTTTAAATATGACTGTTTATCAACATTGTAAAGAGATTGGTTTGGCCACAACCCCCATTTTTAAATATTATCATCGAAAACAAATTGTAATATGTACTTACCTATTGAATATTTAGTAATTTTGGATGTTGGGATGTGGTTAAAATTTGATTAAACAAATGTACTGAAAAGATCCAGTGTTGGTCACATCCCATTCGTTTTATATTTTTTCATCAAGTGTGCATTATATTTTTGCACAATTAGACTGATGAACTTAAAATTGACACAAAAGTCTACATTAACGAAGAAGAAGAAGACTTAAACTATGGCAAATAATTTGAATATAAACGTTGTGAAGAATTCAGTAATGGCCACAGCTCCCTTTCTTTAAATATTGTCAACGAAATCAAATATATTATGTAGGTGTTAAAAATTATTTAAAATAGGATGATATAAATGGTTTAAATTTTATTAAACAAAAGTATTGAAAAGATTCTAGTGCAGGTTACATCTTCACATCCCACATCCCATTCGTTTTTACATATGTATTTTCATCAAGTGTGCATATCGTTAATAATATTTCTGCTCAATAGACTATTAGACTTAAAACGAACCCAAAAGTCTAAATAAAAAAGAGAAGAATAAGTATAAGACTATAAGAAATAGTTTGTTTAAAAAATCCCAATGGTCTACATAAAATAAGAAAAAATACATAAAAAAAAGAATTAGACTATTGGAAATAGATTGTATAAAAACTGAGCAAAAGGTCTTCATAAAAGAAGAAGAAGATTAATCTATAGGAAATAGTTTGTATTAAAACTGTCCTTAAAGGTCTACATAAAATTAAGAAGAAAAATAATTAGACTCCAGGAGCCGTCGCTTCAGACCCTTCAGTACCTCCCGTCCCATCAGGCCCTTCAGTACATCCCGTCCCTTCAATCCCTCATCACGTCCCTTCCCATCAGGCCCTTCAGTACCTCCCGTCCCTTCAGGCCCTTTAATACCTCCCGTCCCTTCAGGCCCTTTAGTGCCTCCCTTCCCTTCAATTACATCCCGTCCCTTCATTCGGGTAAGAAAAGTTTAAATCCAGAAACCATCCTGGAAGAACCGCGAAGAGATGTAAGCACCGTCTTCTTTTCCCAGGATACTCCACCTTTATAGGTAAAATGACCAAATACACGATGAAGAAGAAGAAGAAAAAATTTTAAATCCAGAAACCGTCCTGGAAGACCTGCGAAGAGATGGAGGGACAGTCGGACCTTCTTTTCCCAGGATATTCCGCTTTCATTGGTAAAATGACCAAATACACGAAGAAGAAGAAGAATAAGAAAAAAGTTTAAATCCAGAAACCACCTCGGGCACACGCTCGACAATTCGCCAAAGTTTCATTGTAATCGGACATACGGTTTAGGAGCACATCGCTTGCATACATTCATACATTCATAAATAAATAAATAAAATAATTTTCCGATAGGAAATCAGTATATTGTTGATTTGTAAGTAAATAATAATAGGTAGGTACCTACCTACAACAATGTTCTAAATAAATTCGATTCATAACAAATTTTATTTGAATATCAGAATCTTTCCGTTACCATAGTAACCATTCCAATACGTAAAAAATATCAAATGGTTTGAGACATTTTTTGAATATGTAGGTACCTACATACATTGGTTTGTTCGATGCCATAAAAATGAAAATTGTCAGAAAAATCAAATATTATTTACAAATTATGCAATTTTATTATGCCTATATCTTTACTAATAATAAACACATTTTTACAATATATGTCTTAAAACTTGCTGTAATGTCTTGTGTTTCATTTTATTATTTCATAATTACATTTAATTCAAAGGTTTATTATTTTCAAGAACATATTCATTCGGTAGGAAAATGAAATATTGTATGAAAAGATATTAAAATGGCGGCGTTCATGTACAAAACGCTTACATTAAAAATAAGTTAAACATTATAATTATACAAAATATTCACCATGTTTTTCACTCAAACGCTAAGTTATACTTGAAAATATATTTTTTTCGTGTAAATACGTACTTCTAACTTTTAAACTAACAGATATTTGCGTGCAAAATGTATACTTTTTTGACAGATACGACTTGGAAAATTTTGTATGAAAAAAATAATTATTGAAATATTTTTAAAATTCAGCATTTTTATCGCATTATTTTTAGCGTGACACTGCATCAGGTATACAGGTACACGTTCGCACATAAATTAGATTTTTAGATGCTCTTGGTTTTTCAGAAGGCGTGAGACAAACACACACACACACATACACACACACAAACACTAACATTTTGATTGCTTTATTACTTTAGATTTGAGATAATCTACCATATATCCGAAAATCAGAAAAAAATATTGCATAAAAATTGCTCCAGGACTGAGGAGGATAAAAGCGTTTTGATTACTTCGAAAAAAGTATGAAGAATTAACTCAAATATATTTCAACGCTTGGTTTTTTTATCTACTAGGTATTGAATGCTTCTTGAAACTTCATTTTATCGAAGGATAATGAAATCAACTTTAAAAGTAATATGAACAAACTATTCTCATTTATAAGATTGTATCACCTTAGTTTAATGAAAACAGATAAAACAATGATCAAGTCAAGATAACATATCTGATAGAGTATTGTAGATACGCAATTACTTATACAGCAAATTCGATTTTATCTCTAATAATAATTATTTCATATTTTTAATCATTTTTAAGTACCCCTCTAATAATTATTTTACATTTTCTAAATACCACTAATTAATTATTTCATGTTTTTTTTATATCTAAACTAGTAAGACCCGGCAGACGTTGTCCTGCCTGTTTAATTATTTACCTCCAAATATGTAAAATGGTTGACCGGTATTTTTCCTTTTTATTACTTAACATTCTTATCTAGATTCGCTTATTATTATTCCGTATTTTTTCCCTTCCATCCCTACAGTCCCTTCCTTCCCTATTATTTCATTCATTTATAATTTCATTTCATTATTCAAACAAATATAGGTACTTGAACCTTTAGCATTATACCAGTTTTATATAATATACCATTTTTGATTTGGTTATAGTTTGGTTATTCGTGTGCGCGCTGAACAAACCCACTTAGTATCAATTCAATACCAACTTTTTTTTTCAATTTTTTTTGGTGAGATATCGAATAAATAAATAAATAAATTATAATGCATAAACCTTCTCCGGAATGAGGTGAACAAATTCCCAAAGTTTCATCGCAATCGGATGGTTGGTTTGGGAGTCCATCGGCCACATACAAACAAACAAATATACGTATATCCATTTTTATATATGTAGATAAAAATAATCATTTCACATTTTTCCGAATATCTCAAAATTATTTCCGATGCTGAAGTAGCAATGTTTATATTTTCTTCGGTGTGTCTTTATTTCAATATAATAACTACGCTATTATCCAGTTACCGATTGTTGTGGGAAGGCCACATACCATAATTTCTACAATTATTCCACCTTGACTCATCTACCCTTGTATATTCGGATTCGTATACACATTAGAGGTGAAAATATATTATGTCTCGTACAAAATTTTAATAATTAATTTATTATTCTGATATCTACTAAAGATTTTTACTCTGTTAGTTGTGACGTAAAATATCGATGTATAAAATTTTCATGAATTCATATTATCGGTGAATAATGAGCAAACGTCTTGAATGTAAGAAAGTCTTGTATGTAAGACCGTGACTGTACCTGTATGTGTCACTGTAAGACTAAGACCAAAACCAGTATCTATTATAAGACCAAGAGTCTTGTGAAATTTTATAAACCTATATTTCCTAATTTTAACTAAAATGTAAGCAAATAACTTCCTACATACCACTATCGATATTTTTCTGTAAATGTGACGAATTGCTAGTGTCTTTCAACGGAAGCACAGCAAATCTATCGACCTGCTTGGAGTATCTATAACAAACCAGCTACACTGTCTCCATTGAAGCTAAGGTGAAATTCACTTCCAAAAAAATGAGCGTATTATATAGAGCGCGTAGGTATTTTTCAATAACTCAAATTTACCTACGTGATCAAGTGTGCTAAGTTGTAATCAAAGTCTAATCATTCTTGTAGTTATGGGGATAAATTTGTATACCTACCTATATGTGTCACGTTTTACAATGGCGATCTTCGGCAATGAAGTTCGATTACATACATACATTGAACCGAGCACCACACATACACATCAGTCTGCATAAATTCATCGCCTCACTCGTATTTTGTATTATCTTGTATTTTTATTAATTGTTATCTATCGTTGAATTTTATCCTGAATAAAATTTTCCTTGTGTAGATGGCAGCGTAAACTCTCATAGACTTTGCTTCAAGGATAAACTAAATGTTTATTAACTTGTTTTGTCGTGGGTGTGGATTATATTTGTTGTATCAAAGACCAAATGGTGTTTTATATTATTTACATGTATTGCACGTCCTGGGTCAACGTTTCTTGCAGAGTTATAGGTACTACCAGTTAGTTTTACAAGCATTTCAATCTTGTGGTTTTGTTGTGTCTGTTTGTATAATGTAGCTTTATATCCTTATTTATAACATACCTATATCTAAGAAAATCCCTTAAAATTTTTATACGTATTCAATTTAATAAATTTCGTTGAAAGTTGAATTATCTTTATATTTTTGGAGTTAATTTTGTGTTTTTTTTTTTAACTTACTTTTTTTAACAATCTTACTAAAGGGGGGGGGGGGACTGATGCCAACGTACCTATTTTTCAATTTTATATACCATCATTATTTCTAATTAAATCGTTTTGAAAAAAAAATTAGATAGTTTGGGTACATAGGTATACCTTACTTTATATGTCTTAACTTTTTGATAATATTCTTTATAAATTCTTGTAGAAAAATAATGGCATACCCCGATTTTCAACGTATATCTTATATTTTTAATAAACTATAAGGCGTAGAAGAATATTTTTTTTAAATCAATGAAGACAATAATATCTAGAAAAATATTAATGTAACATGGATGTATCGTTGCATTAATGCTTCAGGTTTAGTAGATAAACCTAAAAACATTTATTTTCCATTCAGCGCCATTGCGAAATAAAAGTTTTTTTGGTTTATTTACTTAACCTGATGCATTAATGCAACGTCACATCATATTTTTCCAGGTATTTTGTTCTTCTTAAATTTTTAAAAATATATATTGCTCTATACCTTATATTTTTTTAGAATTTTAAGATATATGTCTAAAATCGGGGCATGCTTATTATTTTCCTACAAGAATATATACAGAACATAATCAAAAAGTTAAGGTATATTTCTCTTTATTAATATCCAAATTAACGAGGTTATTTTTTTCAAAATGATTCGTTTAGTAATAATGATGGTATATCAAATTGAAAAAATAGGTACGTTGGCTGCAGCCGCCCTCTTAAGTATCATACCTACAATAAACACGTTCTTGTTACCTGCGCAAGTGGCGAGTTTATTGTCATATCGAAATTTCTTCTAACTAAAGTATTTCCAGGCTAGAGAAGCAATATTTGCATGAGAAATTAATTTAAATAAATTTCTCCTTTGCTGGGGATCGAACCCAGGGCGCCAGTACAGTCAACAATCGACTTACCAACTGTGTACCGGCGATCGGCATAATTCACTTTTATTGAACCATAAAATTATTAGTTGTAGTCCTCATAAGGAAGTATTGGTTGCTTCGAAATCGTTCGTATATAAAAGATAATTAATGGATAAAAAATTCAGTAATATTTCTGAATTATTCTAACTGTGGTGACTTTTTATCCTTACAATATTAATAAAATATAATATTACACAGGGTTAAGTTTGTGGAGGCACGATAAGAAAAGTACCTAAGTCTACATGATTGTAGAAACTCATTTTAAAAATACTGAAGCATTATTGACGCCAAAGTACCTAAGTCTACATGATTGTAGAAACTCATTTTAAAAATACTGAAGCATTATTGACGCCAAAGTACCTAAGTCTACATGATTGTAGAAACTCATTTTAAAAATACTGAAGCATTATTGACGCCAAAGTACCTAAGTCTACATGATTGTAGAAACTCATTTTAAAAATACTGAAGCATTATTGACGCCAAAGTACCTAAGTCTACATGATTGTAGAAACTCATTTTAAAAATACTGAAGCATTATTGACGCCAAAGTACCTAAGTCTACATGATTGTAGAAACTCATTTTAAAAATACTGAAGCATTATTGACGCCAAAGTACCTAAGTCTACATGATTGTAGAAACTCATTTTAAAAATACTGAAGCATTATTGACGCCAAAGTACCTAAGTCTACATGATTGTAGAAACTCATTTTAAAAATACTGAAGCATTATTGACGCCAAAGTACCTAAGTCTACATGATTGTAGAAACTCATTTTAAAAATACTGAAGCATTATTGACGCCAAAGTACCTAAGTCTACATGATTGTAGAAACTCATTTTAAAAATACTGAAGCATTATTGACGCCAAAGTACCTAAGTCTACATGATTGTAGAAACTCATTTTAAAAATACTGAAGCATTATTGACGCCAAAGTACCTAAGTCTACATGATTGTAGAAACTCATTTTAAAAATACTGAAGCATTATTGACGCCAATTGCATTGACGCCTATTTTCTTATAATATTATTCAATTTCAGCTAATAACAGTAAAACCATTTTGAGGTTTCGCAATAAACGTTATGAAAATTGAAAACTTCATAATAAACTTTTTTTTGCTTTTATATTGTTGAATTTATTTATTTATTATTATTCATATTTGTCTCTTTGATTTTGATTTTGTGATTTTGATTTGGTTTTGCATTGATGATGTTTATAGGAGTCCTACAGTAATATATAATGTTGAAAAGAGAAAAGAAATAGAGATATATATATGTGTATGAAGTAATGTAATATAATATAATGTAATATAATATATAAAATATTGTAAATTATTATGTAATATAGACCCCCAACACGGGTAGGCACTCGTCTACCTAACGGGGGACACTATAATGTTAATGTGTTATGTGTAATTGTTAATCAATGAATAAATAAATAAATAAATAAATAAATAAAACTTGTTGTAATACTTCGAACCGGGTTCAATTGAACCGTGGTTCAACCACGATTCAAGGATTTTTTTTATTACAACACTGAATGTGTCTGGAATATCACCTTTTTCTTCTTTGTCCTGGCCTTTTCTTCCCATTATGTGGGGTCGGCCCTCCTCGTCCTCATTCGTGTCTGGAATATCACCGTTCCTCTTTATGAACTAATTACCTGGCTTAAAGTCATAGTTTATGTATGCTTTGTATTATGTATACCTATTCTTCACTCTGTGGCTTCCACTCCTTTCTAATTAAATAATTTGGTATTTTTCTATGACTTTGTAACTATTTGAATCAATCCCGAGAACTTTGTCTCAGGACTCTAATATATAATTATTTAAAAAGAGTCCCGAAAGCCGAAAAATGTTGTATCGAACTCCATTAAAAATTGAGATGATGATGTGACTATATTAATTTGACATGTAATGAACCATACGAGCAATGTGTCTCTACTGTTCCTACCTTTACTGATATATTAATCAAAACAAGTGGTCAATTAATTTATTGCTTTAAGTTACATTTTTTCTTCTTCTCTTAATGATGCCGTATATTAGATGACTAATTACTATTTGAGAAAAGAAGATCAAGGAGAGATCTCGTATTGTCCCCCTCCCACACGAAAGTAAATACACTATACGAATTATTGGTAGATCATCACTCGAAGAAGCTGTTAGAAATGTCAATTTTAACTGATCAACTCACCGATTCCGAATCAAAGACGAATTTCTGCCGAAATGACGAAAGACTGCCAGCTTAATAATTAATTTTTTTATTTAAAAAAATCATAAATACTTATTTTAACATCTATCGTCGACTGATTTTATTTGTTGATTCAAATCAAAGTACCTACGTATATCCCTGTACTAAAATGAAAAACAAAATATTCAATGAAAAGTCGATTAAATAATAATTAAATACTTTGTGGTACATTTGACATTTTTTTTACTATATTTTTAATAACTTTGTATAATCCACATTATTTATTGAACTTATAGACCGATTTCGGAACTTTATTTATTCGAAAATTTACATAAAGAGGGAACGGTTAATTCCGAAACCGGTTGCATAATGTTCAATGAGTAATTCAGTTTATACAAAGTTATTAAAAATGTAGTTAAAAAATTAAAAAAAATAGCCGCTGTTTCATAAAATGCCTAGACCAGTTTGTTGAACTGACGATAGTTTAGGTATATACGTATATAATTATTAAACCTTTCGACTTAGTTTCAATTTCCGAGGACAGTGTATTATGGTACGCATATCTGTGTATTTCCTCATCAAGGGTATCTTGGTTCTTTTATAACAGGGAACGGAAAACTTCAGACCGGGAGCCAAATTCGACCCGCAAAATAATTTATTTAATATTTATAAACCATAAAATCTGATCACTTATTTTTATTATTAAACGTTTATTGTTCCATGATGAAAAAAATGCATATTTTTATAATACCTAAATTAATAAATATAAATCGGTCTTGTCGCGTATACAATTTGAATCACACTAAAATCAGATCGGTGGTGGCAGAGCAGTTACCGCGCTTGGTTAGTCATCCAGTGGTCGCGGGTTCAAATCCTGCCACGACCGATTTCGTACACTTGTATTACAAGGATTTATGCTTTGTTTAGGGAATACATGAGAATATGTATATGTACTTGTTTCAAGGACATATTCATTAAAAAAATAGAGTTATCAGCATAATGTAGATAATTAATAAAAAATACATATAAATTTACCGCCGCTTGGTAAAAAAACAAATTATGATTTTTTCTTCTTTTAACCGTAATAGTGCCATTAATTAGGATGACCTTAGATACAAACATTCTTGGCATACAATTCACTATCTGGCCCTTAACAAAGAATGTTTGCAATCCCTGTTTATGAACATATTATGAATTGATAATAAATATTTTATACGAACTTCACTCGATTCGTCAAGGTTACTGAAAAATTAACATTTTCAAATGCTATATTTATTTAACGTACCTTAATTTATTACAAGTAAAATTATGCTGATACCTGTTGTTATTATAAGGACATTATTATTCTTGTTTTAATTGATCAATTGAAAAACCTGATTTAAAGTTCAACTTATTTTTAATAATATATAAGATAATATTTAAAAAAGTGAATTTATTTTGTTATTCATATTTTCAGAGTTAATTTCATAGTACCTACATTTTTATATTACAGTCATATTTTAACGTTACTCTTTCATTATTTTGTAAATTCATTTAAATTAGTGGCCATTTTTTATGCTTCAATCATTGTGTCATAAATAATCATCATAAATCATTTACCTATAGCACCAGAATTTTTGCTTAATTTAAGGAATGTAGGAAGATGTATATACATATATTTACTTGTTTAACCCTTTCTTAACCGATGATTCCAATTGGAATCATTGATGTATTTTACGTATATCTAAATGAAAATTGTTATCAGCTGTGTTATTTCTCTTCTAAATTATTAATCACAATATTTTTGATCACTTACAATACTGAGAATGACGGAAACTTGCTTTAGTGACCGCATTTTGACAGTTGAAAACTCGGTTATTGCTGGTTATTGCGAAATGTGATTTTCTTGCAAAACACGGTTAGTCAAAATTTAATAAATGTTAATCTTTTTTTTTTGTTTTCTAGCATACTATATTTTTTTTTCATGAGGTAATTATATTTCCTTCAATCTCTAATAATAATTAAAAATGAAAAAAAAAAATATGAAAAGTCTATAGTTATATATATGAATGATGACAATTGGAATCGTTAAAATTTTCAAAAAAAGGAAGAAAAAAAAATATAAAAATTATCAAAATCTCTTTATAATCACATATTTTGTCCATTTTTTATGAAACATATTTTTTTTCATAATGCTTTCATAATTCGGTTAAGAAAGGGTTCAAGAAAATATTCATTTATATATTTAAAAAAAAACAGCAATATGTATTTTATTCGTCTTTTTTCGTAAATATGTTTTGTTTTGTTGTGTTGGGATTAAGATTTACATCGCATTTAACAAAATGTTATTTGAACATATTCATAACATATTTAATTGAACATATTCATGAATTTAAAAAACTTTATAACATATTTACTCACTCCACTGTTTACATGATTAGTTATTTCATTTTTATATTAGGTACTCATGATGTATGATGAGTAACTATTTTGGTAAATGGTTATTATTTTCTTTAATAATTTGCAAATCGCAGTGGGTTTTCCATAAAAAATTAATAAAACATAAATAAAAATTTTAATTTTGTATTTTTTTATTTGTCAATACTGACGGTGTTTATTGTGTGTAACTCTATTACACTAGGTATTTTTTGAATCAAACAAAAATGATTATGTTTTTACATATATATTTCCCTTATAATAGGACGACCGTTTCGACTAGGCCCTTATCACTAGTTTATAAGGGCCTAGTCAGCCGAAACGGTCGTCCTATTATAATGGAAATATATATGTAAAAACATAATCTTTTTGTTTGTTTAAAAATACCTAGTATTTTAATTTTGGTTCTTCTATATCACACTCGTATAGGTACCCAATACGAGTGTGATTTTAGTTTATACCAAAGGTGATTCTGGGTATAATGAAATGAGAACGGCTAACGGTTCTTCAATCAGATAAATTAAGGCGACTACCACGCTATCTAGGTACATAGATTTTATTAGGCAATAAAACATACGAATTTGATCATAACAATTAAGTTCATGCAATAAAAAAATATAATTATTATTATATATTCCTACAAAATTCCACAATAAAAATAAGAATCTTTTTTTAGGAATCCTTTTTTTTCAATTAGTATAAACCAAAAAAGCAAATTATATTTGAATTTATTCAGAGAAAAATAAAATTGTATTCGGAATATTTCTGGAGTATTTCTTTCATAAAAAATATGAACACATATTCCGCCAAGTCATTGATCATTGGTCATTACTGTACATCAGAGTACCGAGGACTCCTTGCTCCTTTATCTGACGTTACTTGACTGGGTGGTTTGGAAATTTAAGTACTGAAAAGGTAAGGGTTTTAGGTTGGGGGGATGAATTTATGAAGTCTTGGATTGTGGGTACTTTTGCATCCTCGTGTAGTTGGGAGGTTCTCACCCATCTTGGAGCGCATAGAGCTAAACGGATGGCCTTGTTTTGGGAGATTTGCAACTTATCTATGTGGGTCTTTGCTGTGTTTCCCCATATGGGGCATGCGTATGTCATTATGGGGCGTATGACACTTTTATTCCGCCAAGTATTTATTTTGTCTACCGACAACCATTCCGGCTTATAGGGCAATAATCAACCAGTTATGATTATTATTATTACTTGTGGAATAATATGTGATGATTATATACTGAGGATGAATGTCAGCAAATCAAAGGTTATGGTGTTTGAAAAGAGTGAAAGCAGAACAGCGTGCCAAATAAAAGTAGAGAACGAATGGCTCGAGCAAGTCGACAAATATGTCTTATCTGGGAAGCATGTTTCAACGCAATGGACGGATTTATAAGGAGATCGAAAGAAGAGTTATGGCAGGCACTTAGACCAGTTATGAATGATCGCAACATACCAAAGGATGCTAAAGTTGCCATTCATAACTCTATCTTAGTGCCAACCTTGACGTATGTAAGTGAAACCTGGATATGGCAGAAATTCCACGAAAGCAGAATTAATGCAGTTGAAATGAGATCGCTAAGAAGAATCTGTAATATAACGATGTAGTTCAGGGTCAGAAATGAGGACATAAGGAAAAAATGTAAGATAAAGAAAGATGTCATTAATAGAATGAAAGTGAAAACATTGAGATGGTTTGGCCACATGGGGGGAATGAATGAGGAACGCCTGACGAAGGAAATATACATTGCGAACAGCAATGGAATCAGAGGTCGGGGCCGCCGAAGGAAGGGATGGCACGTCCAAATGAACGGTATTTTGAAAGACGGAAATGTTAGAAGCGTGAACAACAGACGAACATGTACAAGACGATGTATGAATGTCGACGAGGCGATGAATGTGTGTCAAAATAGAAATAAGGGGCATTCGGTTCTCTCTGCCTACCCCGCGAGGGGCATGGCGTGATGATATGTATGTATGTATATGATTATAACCCGAAATGGTTGTCGGTAGACAAATTAAATACTTTATGGTATAATATATGTTCATTTTTTTCTAATTATTATGGAATTCAACAAATTAGATGCCGTCTAATTTAATCTTTAGTGGTTGTATACAAACAATAATACATGTCGGGTGTGTAAAACTGTTGCTTTCGAACGGTTGAAAAATAAGTTGTATAATGCAAATGAATATTGATTCAACAGATATCTAATTTAATAAAATGAATGTAGTTAGGTCACTGTTTGGGGCCCCTGTAACAAAAGAACTACATCAATAAATTCGGGAGGTAAATAATATTGTATTGTGTTTATTGATTTCTTCTATGTAAGTGTGGTTAAAAACAATGCATTTCGCTGATATTCGGTGGTTATAATTTATAATTCTTATCTCAAAGTTAGTAAATAAAGAAAAAAAACAATATAACAAACCAAACACTATGCAGAGTTTCTGACGATGGTCTTTAACAGACCGACACCGGTTATGCATAATATTATATAGTGAAACGAAAGCAAGTGTGTTTATAAAGAAGTTTAACCAAGTATTTTCCGTCGACAAACTAACAAGTTACAGTGGTTGGTGCGGTGGAGGATAACAATCCACAATGTTTTGAGGACAAGCAGGGAAGATCTTCACGACCCTCAGCAATGAGGACAACGACGCAGTGAGAGAATAATAATAAAAATTCTCCGTTTTATGATTCAAGATCACTCCAGAAGCGCTCGGTTAATGATAAAGACATGTACAAAGTTGCTATCAATCTATTCATTGTAAGTGGAAGTACAACAGAATTATGTATAATAGTGTGAGATATCAAGTCGTGTTGTTGATAACATCATATTCATTGTCCTCTACGTTGTAATAATTTAAGGAAGTTTAGCAAAATTCGCACAGAAAATGACAAAAAAAAAACAATTCCTGTTATTATATTTGACATTAGTAAAGCAATTTAATAACGTGTCAGCTTTGCTATTGTTCGTAAGATCCAAGGCAGTGTTTCTCGAACTTTTTTGGTCCATACCTCACCTCAGCATTAGTATTATAAAATAATGAACTTTTGGTATTAAAATCAATTAAACTTAAACTGTGGGTATAGAACAAATTAGTGAGACGTTGTTGTGTAAGCATAATTAAAAAATATAACAAAGCGGACAGAAATGTAACGAGGGACGGGAAACTATGTACAGAAAGACAGCAATGTAAGAAGGTTGTGTGTATAACGAAGAACTGAAATTTAAATACGAAATAGGTTGACTATGAAATAACTATGACAGCCCCTTAGCATCTAATGGTGAAATTACGGGTACGAACATTTCAGACAGAAGTTACCTATACTGGACGTTTACCTAGTTCAAGTAGCGACTGAAAGTTGTCCTTTACATAGTTCTGAGAAAGTTAATTTACCCGACGTGAACCTCACGTTGAGAAACACTATCTGAGGTCTCACATATGTTTTTGTAGCATATATTTATATATGTATATAAAAAAACGGTAACGGTAACTATGTAATGTTGTGTTCATAAGTTATTATGTGTTCATAAGTGTGAGAAAATATATGTCTACACGGAAATGCTGCAAAAATCACGAAACAAAACTCGAAAGTAAAAATATTGTAAACAAGCATAGCTATTAAAAAATGCACATATTTGTAATATTTATAATTAATAATACAGCCTTCATCACTCAGTTGGTTGAGCATTCGATTTCTGAGCCAATTTCTATAGATAATATCTGACTACATTGGTACGTCTTAAAAAAAGTGTGGCAACTTCTTATTAATACTCTAAAATGGAGTGGTTTATAAGGAAATAAAAATAGAGGTTATGTTTATAAAGTGCCTATCCCTATGAAAGTAGCGGTATATCATTCTTACATAATATAACATCCCTAGCGGGGTAGTCAAAGAAAACCGAGCGCCACACACCTCTATCCATGATAACATTCGTGGCTTCAAATCGATCCACTCGTTTCGTAGCCAGGAAAGTTGTCTTTTCTAACAATCAATCTTCCCCTTGATGACTACCTAAAATATAAAATTGATGTTTGTTCTACATAATAAAGCTCAACTTTGTGAACATGTCTGTCCAAGAAATTATCAGCATCTTCTATGGAGTCACGTTTCAGAAGCTTCGAGATGATCCACGCCTCAACACGGTAGAGCAAGATAGACCACGCGTAGCTTTTTTTACCAATATCTTCTTCCTGGTGCTGTCCCAACTTATCGCCTGTTACGGTCGACTCTGCAAGTCCTCAGATTTTAGAAGAAAATAATCTCAGTCTCTGTGATTATTTTCCATATACTTTTATGTCATACATTGATTATGTTGTAGTTGCATTGGTATAATGTTCGTGAGAAATTCGCATTATTATTTAGTTATGTAAATTAATAAAAAAAAATCTTCCATTCATTACAGAGTACAATAATTGTGCGGCGTGTTACAATTATCACTCGAAGGTTAGGTTAGGTTAGGTACCCTAGGTAACATTGGGACGGTAGTAGAAACCAGAACGAGAGAAAAAAAATCGAAAACACGTTAGCGGATGTTGTATTTAGCGTGTGTACACGAAATGTTGGCCATTCATTGCCATTTTCACTGTTAGGAATGGCCTACATCCGTCGGTCATGCTGTTTTACCATACCTGGTAATGCAGCCTAAATATCCATTTGGATATTAATGTGTGGGTACTGGGTATTCTTAAACTACTGTCTACCCACGCACTAAGATGGTGTGAATATGTGTTACATCGAGTTGTTGCCAATGATAACAATTAAATCAATTTTTATCGTACGTCTTAACATCGAAATGAGATGGAGGAGTTGGTCTAGAAAAAGTTGGCATAACCATATAAATGGGATTTTTAAAGATGGTAATGTATCAACAAAATATGTTTTGTTTCCCGCAGAAGAGGATTCCCTCTTCTGTGTTGTTTTCCGAGAAGCAACATAAAGTAGCGGCGAATCATTAAACTTCTACACTGGCGTGCAGGGTTGTAAACACTGAGTCTGAGTTTCTCGAACAAAGATTAACGTAAAATTATAGTTAGAATACTTTGAATTTATAAAATTGTTCAATACTTTTGGCTGCTTCATTGAAATCTAATGCCGTTAAAACGACGCAATTTTGAACAATTTTATGAAAATCAAAACATTTAAAGGGCCATATAAACCTAAACACCTCAATTTCAAATCAAATCCCTCAAATATGTTAAACAGTGTGTTTCTAGAAATAATAGTATAAGTCTTTTCAACATTTCTCTAGTGAATGTTCGTCACACAATTTTAAAATTCAGCCCAAATTCCCATAAATAAGTGATTAAAAATATCCTTTTTTACAGCATTTTTGTTAAATTACTCCATAACCATGTGTCGTAAAGAAATATTTTTTTTATACGCTTAAAGAGTGCATAAAATCAAAGTGAATGACCGATAAAGTTTTTTTCATTTCAACTAAGGTTTGTTCTTAAAATGCAAAAATTCAACAAATTTGGGGTTTCCGATAATTTAAATCACGTATATACCTTTTTAAACGCACGCGATATTTACCCTTACTATCGCGTAACTTCATAGTGCATTTAATATATCATGTTTTCAGTCACTAAGTTTAGCGTTATATGTCCTCTTAAACTACACTGAGTTGTTGGCAGAAATTTCTATTTAGGAGCGATCTTTCTGGTTGCATAGAGTACAAGGATTTGTTCATTCTTATGATTACAAGAAAATATGTTGAAATTAGGTATATACCATGTTATACAATTTGCATGGTTGAACGTTATGAACCATCGTTTTAGGTATTCAAAGTCAAAAGGATGTTTCTTGAAGGATTCGCAACATTTGATAACAAACGAAATGGTAATGAATGTTTGCAGAATATAAAAGATACGCGAGTGGCGGAAATGTTTATCCGGATGTTTTATCGTTTGTACAAAAGGGGATGGAAAAAACGTGAACGCGTCGGTTTCACTGTTTGCAGAATAGGCTCGGTGTGGCATAAAGGGCTCAGTCTTATGCTCCCCCTTGTCTAGTCTGGTATGATCTCGTCTCAAGTGGAGTAACTCTAGCGTCATTACCTAACATCCTTCCTACCCTTCTTTTCCTAACCCCAAAGGCTCGACGAAAAATCCTCAACATCGAAAACTCCATTAATGAGCAGAATGCATATTATTTATAAATGCCTAAATGGTTAAATAGCTAACTATTTAACCATTTAGGCATTTATTGCCCTTTACAAACACACCCTAAAATAACAAAATAGCACAGAAGAAAACAATAATAAACTAAACAAAAAAAAGGAAAAAAATATCCATATTTTTGTTTATTTTATTTAATGTACGCTACTCGGAAAACTAACAGGTACTATGTCAAATAATTATTTAACACGCACCCAATAACAAGTTGCCACATTCTGACGATATTAACCGTCTCACAGATCCAGACTGAAAACACAATTAAAAACTGTGTCTCCACCGGGAATCGAACCCGGGACCCTTAGATCAGCAGTCAGATACCTAACCAACTGAACTACGAAGGCCGACATGTTCTTAAAACATGTTATCTAGGATATGTACTGTCACGAAAACTGTGTGAAATACGATGCAAATATTGTATTAAGAGGCTATAGTAGGCTATATAGTATATTTTGAAAATAATTTCCCTAATACCCTCAAAAGATACGTCTTTAAAATAAGGAACATTTTGTATTTACATCTTAATTCTATTGCATGAGTTTTTTTGAAATTTGAATTTGTTTAATACTTTTATTGTAAAATTAGTTTTAGTAAAACCCTTTTTTAATTTTCTGTTGTACGTAACTAAAAAAACTACCAGGCCTGTGAAGTAGATTTTTACATATATCGATCGAAAGAGAATATGAAAATCTACCGGGTGAGTTTTTTTTATTATTATAATATTTTAATTATTATTCTTGCTATTTAAAAAAAAAACTTAATATTTTACCTTTTCTTCACGAAAAAATATTGTAAATTATAAATTAGGTGATACGCGATATTTTTGCGTGTTTCTTACATTAGAAGGTGCATTTTTGTGTGATTGTGAAATATTCCACCTCGGTACAGGCTATGCATAGGTAGGTGGGTATATAATATAGTTTGTAGAAATGATATTGTAAATTATGATCAATAAATAAATAGAATAAAAATTACTTCCACAATTAAACGTAAAAAAAATCAATAACATAATTTAATTCCTATCTTCTGTCCTTTAAATTGTATACATAAAATATGCAAACCAGATAATTAAACATTTCATTTGAGGGTATGTTTTAGTGAATGATAAAGCGTCTTTTAGAACCGAAGAAAACATCAGTAGGAAAACCATAATCATTGTCCAACCGATGAATCGTATTCATTGGTGAGTTATGCAAATAATTAGTTTGACATCTTACATAGGAATATTTTACTTTGGCGGGTATGTCTTATTGGAATATGGTAATGTAAGTATCTGACTAACAAGAGAAGATGAGCTAAAGTAGTTATTGATTACTAAACAAGTGAACTAGCGTTACACGGCACGGTACAAATCGCGAATCGTGACAAGAAATATCTATATTTGATTTTTCTTATCATAATGAGTCGATGATCAATCTCAAATAACGAATCCAACTCGAATGAACTAATGAAGATATCCAATTCTTCAATTTCGAATGATTTAAATGACGAATGTTGGATCCTGCTTCGAATATCTTTATCTAACCCAGGGGTCGGCAAGTAGTTTTAGGTGGGGTCCGAATACTGTGGGAAAATTTAATCGAGGTCCAGAAAAAACAAATGATACTAATATAGTAACTATACTTATATTTAGATATAATTTTGTAGTTTGGTTCTCTAGAGGAACAACAAATTCGAAGTGTGTCTTCTAGGTGGGTGTCCGTTAATCTTGAACGATATTTGTTTTTCAAAAAATTCATCTTTAAGAAAGATGTTTCACATATGTATGTCGAACCAAACATTGTGGCCAAATTGATAGCTAGTTTTTTGCAATTTACATATTGTTCTGGGACATGTTTGGCCCAAAATTCTTCGATGGCTACCGTTTTATACTATGTACTTGCATTCCAATATTTGGCGGTCCGCAATTCAACCTTTCGCGGTCCGCAAACGGACCGCGGTCCGCCTGTTGCTGACCGTTGGTCTAACCGTTCAAAAGGAATAGTATAAAAATATTGGCGGTTTTTGTGACTTTACTGTCAAATACCTGTAGTTTTACTCTTGACATTAAAATCCGATACTGATATAGAATTTTCGCTAAGAACCTGTCAAAAAAAAAAATAGGGGACTACTCTAGCGATAAGTCTGAAATCCAGTTTGGGGTGCCTCAGGGAAGTGTTTTAGGGCCAGTTCTGTTCCTGATCTATATAAATGGCCTGATGAAGCTCAATATGATGGATGGAGACGTATCATTTGCAGATGACACAGCAGTTATTTTTAGTGATAATACATGGGACGGCGTACATAAAAAAACTGAGCAAGGCCTTAAATTGATTAAAACTTGGTTGGACAATAATCTACTTACACTAAATACAGACAAAACTGTTGAACAGAGACGATGACTATCTAAAGACCAAAAACTTGAAAATACATTCCTTTTTACAGAATCCCTCAGACGATGGTACACCTTATTTATGTGAATGCCCGAGCATTAAAAAAGTCAAAGACACTAAATACCTTGGAATAATTATAGATGAAAGACTTGACTGGAAACAACACATACAAAACACATCTGATAAAATAAGGAAAACTGTATTTATATTCAAGGAAATAAGAAACATGCTATCTCTAATAACATTAAAATCTATTTATTTCGCTCTTGTACAAAGTATACTAACATATGGAATATTGGGTTGGGGGGGAGCCACCTTAGCTGCCCTAGATCCGCTTATTAAAAGCCAAAAAGCCGTTGTAAGGGTCATAAATAAAAAACCATATAGACATCCATCCGACCAACTGTTTCGCGAATTTGGTGTACTTGACGTTAGACAAATATACACAAAAACAATTGTACTACATTACACCAAGCATCAACATCTGCTGATACCATTGTCTCATCAACTTTCAACGAGATGTCGTAACGAAAAGCATTATAAGGTGCCCAGGACCAGAACAGAGTTTGCACATAGGCACTTCTCGTTTTTGGCACCCAGGCTGTTTAACTCGGTTCATGATAAAAACTTTAACCTGAAGAAGTTTATTGGTAATCCTGCACTTAAAGGATTGTTGACGGATTGGCTATTAAAAATGGGAAGAAAAGATACTGAAAAGGTACTTACCTATGTCCCTGCCTAGTGCACAGATGAACAGGGTATGTACGTATGTGGGTGAGCGCGTGTGTATGTGTGTGTGTGTGTGTGTGTGTGTGTGTGTGTGTGTGTGTGTGTGTGTGTGTGTGTGTGTGTGTGTGTGTGTGTGTGTGTGTGTGTGTGTGTGTGTGTGTGTGTGTGTGTGTGTGTGTGTGTGTGTGTGTGTGTGTGTGTGTGTGTGTGTGTGTGTGTGTGTGTGTGTGTGTGTGTGTGTGTGTGTGTGTGTGTGTGTGTGTGTGTGTGTGTGTGTGTGTGTGTGTGTGTGTGTGTGTGTGTGTGTGTGTGTGTGTGTGTGTGTGTGTGTGTGTGTGTGTGTGTGTGTGTGTGTGTGTGTGTGTGTGTGTGTGTGTGTGTGTGTGTGTGTGTGTGTGTGTGTGTGTGTGTGTGTGTGTGTGTGTGTGTGTGTGTGTGTGTGTGTGTGTGTGTGTGTGTGTGTGTGTGTGTGTGTGTGTGTGTGTGTGTGTGTGTGTGTGTGTGTGTGTGTGTGTGTGTGTGTGTGTGTGTGTGTGTGTGTGTGTGTGTGTGTGTGTGTGTGTGTGTGTGTGTGTGTGTGTGTGTGTGTGTGTGTGTGTGTGTGTGTGTGTGTGTGTGTGTGTGTGTGTGTGTGTGTGTGTGTGTGTGTGTGTGTGTGTGTGTGTGTGTGTGTGTGTGTGTGTGTGTGTGATATTTTTGTTTTGTTTTGTTTATATATATATATTATTTTTTTTTTTCTCTCGCCTTATTGATTGATATATTTTTGTTTACTTATATATAAACCATTGTTTTGTTTTATTTTCTGCTTTATTGCTTGATGTACTATTCTTGATTACCTATAGTTATATAAATCATGTTATATAGAATGCATACTGTCACAAAACTGAATGAAATACGAAAATATTGTATAAATATGTATTAATGTGATTGTGAAATATTCCACCTCGGTACAGGCTAAGCCTAGTGAGGTGGATATATATATATATATATATATATATATATATATATATATATATATATATATATATATATATATATATATATATATATATATATATATATATATATATATATATATATATATATATATATATATATATATATATATATATATATATATATATATATATATATATATATATATATATATATATATATATATATATATATATATATATATATATATATATATATATATATATATATATATATATATATATATATATATATATATATATATATATATATATATATATATATATATATATATATATATATATATATATATATATATATATATATATATATATATATATATATATATATGTTAACTTTTAGGTTTTCACGGGTATAAGATGAAAAAGAATTTTCTGGGTTAAGAGAGGCAATTGAGATTTTCAAACATGCAAATAATATGAACAGCAGAAATGACGCGATAAGAATTCCTCAAACATGGACAAATATTCTAGATAGTAATACTCATAAAACTAAAGTAATAATTAGAAATTCAATACCTCCACACATAACAAAACAAACAATATTTGAAAAACCCACTATTAAAATGACAACTCGTTCGCAAAGTCGGCTTAACGGTACAAATAATAGAACAAATAGCTAATAGGTGCGGGGAGTGAAGGGGTGGAGGGGGGAGGGGAACCTACCCGCTCGCTACCTCTGCGCTCATGCATAGACTGGCGCTTCTCACTTGACGGAAAGCCTTAGTTGTGTGCGGTCGTGTTTCGCGCGCGTTCGTTCTCGCTCGGTTTTCGTTGCGTTCCTTCGACAATGCCCGATGATATTCGGGCGAAACGTCAGGTCTTAAACAGTCCTTCTCAGGACTATCTGACACGGGTTAACCCAGAAAATTCTTTTTCATATATATATATATATATATATATATATATATATATATATATATATATATATATATATATATATATATATATATATATATATATATATATATATATATATATATATATATATATATATATATATATATATATATATATATATATATAATATGTAAAAAAGATTTTGTAAATTATAATAAATAAATAAATAAATATATGATAATGGAAAACAAAGCGGTAGGTAGGTATGTTTTCGTAATAGTTGTAGTAGGTAATAGAAGATAATTTGAATGCACGTAGGCGACAGACCTTAGGTAAGTTCTTAGCGGAAATTCAAAATTAAGATCTGATTTGAATGATTTTTTCAATGTGTCATTCATTTTTTTGCGGTTTATTTTTTTTTTCACTTTTAAATTTGCTTTGGTTATTATATTTTTATTGTTTGTTATTATTTTTAAGCACTGATTTTTTTATTAATTTTTTTATGCGTGATTCCATTTAGATCGTGTTTTCTATAAATCATGTTATTTTTTTGTCTCAATGGTTATTTATAATATAAATAAATTAAATAATAATATCTAATAAAGTTGATTTGCTTTATCCATTTTGTTATTCTTATAAGAAGTTTACCGACTACAAAAGTGATGCGGATCCAGGCAGACATTCTATTATTTACATCATCATTCTTTTGTTGACTCACTTTTCATTCTTGGAAAATACTTTTAATTGTCTCTCTTCATCTTTGTTGGCGCCAAATTGACAAGTCGTCACTTAATTTGTTAAGTATTTATATTGGTAGACTACTCCATTGTGTAGAACTATCGTGGCAGTAGAATTTATATGTACACTTAATTTTTGGTTAAATTTTGTGCTCAACACGACAAGTAGCTTGCTTTTTCGTGAAATTTGTAATGTTTCAAATAAGTATGATATAAAACGTATGACTGGTGATCATTGCGTATGTGTTAAGTAATTTAATATGTTTCTTTCATTTAAAAATAATGTTTTTGCTTCGTCTCTATTACGATAAAATTATATTTTATAAATACTATTTCCTTCACCCTTTAATGAGAAAATATAAGAAAAAGGGTACTTATTTAAACAAATTCAATATAGCCTTTTTCAAAAAACAAAAAAAAATGTATATACTACAATAAACTAACTGATCACAGTAACGAGGAATTTAAGGAGGCAGAAGGAATATCATTCTAGATTTATTTGGTAAACAGATTTGATACTTTCTTTAGTTTTTCTATATTTGTATTTATTTACACCGGTCCGTATTCAGAGACAAAATATTGGGATAGAGGAGGCCTCAGACCTTAACTTTCTTTTTATTTGAAATAAGTAATATAGCTTTAAACAATATTGGGTTCAATTACGAAGACGAATTAAATTTGAATGAACATTCAAATTTAATTCGTAAGTCATTCAAATTAAAAATGTCTTCGCCAGAACTGTCACTTTAAACTATATCCATTTTAAAATAAATTTGACAATACATTAAAATTTTAGTGTGTTTTCAGAATTGAACCCATTGATATATTATTTCTAATAAAGAGATAAATTGAGGCCTGAGGCTTCCTCAATCCTCATATTTGTCTGTGAATACGAGTGAGTATGGAACATCATCATAATATTGTCGATCTCATGCCAGTTTAAAGTTCATTTTTAAAGTATATAAAAAAAAACAACAAATGTGTTTTAAATTGAACTTTTTTGTTAAAATTTATCGTTACTCATGAACTTTTACAATATTTTCAGTGTATACCTATACAATAAATAACAATAGATTGATTTATATAACTTATTATTACACAATAACTGCACATGTACTTCATTCTTTGTTTTCTAGCTGGGAACTTGTAAGCTTTAGAAGTATGTTACTGGTGGTAACTCGTAACTATGGAGAAGAGGTTTCGCAATTTATAAGCGTTCATGCGTCACCACTATTTCTTGATAAGATACTTGTTTATCGATCATTGTAAAAAAATAGTAGATGGTATTAGGTACTTTATTATACTTTTGTGTTTTATTGTTCTCTGACAACATTTTTCTTGTTATTTGTTAACAAGTTACCGCAAATATTTACCTTCATTTATCAAATCGCGCTAGGCTCGCACCGATTACGAGGAGAAACTGTATCTCTGCCGGGGAACGGACCCGGGAGTCAAGTATCTAACTATCTGAGCCACGAAGGCATATTCACATAATGCGTACTAATAACTTAAGTCTTGGTACCTATATTTTTTATCTTTTTTTAGATGTAATTTATATTTATGATTGAAAATAAAATAATTTTTGTTGTTTCAGCTATGCAGGTGTGCAGATCTGGTTATAGAAATCCCTGGGAACTTGGGTCAGGACGGGTCATACTACAGACTGGAATATTCTCCCCCGTATGGTCTGCCACCTCCCAACACCACAATAGCATCCAAGGACATAGGTGACGTCATACAGTTCTCTCAGGGTCTTCCGGGAACCAAGTACGAGTTTTGGCTGTACTACTCTAACGCTACAGTCAGTGAATTACCAACATGGTCTGCTTCCATCACCACAGGTAAATAAAACACCACAAGTTTATCCTACCAGAAAATTCTTCGGCCTCGCCTTTGTCCCGTTTAGTCGAGGTCGCCAGGTCATCAGGATCTAGATCCCTTTCTCGCAAAACTTTTTTGATGCCAGATTTAGCCTTTCAAAAACACACAAACAAGTCTCTAGATATCTAATTTATGATGTTTGACGACATACAACTCTTGATGAAACTCCATTATAACGAATAATCAAAATGACTTGTTTCATTTTCACTTATATTTTAATACAAATTATATAAATGTAGAAATTGTTTTAATTATGAATGAGTTGCAACTAGTTTACTTAAATTTTAGACTCAGGTTGGATAAACAATGTCTTTACTCGGGATTTTGCGTTAAAAATCTAAATTTTGTATGGTAATCACTTATAAAGAACTGAGAAAAATGTTCTCGTAATTGAAAATAAATGCATAATTACTTCATACATTTTTATTATACATAATATTATACTAGATGTCGTAGTTAGCAAATTTTGTATGAATCGAAGTGAAGCATTTTTCCGCGGGATTTTTGACGTTTTGGTGGGCAGACCACATCGTTTTTCTATAGAGAATAACGACTAATGTGAATTGTTTTCGGATTTATTTGTCGAATAAACACTTTGTTTATTAAGATTTAGAGAAATATGTTGCCAACCAAAACGTCAAACGCGCGATATTCCATGACTCACTTTTTGCACGGAGTACTACATCTACATAGTATATTATAATAAAAATCTATGACCTAATTCTAAAATTAAAGGATGGCGTGATTTCTAATAGTCTTCCGTAGTTAATATAAAAAATCTCGTTTTGTACTATTTATAAAACTAACCTGTTAAAATAGCAATTGTCAATCGTTTTCAACACATTGAAGGCTGTTATAAAAATACACCATTATACTATAACGTATGTCTGGCCTATACAAAATGACCTGGTAGTCGCTTTCAGTTATTCTAATATCTCTGGATTAATATGGCGCAGTGCACTAACTGAAATTGGGTCAATTCATCTACAAATTGGGTCTCAAAACTAATTATATTATATAGACACGTTCAATAATTGAACTTTAAATCTATTTTCTGGGATTTCTTAGTTGCAATTTTATATTCCGCTCACAATATAACTCGGACAACATTGGATATAAAATTCGCCTCTAATATACATTTTTAGACAACTACACGTCGAATATCAATTTAATACACACACAATAACATATTATTAATTGTCGCACAAAAACAGCATTATTACACAATAACATGGAACATCATAAGTGTATTTGGCGGTTTTTATTATATCATATTGTATGTCATTTAATCGATTTAGATTTAGCGTAGGTAGCATTGTTAATAACAATATTACCAGCCATATTGCGATAGCGAAATAAATAAAAATATGATATTGTATCGTTGTGTTATCTGAATATGAAGTATCATTATCATGTCATATCCTCTCGAATGAATTGTGGAATAATATCATCTATAGTCCATTGTATCGGAACCACAACTGTATAGATTATAATAATATATGATGTACAAACCACATAGGTATTGTTATTGATTTTTGTCTTTAAATTATTTTTTAGAAACCGTCATAAGATTTAAATTTCTGAAATTATTTCAGTAAAAATTACACGGATCCAACTCGTCAATCATCAGTTATGACGTGATGAGTGAAATCGGGTTGGGTCTTTTGTAAAATGCCAGACTGAGACTACCCGCATTATTGCAAAATTTAAAAGCTAGAATCTTGCAAATTATTTTTCACATGTTTTTAATAATTTAGTATGTAGATTCCTGCTGTCAAAATGTTTTTTTTCGCAAATATATCCATTGATATTTTTTTATGTTTTGATTGTTTTTTTTAATTATTTGCTATTCAAATTGTAACCGCAGAAAATAATGAAATAGTTTCATTCAAATTGCTGACTTTTTTTACAGAATAATATTTTTTGCGTGCTATCTCCATGCGTGCGTGCTATCTCCATGGCTCTTTAACTTGTACATTGATTTCTGCATTAGAGCCCTTAAGGATGAAAGCAAGGGTCTGAAATTGAGTACTGTAATGGTGCGAGATTTGATGTATGCAGACGATAAAGTTCTTTTAGCAGAAAGTATGGAAGAGTTACAGTATCTTGTAAGTATGGTATATGAAGGATGTATAGAGAATGGACTTAGGATGAATGCCAGCAAATCAAAGACAATGGTCTTTGAAAAGAGTGAAAGCAGAACAGCGTGTAAAGTAAGAGTAGAGAACGAATGGCTTGAGCAAATCGACGAATATGTATACTTGGGAAGCATATTTCAACGGAACGGACGACTCGATTAAGAGATCGAAAGATGAGTTATGGCAGGAAACAGAGTGAATGGAGCACTGAGACCAATTATGAATGATCGCAACATATCAAAGGATGCCAAAGTTGCCATTCATAACGCCATCGTAGTGCCAACCCTGACGTATTCAAGTGAAACCTGGACATGGCAGAAGACGCATGAAAGTAGAATAAATGCAGTTGAAATGAGATCGTTAAGAAGGATTTGTAATAGAACGATGTATGACCGGGTAAGAAACGAGGATATAAGGAAAGAATGTAAGATTAAGAAAGATGTCATTACTAGAGTGAAAGTGAACACATTGAGATGGTTTGGTCACATGGGGAGAATGAATGAGGAGCGCCTGACGAAGAAAATATACAGAGCGGAAAGGAATGGAATGAGAGGTCGGGGACGCCCAAGAAAGGGATGGCACGACCATGTGAACGTAATTTTGAAAGACGGAAATGTTAGAAGTGTGAGCAATAGACGAACATGTATGAGACGATGCATGAATGTGGACGAGGCGAGGGATGCGTGCCAGGATAGAAAAATGTGGCGTTCGGTTCTCTCTGCCTACCCCGCAAGGGACATGGCGTGATGGTATGTATGTATGTATAATATTTTTTTTATCCATTTTTGTGAGAAATGGCATGACATAGATTTAATATTTTTAACGTGTTATTTTCGTCAAGAAATCACAATAACAACATTCTGTAAGTGGTTTTTATCCGAAAAACTGATATAAAACCCTGAAATAAAATGTTAATAAATATATCAATACTGTCTATGCTGACCAAGATCACGATATGCCTGGTCTTGCGTTTATTCATCAATAGTGTACACCGCAGGAAAGTGTAAACTTTTGAAAGGAATACTTGGAAGTACGAAAAATTAGTGTTCGGTAATATTTTTTGTCTCTCGTCCTTATCCTCATGACTGAGAATGCTGACTGTAATCAATCGCTCTTTGTGCGGCCCGCCTCCATGCTGTTCTGGGCAGTACGCAGATCATCAGTCACTGACGACTCCAATGCAGACTTAACGAGATCACGCCATCTAGTCGACTAGCGATCACGAGATCTTTGTCTTTCTACGCTGCCCATCGCAACAAGCTTTTCGAGGCAATCTGGTTCATTCCTGACAATGAGTCCAAAGAATTGAAGAATACATCTGCAGTACATTGTTGGCGGACGATGCTTAGTATTAAGTTCATTCAGAATTGACATAGTTGTTCTCTTGGCTGTCCATGGGATACGTAACCTTAGCACCACATCTCTAAGGCATCAATGTTCTTCCTCTGTCTGTATCTAAGTTTCGACATCATAGAGGAACATTGAAAACAACAGTCAATACTTTGTATTTTTGAGACTTTCCTTTTCTAATTATTTATTTACCCATTTCCATTGCAACTTCTCACATTGCTTGTGCCGCAACTAGAAGTTTTTATACTTAGTACACTGATCAATAAATACAGTGGAATTTTATTTTATTTACTTTAGCAGACACAAAAAAAGGATACAATATAGATACACTGAAATAGTATAAATACTGCCAAGAAATAGTTTATGGAAGACACAAGTTACAAGTTACAACTTGACACTGAGTATCTCAACGGATCTTTCTATTGTACTTGTTACTTCAAATGGATGTAGCGTCCTCAATGTGATTGCTATAAAAATCTTTTTACCATATTTTTGATCAGTGGATAAAGACCACTGGAAGTCCATACGGGAAGCCTTTGTCCGATACTGGACTTAAAATGAGACTGAGTAAGTATTTTGTTGATCCGTGTAATATACAAGTATAGGTATATTACCTGAGGGTTTCGATGGTTGACTGTATCTTTGAATTGTAAATGTCATTATATATAATAAATAGGTACTATTATATAGTAATGCTAATGTACATAGGTGAAATTGATTATATTCCTTCTAGGTACCTAACTGGTTATACAAGGCTTAGCAAACCACCCTATCACTTCTTCTTCATGGTTACTTACGAATTAATTTGCAATGTCCTTCCATACTTCCGTCAAATTCCCCATTGCACTTTTAGCCATACTTATGCCTCTTCCTCTTTTTAGATCTATGATCTGTTTTTACAGGTCCTTATGCCTCTTTTTATTTATTTTTCACAACCTCATATGAAGTCATGTTCTATTTCAAAACGGTTAAGAGAGTTTATTGGTGGTAATTTACTTGCTCTATCCATCACCGTCTGTTTAGTATTACTTTTGCTTATGCTCGAACCTAGTGCTAGACACGAGTTGCTTCATATCAGTCTTATTCATTATAGTTTCGATGCTCTGATTCAGTTCTTGATCTTTTTACATACCCCGGAGAATGTTAGCAGTAGGTGGGCACTTAATATTTCCTAATTATTGTTCCTTTGTTATATAACACTCTATGTTTCCATCTTTCAAAATCTCTTTCATACCATCGAGCTAGGTTTTCGTCGACAACGACTGTTTCTCATTCTCCAATTCTCTTTCAACATCAAATCACATTTTTTGAACTCGAATTAAACTCGCAAAATGATCAGACATCTTGGCAAATTAAACTTTTAGGCGAACCTAATACCTAACACATTCGCTGGAATCAAGTTTTAATAAGAGAAAGCCTTCGTAAATAAATAGTATTCATTATCAATCATCTCCAGCAACGTTCATATGTTGTTTTTTTATCGAGAGAAAGTCAATATATGTATCGCTTTTGCTCATAACATGATTGTATTTACTTACATATACATTCCATTTTATGGTCTATACATACAGTTAATACAATCAATTTATTTTCATTTTTTTTTAATGGTCAAGAAGTATCGACTGATGTTTTAATTGCACGCATTTGTCAGTTTTATAAGATAAATATAAACTGTCTTATGTATTGTACTTTGCAAAGTTGAAAATAATCATATGTTAATTCATCGAATATTTTTATTATTTCATATGCGCAAACATTGGATTTTTTTCCCTGTCGGGAGTCAAAAATATCTTTTAACTGATTTTTAATTATCTCAATAGAGACGAAGTTGGAATATTTACTGTAGGATTGATTTCCCGGTTCTCCTACAGTAAATATTCCAACTTCGTCTCTATTGAGATAATTAAAAATCTGTTAAAACATATGTTAATTAATAATATTCAGTAGCTTACCATTTTAATAAAATTAATCGTTTAATTCGTAAATATTTTCCTTCTTGAATCAAACACTTTAAAAAATAACGTTTCTTCGAATTCCTTTATAGTATCAGTATTCAAAATAAATCTTGTTTGAGCTCACGAAAAATTCCTTTCTGATGTATTGAAACAAAAAATACATGAAAATAACATTGCCATGGTCTGTCTATGGCCATGTCAATTCAATTCCGCACTACCAACATCAGCTATAAGAAGGTCACTCTCGACTCCATCCATCCATCGTAGCCTATGCCTTCCCACACTTCTTTCCTCCAGATGTGTTTTCACGATCCTTTCGGCGCGGCGTCTGGTCATCGTCCAGTCCATATGAAGCACGTATCCTAACGGAACTTACCTATATTTATTGTATTCTTATTGCTCACATTATTTGATAAGAAATCAAATTAGTATTAATAAGTATTTTAAGTAAAATTATGAAAAAAATATATTTTAACATTGAAAAAAAAAAGTATTTTAAGAGCTAATATTTTATGTCGATTTTTATTTAAACATTTTATATCGATTTGGCTACAACAACAGCATAATGAAATATTCAAAATTATGTTAATATGAGTAATTTTTATTAATTACCTTATATTTTAAGTTATATAATAAAAACTAATTTTTTTTTAACCGGTGATTCCTTATGACTGATAATGTCATATTTTTACTATACTTTTTTTTACCGGGTGTTCTTATGACTGATGATGTCATATTTTTACACTTACTTTTTTACCGGTCGTTCTTATGACTGATGATGTCATATTTTTATTATACTTTTTTGCATCTTTTTAACCACATGATCGGAAAGTATAGCAATTATTTCTTCAAACACATATATTTCTTTGAAATTTTTACAGATCGTCAAACATATTCTTGCTTTATACTTATAGATAATTTACGAATCGAATCGCGTTTTTACGTATATTACTTTAACTTCAAAATAAGTAGTTGCCGTTCAGTAGGCTTGACATTATTGCATTTTATGTAATTTATATCTTATTACATGTTTATCTTTTCTTCAATTTTTCATCCTAATTTCCAATAAAGATGATGTCAATTATGCATGACAGCTGCAATGATATGATTTTTCAGCCTAAATATGATAAAAATAAAACGGGAAAAATTCGTATTTTATGATTTATTGGGGTATGTATCTACTGTAACTTTTATCCATTTTTAACGTCATCAATATTGGTAAGTATGTAATTATTTTTTTTATATTAGACTAGTGGGCCCGGGTAGACGTTGTTCTGCTACAGATCGCATTTTATGTACATAGACCTCATTCTATGTATTGTTCTACCATAGACCGCCTTCTATGTAGATCGCATTTTATATAGACCTCACTTTATGTATTTTACATTTCTTTTCGTTCTCTAGATGCGTATAGCTGTCGCCAAATATCTTGAGCCGTTTCGCCGAGATGTCAATAGATTTGTTCGCGCCGCCCTCTTTTGAAAGATTACACAATTAAAACTATCACTAAGAAGAGTGTAATAGAACGAAGAAATGAGATCACTAAGAAGAGTATGTAATAGAACAATATAAAAAATGAGGACATAAGGAGGGAATGCAAGATGAAGAAGAGTATTATAAATAAAATGAATTCCTGAAAGTGAATTCCTTGAGGTGGTTTGGACATATTGAAAGAATGAATGATGAACGACTGACCAAAAAAATATACATGGGTGTAAGAGATGGAGTGAATAGTAGGGGCCGCCCTAGAAAGGGATGGCATGAACGTGTGAATGATATTTTGAAAGAAGGAAATATAAGAAGCTTGAATAATCGACGAGCATGTATGAGACGATGCATGGATGTAAAGGAAGCTAGGAATGTATGCAAAAATAGAGGAGTATGGCGCTCGGTTCTCTCTGCTTACCCCGTAAGGGATATGGCGTGATGGTATGTACACAATTAAAACATGAATTAAGTTTTTTCCTAAAAAAAATCTTGGGGTGTACGGAGGTCAAGATTTGTGGTTAATGTATTGTTGGATGATAATTCTAAAAAAAAATCGTTGAAACAGTGAAAGTATTTTTTTATATCTCGATAACAGCGCCACCTATCGGGTCCAAAACTATCTTTCAATCCGGAACCAACCATATATGTACATATAGAAAATTTTATTTAAGAGGGTGACTGCTGCCAACGTACCTATTTTTTCAATTTGATATACCATCATTATTACTAAACGAATCATTTTGAAAAAAATAACCTAGTTAGTTTGGATATTAATAAAGAGAAATATACTTTAACTTTTTGATTGTGTTCTGTATATTATATTCTTGTAAGAAAATAATAAGCATACCCCGATTTTAGCAGTCCCCCTCTTAAATCGGTTGGGTGGTTTAGGAGACTAATAGTGTGTACGAACATCGTTACACGAGATTTTTATACATATATACTAAGATACGTAATTCAGGTGCTGTTCTGCTATTTTTGTTTTTCGTATTCGTTCTTTCATACCCTTATTATTTTACATGCCCTTTTAGGTCACTTCGCGTGTTTCAGAATCTTCGACTCTTTTATCCATTGAACTTTAGAATTGATTCCCATTTTTGTTTATTTTTAAAAATCGAATAAATTTTAATAAACTCGACTATTTTTCAATCGATGTTGCAATCATAGAATAATAATAGTATAGAATACTCTCTAGCCTGCAGTAAACGCGACTGCTTTATAATATGTTGACTAATTTGGTCAACATTTTGCTACGAGCATTCAGTAGGTAATCATTTGGCCGTCTGCGTGATACGTTCTCCAAATAGGGAATTTTTTAACTGCTTGCAAAATTATTTACGCAGTCATAACGAGTAATACTATACGAACAATGTCCACCAGCAGAGTCATACATATATTGACACGAGCCGGCCAATAAAACGGCTTCACTTTTTCAGCGAGGTATTGTATGGGAATGAGTATTTTATAGTTTTATTATTATTCTATGGTTGCAATATATTATGGTTGATGTTATAGTAGAGCTGGACAAAAAGGGTAGTGGAATGGAGACCTCGCGAAGATAAAAGAAGTAGAGGGAGGCCCCCCTCGCGATGCTCTGATGATATATAAAGAATGGCTGGTGATTGGCTGCAGAAGGCCCAAGTCAGAGAGGATATAAGGAGAGATGTCGGGAAGGCCTACGTTCAACAGTGGACAGAAATGGCTGTATATTGCCGATTACTGAAGGAATAGTTATTACATATTGCCGATTGTTTAAAAATTCACTTTTGTTCGCTTGTGGACATCGGACGTTGTTTGATAAATACAATAGTCTTGTCGAAAACCACTGATTTTTTTGCATTTAATCTTTGTCTATTTTCTCACCCTTGTAAATAACGTTACAAGGGTGCTGTAAAAAGAGGTAGCCGTGCTGTAGACGTTTTTTTTCCGACAGACAGCGTCAGGATTATTGACACTTTTTCTCAACCTCTCAAGGTCACATATGAAGGTTGTTTTCTCGAACAAAGATATCCAGTTCTGAATATTATCTCCATGGTTATATTATTATTATACATACCAATTTAACAAGTAAGATATTTACACATCTCTGTCAATGTGTCTTCATTTTAATTTTAAATTAGTCAGGTATATGCAGAGGATTTCTGTGAATCCTTTGTAATTCAAATTGACTGAAGAAATGTTTTACATATTATACCTACAATGTATTTTTTATTTCAAATAAATAGCGTAAAAATACTCTTAACAAGACATGTTTTGTCATTTTAAAAATCATGATGGTACCTATTCATTATAACTATTTAATTTATTTCACTTCGTGTACAATAATCCAACTGTCGATTCGTTCAAGAGAATGAAATTTTTTTGAAGGAAGAGGCATCACAGATACCTAATATAGAAGTAAACTTAGAGGCAGTTTAAATCCAAAACGCGTGTATGAAGGAACACGATTGTATGCAGGGTCTATATTTTTCACGGTTTTTCCAACTTTGAAGTCAAAAAACACCAACTTAGAGGCATCGCAGCATATATATTATGTTCCATATACAGATTTACTCAGAATTCGGAGTAGAACATTTCGTGTGTCTGTGTCCCCCCCCCCCCTGATTACCTTTGATCCGCTCAATTTACAGAGCCCAAAATTTCAGAATATATAAACAGTTATAGGCGTACAAAACTTTTATACTCAAAATTTTGAATTTTTGTTTCAGTCGGGGGTTATCAACTTTTGAATTTTTGGTTTATTTTTCCATATATCTCAGAAACCATAAAAGCTAAAACGCTGAAAATTGGTATATACCTACATAGACAAATACAAAATCACAAATTAGTTTTTTCAAAAAAAAATTCCAGGGTTTCTCAAACATTTTTTATTAAGAAAAATATTTTTTTTATTATAAATTTATGAGTTTAACTGCCTATTTATCCAAATATTTTAAAAATATCGAAATAAGCCAAAACACCCCAACTAGATAATTTAATTTTCTATAAAAAATATTAATATTGTAGAAGTAAATCTCAATTTTTTTTTACAATTTTTATAAAAATTGAATTTAGTGATGACATCGCTTCATACTATTTGTATGGCAGTCGCCTATACACAATATGTAAGAAGACTTAATAGTTTGATACTTAAATCTCCAAACATACATACATACCATCGTGCTGTTTTCATATTCTGGGTAGAAAAAAAGGACTGATCTCCATACTGTCCTATCTTGACATACATACCTACATGTGTTTTATAGAAAATAAAATATCCTAAAATATTCAATAATTTGGATTTATGGGTTTATAGTTTGGTACTATACATACTATCGCTATCGACAGTTGGATCTCATGTGTTACATACAACTAGTGATAGCAAAATATAACAAGTAACAAGTTGTCACACTTTGGAGAATAATTAACTGTATTTATTTTTATTAATGATTCGAACCCGCATCCACTGGAGTCATTCTGCCTCTGGATTATATGTTTACTGTTCATCAATTATTTATTTATCTATATATTTACTATAAATACTTTTACTATCCCAATAAAAAGAAATATTTTTTACATAATGTAATAAAAAAGAAGAAAAAATTAACAGCAACACATAGAGATATCAAGTATAGAGTTGCAATTGGGTATCAAAATCATTCAACTCAATTAGTAGCCACGACTATATGTATATCCACCACGCTAAGCGTTTAGTCTCTGGCTGTCTGACAATAACTTGTTCATTCTACCTGGCGGTAATAAAATATTCTTAAAAATAGTGAAAAATTGTCATTGTATTGTTAGTATACATCGGAATTCCTAATTACTGGGATGCAATAAAACTCCATAATCCATAGATGCATGTTTCAAACTAATAATTTGTATGGTATTTCATTATATCTCTATGCAGCAACCACAAAAAATAGTATTTTCTGTGTTATGTTTTAAAATTGTACCCTAAAATCAAAATTTTTGTTTTACCTTTGTTATCTTTACTTCTAGCTCCCGATCCTCCGTCAAACCTGTCAGTGTCAGCACGTAGTGGCAAACAGGCTCTGATAACTTGGTCACCACCCCTGCAAGGTCAGCACTCGGGCTATCGGCTGAGGGTGTCTGCCCTCAGTGAACTCTCTACTCCAGCACGAGTTGTCCCTGTAGAGGATGGTGCCCTTCAATATGTCCTGAAAGATCTTCATCCTGGTGCTACATATCAGCTTCAAGCCTACACAGTTTTTGATGGCAAGGAGAGTGTTGCATACACAAGTACCAATTTTACTACAAGTATGTATTGTCTCTACATATTTTATTATATTATAATTTTATTTTACATATGTAAAAGAACAATGCATGAACAACGATAAAAACGAGTCTGTTGAAAACATTTTCTAAACAAAACATAAATTTTTTAAAACATCACAAGATTTTGATTATTTTAAAACTGACTACTTTTAAATATGTCGCATTTTGTGTAATTCATTTAATTAATTTGCAATTCATTTCACCCACTTTTCAAATGGGATAACATTTTTGTCTTACAAGAGTATGATTAAACACAAAATGAAAACAATTAAACTTAAAATGAAAACAATATGTTTTGATTCTACATATAATATATCTATGTATAGTATCTGTAACTTTTAAAGGAATATTCGATATAATACACATCGGTACAAGTAGGTAAACAAGCCAAAAATTAAATAATATTTCTGGCGCAGTTCGGGGTGACATCTGTGCAAGATCATTGTCACCTCATGTATAAGGACTGTTGCTTTCATTGTTTACAAAAATAACAATTTCTCAATAGACGTTACAAAAAGGTTTCATCGTTATTTAGTAGATGACGATGGCCTTTTTCAGTTGATTTAAAATGATCAGTTTCTTTTAATGATTCGGCGGATATTTTGTGGTAGTTAATATAAACCATTTTACAATGGAGTTTATAGAATAACATGTGGTGACTGTAATGAACACTACATAGGACAGACATCACGTAACCTAAATATAAGAATTAACGATCACAGAAGATGCTTAAACAACAATAATTTCTCAGAATTTGCTAGCCACATTATCCAAACTAATCACTCTTTCAATAACCACAAACTAAAACTATTACATGAAACACAGAATAAAGGATACCGACTTAACAACTACGAAACGCTCGAAATACATAAACACATAAATTCTGGTATAAAACTTATAAATAACCATACCTTTCATAACACCTCTCCAATACTTAATATATTTCCCATCAAAAACAAAAACACTTCACAATTCTCCCCTCCCCCCACTAACCCAACCAACCCTCAACCGCCACCCCCCTCGCTTCACAGACAGATACACACAAATTCAACATGTTAGTCTCGACACGCCGGTCGATGGAAGGACAGCGCTTCCGAAACATGTCGCGAAGTGACTCAAAAAACAAGTGGTTTATAGCTAATTAATAATTCAAAAATGATCAGTTTCTCATTATTAAAATATATAGAACTTTCAAAATTGCGTTGATAAGGGAACTCAAGAAGAAGGCTTAATGGGTGAATGTTGTGCAAGCGCATAAAGTTATCACGTAAACCATCCGATGACAGGTTGTAAGCACCCTGTAGGTGCCTTGAGTTCCTGGTTCTCCTATAATATTCCAACTTCATCTCTATTGAGATGCTAAAAATTTGTTAATAAATATAATATATATTTAACGTCAATAGCTATTTCCTCTTATTAGGGAATTGTCAAGACAGGCCTCTTCCATCTCCTCCCAAGCCACTATATTTTGTGCTCTAAGCATCCATTTGACACCAGCATGAAGGCTGATGTCATCTCTCCATCTTATTGTCGGTATACCAACACCTAGTTGTCATTCATGGTCTCCAAGTTAACATTTTCCTTGACCATCATATGTGTATAAAGGATTAAAAATGAGCATGTGTTGAATTGCTTTTTTTAAGGTACCTACATATATTATGTTCTTAGAACTGCTTACAATATAATAATGTACATGTTTTTCAATATTATGTAAATTTGCAAAGAAAACTTTAAAATATTTTCAAGTTATTTCTCAAACATAAAGATATAAATATTAAATTTTCAACATAATATATATTGTGTTCAGGGCCAGATCTACAGTTATTTTTTTCTGTCACAACTGCCCTGTTTGAAACATTGATGAATCCGGCCCTGATTGTGTTGTCATCAAGTAAATGATGGAAAGTATGTATTCAAATAATGGTACTATTTAAGACATGTCATAAAAAGTTCTCTGTTTATTTATCGCTTTTAACATCTAAAATAACAGAAGACAAATTTAGGTTTCTTGCTTGGTTGGTTTGATCACATGTGTTAGGGTTTTACCTATGGCGTCATAGTCTTCACAATGTCCTACCAAGGCGAATTAGCTATTGATGTTAAATATTTATTATATAGTATCATAACATATTGTTTTCATTTTAGTGTAAAATGGAATTCTACGGAATAAATAATTGCCAATTAATTACAATTCAACTTGTTTGGTCGGGGGGCTAATTTATGTGCACATTCATGTACATGTATAATATATTTGATTCAAAATAAAAATCCTTTTTACAAGTTATATTTTATATTAGATAATGAAGAGTGCACATAAATTTGGTATAAAACCCTGTAAATAAATTACATACAATCATATTGTCTCTTTTATTTTCAATATTTATAATACCTACCCACAAAATGGATACTTTCTTAGTAGTAAGCAGTATTATAATACCACATAATATGTGATGTTATTCAATACTGCAAGATTATTTTGTTTTATCCTGTTAATGTACAATTGATATTTGTGTTAATTTACTTACATGAAATATTAAACCAATTTGAATATAAAAATATTTACATTCAAGTCATGTCGTGTTTACACTTGTGTATTTGGAGTTTTTATTTTCATTATTACTTACACCTAATTGTTATTCAAAATGGTATTATTTGACTTGTTAAATTTTTACTGTACAAGTTGATACTGATATTTAACCCAGGAAAAGTTTAAACAAATATGATATGATTCAATATAAATGATACGAAATAGAAAAACATGTTTGTATAATAAATCTGTGAAATTATCAGCTACCTAGAGGGTTTGGAGTTTATAGTAATTTTTAGTGTAAGAGCCTGCAACTGCCAGACTTACGTCTTTTTGTATAGTGGCCCATACGAAACTTATACTTAAGTTATAGTATGAAGGCTGAATTTTTTTCTGTAAAAAGATATCACAACAGGTAACAATGATTGGATAATATGAACCCTGAGTAGTGATGGCTTTCAGGGATAACAACCTTCAAAGTTGGTATTTTAACACATCAGTTATAGTATAAAGCATGATTTTTTATATTTAGTACTTTTTGATTTTTAATAGCCTTCCGTAGTAAATATAAAAAATATCATGCTTTACACTATAACTTCTTCTATCATGTCGGCAGCGTTCTAAACTCCCTTCCCAGACTAGTAAGACAGGATTGTGATGATTCTCCCAGTTGGTTCCTCCCACAACTCCCCTTTGGTACACTTTGCCCCCACCAGAAGGCACTCCAAGAGGTGTGCCATTGTCTGATCTTTGCCGCAGTCACAAAGTCTATCTTGATTACTCTCCGACATTCCCCATCTCGCCAAATTGTCCTCGCTCCTTCCACACCCCGTTCTTAGTCTGTTCAGGAAAAAACCAAAGGAATGGCCTGCCACAGGGAAGTATTCTGGCTCCAGTCCTGTTTAACACTATAACTGACGTGTAACAATAGTAATTTTCAACACTTTGAAGGCCACCACTACTCATGGTTTTATTATCCAATTATTACCTTCCAAAACAGCCTTTATACTATGACGTAAATTTGGCTCTGTCTGGCTCTTAGTTTATTGTCATTGACTGCAAAGAGTAATATAAATACCTACGGATAATTGACTGGTTTACACTTGACTTATTAATTACTAAACTGATCAATTACTAAATTCATTTCATTAAGTTCTCTTATCAATCATATTTGGAAGTTGTGTATATTTTTCAATATTAGATACCTTCTTGAAAATAGTATGCACCATTTATCAAATAATGGATTTCCTATAGAAAAGTATATGTATTTCTGCTTCAGCTCAACTGAGGTATTCATTTATTCTGCATTATTAATTTATTACTAAGGTTTTTCTTTTCGTTCATTATCAATTATTAAAAAAAAACATTATTCTTATTCCCATGGTGGTGTACTTTTTTTAAAGTATAAATATTTTAATAAAACATATGCAAAAAATTCATCCATTTTTAATCACAAATAAGTAAATTACTGTATTTAACTAACTTCTATATTCTATCAAATAAAAGATGATTATTCAGGTGTTTGTTTTATTCTGTTATTTGTTTTCATTTTATGATAACTGTAAAATATAATTTATTTACTTACACATTAATGAAATATAATTGTGCTTAGCAAAACGGAAGAGATATTTTATATTTGGTAAGAATTTTGATCATAAAAATAGCTTTGCTTATTGTATGCATTCCTTCACAAACCATTAATCATATTTTCTCCTATAATGATTAAATGTGTTTTTATTTGTAGTGAAGTACTCCATATTTATATTTATTTTTGTTTCAAGTAGAAGTCTAGTTCTCTATTGTATGACTCATATTCTTTTATAAGCCCTCTATCAATCTTTTTGTCTATTTTACATTCATAATTTTATATTCAGTGTAAATCTAAGCATTTCTTATTAGATTTTACTTTTTGTTTTTCTTTTGTATTCATTGAATTGTGTATCTACAGCACTATTTGTATTTATTTTTAAATTTGCTTTTGTAAGATTTCCTGTGGTATATTTAAATTAATGATGGTGTACAAAAGATTTATAGAGAATACGTAGTATATATTGATTAATGTAATTTCATTAAATCTATAAGGCATGTGTGAAAGAAGAACAGTAAGTAGAAAATAAGTTGTATTAATAAAATGAGCAAGTATTAACAAATTAATTTATGGCAGTACAATTCAACAAGATTAATTACAGATATTGAAAGGTGAATAGTGGCCGGAAGTAGAGTGAATAAAATACTTATGTCAATGACAAATGATTATAAAAAGACACATGCAAGTAGAATGAATGAGATTACTTTAAAAGTTGTATTTTTGAAGATGAATAACTGCATAATAAAGTTAAGTATATATATTTTTGACAAAAATTCCAACTGTTGCAAATTTTTAGTTTTATAATATTATTTTTTTCTTTAAATTGTTACTCAAAGTTCATTATCAATTTCAGAACCAAATACTCCTGGTAAATTTATTGTGTGGTTTCGTAATGAAACAACACTTTTGGTGCTGTGGCAACCGCCCTATCCAGCGGGAACCTATTCTCATTACAAGGTCTCCATCGAACCTCAGGATGCTCTGGAAAGTGTTTTATACGTGGAAAAGGAAGGAGAACCTCCCGGTCCAGCTCAAGCTGCTTTCAAAGGACTCATTCCAGGTCAGTTTTTTTATTTTTGACTTTTTAAAATGTAATTGTGATGCCAACACATTAAAACTTGGACTTAGCAGAAGACACTTGGAAGTAAATTAATTATATAGAAATGAGATTATTATCAAAATGACTGGATTTCTTCATGAGAAGAAAGTTAATGCCCTGACTACAAATTAATATATTTTAAGGTGATAATTATTAGGCCAGGGATATTCTTACGACTCAACCATAGATAAATTCTTATCATTCTTTCCATACCCATAGAAAGCGCAGATAAATCAAGGTATAAAAATATTTACCTTTGTTTATACTTAGTTATAATAGTAGATCTCGATGAAAAAATTATTTATAAAATTAAGTAAATGTAAAAAGATGCCAATATTATTTATTTTTTCTTCAAGTTGGATTCCATGATGCATTTATGACCATTGAAAAAATGAGAAAGGTAAATATTTTTGTAACTTGATTAATCTGCGCTTTCTATGGTTATAAATGACCTAAAATCTGTCGTAGGAATAGTCACTTTTTGGCGAGTAAAGTATTTCCCGCCAATTTCAGTCGTAAGAATAGTGGTACCATAATTATTATCTCATGAACCAAGAAAATTTTGTTTAGTAAAAATATTTTTTTTTTGTTTAGATTAGCTGTTGTTCCGATTTGCAGCACTATTTCATTTTCAGTTATACTTACCCAAGTATAATGAAATTAATAAATCTAAATAATTTATCTGTTTAGGTCGAGCTTACAATATTTCTGTCCAAACAATGTCTGAAGAAGAGATATCAACACCTACCACAGCTCAATACAGAACAGTGCCACTGAGACCTCTAAATGTAACAGTTGACAAGTCCTCCATCACATCCAGCTCATTTAAAGTAATGTGGGATCCACCCAAAGGAGAAAGGTTAATTATTATCTATTTATGTTACCTTTATTTCTCATTGCCATGTATTATTAATTTATTGTATTTTGATAAATGAATGTTAAATACAAGCTTCTAATGGAGACATTCCATTAGTATACTGATAAACGATTTGTAAACTTTAGCTCACTGAAACAGTTTTCTGCAAAAAAAAATAGGTCCGCAATGTAGGTACTTAACTAAATACAAAATGGGAACTTCAGAATACCGTTCATATTTTTTTCATTGGTAGATTTTGGTGGTTTACCAGAGTTCATCATAATAATACCTATACCATATGTTTTGTCCAACACTTTGACATATATGATAGCTTACATGTCCATGTAGCCACTTACCTCAAATTAATTTACTATTTACTCACATAGTTAATTTTCATATTAATAACTTCATGGTTAATTTTGATGCATCTGTACATATAAATTTTTCATATTTAAATTTGCTATATATTCAACCAATTCAAGAAAAGATTGAACATTATATTATACAAAAAAGCACACGACATGTTCAATTTGTTGAACATAAAGAATTTGTTGATTTTAAAATTTCAATAATGCATCATAGTTCGCATCAGATGGGTCGATGGCAGAGCGGTTAGCTCACTGGGCTCGTAATCCAGTGGTCACGAGTTAGAATCCTGCCTCGACCGATTTCGTTCACCTATAGCACAAGCATTTATGCTTAATTTAAGGAGTGTAGGAAGATGTATATGTACTTGTTTAACAAGGACATATTCATTTTTATTAAAAAAAAATTACATTCCTGATGTCTTTACTGGGTGTACTCTGAAATGAACTTTATCATTTTGTACTAAGATTATTTTTATCTATTGCATTTCTTACAGTGAGTTTGATAAATATCAAGTATCGATATCTTCACTTCGACGAATATTACCCACCATGAGAAATCGTGAAGAAGGTCAAGCTTGGTGGGAGTTCAAAGATCAGTTGGAAGCTGGTAAAACCTATCAGGTGATTGTCAAAACTGTATCAGGGAAAGTTTCTTCTTGGCCAGCTACTGGTGATGTCACATTAAGTAAGTTAGAACCCCAATATATTATTATTAAGTAAATTTAAATTACATACCTATACAACATTATACTTTGGCATAGTGGTAAGTTACTATGTTTGTTTCATGTAATCAAATAATTTAGTTTTATTTTCAAGTACCTGATTCTTAAATTTCTGAGCTGAAAATACAAGTTACTTTGTTACTTTTGTTTGGTTATTTTCAATATATTTACTTTTTGGATCATGGATATCTGAAGGTCACCATATGCACAAGTAAAATATGTATAAATGTGATTCCAAGAGAAATAAAGATAATTATTATCAATGCTTGTATCATTTTTATGCGCATCACATGTGAGTCATCATAATACTCTCGATAAATTTAACAAAATATTATGTTCTCAATTTACATTCAATATGTATAACTTTTTTTACAAAGCATATGTGGATGCACGATGTGTACTTTTAATTTTTTTATTCAATTTACTTACTTTTTCCAAATTTTAGAACCTTTACCAGTTCACAACTTAAACTCTTATCTGAATGGAGATGTCAATGTTGTTATGTGGGTTCCATCCAATGTCAGTACTCAAGATACTTATAAAGTAAGTGTAAAACCATGTTTTTAATCATATACATGCTTCAAAAACTCTTTTAACTTTCACTAAATTGTTTATTTTATTTTTCCTTCACAATTGTATTGGATTTTTATCACAGGAATCATCTATGTTCATTTTATTGTTTACATTCTTCATAATTTTACCTAGGTTTTTTTTGTTTTTAATGTTTTGACAACAGACACGAAAAAGAACATACGGAATCGGCTGTCATGTGTATGTGAAGCTCGTCTTCAATAATTTATTTTATATTTTCAGATCAATTACCACGAAGTTGAGACATATACTGGTGACAGTAATACAGTTTGGACAAATAAAACTGATATTCCATTAGAAAGTTTACTTCCAGGGCGTAATTATTCTATTACTGTAAGTTTTGTGTTTAATTAATTTATTCCATCAAATATATATGATTGACATCATCTTCATGTGAAAAAGCACATTTGAAATCTTGTGGTATTGATACAATTATTGTCCGACCGAAGGTCTGATTTCGACTAGGAAATTTTGTAATAATAGTTTATAGACTATAAAAATATTTATACAAAATGTGAAGCTTTTGTTGTATCAATTACTACCACCAGGTTTAACTATTTTATTAGAAATTAAGTTTAGTCAAATTCGCTTGTGTTCGTAACAGCTTCAGACCTTCACCTTAATTTTGGTCAAAGTTAAAGGTGACCGGAGCTGAAGCTTCAGTGGCAGACCACATCTCGAAATTTCTTTCGAGCGCGCGCCTAGCGACGGCAAGTACATTTGTTTATCGCTAGGCCGAGTTCATCGCCCGCAACGTCAAACAAGTGACAATACTCCTCAACTGGGTATGACACTTCAAATAAATAAGTCTAGAAAGTTCGAGGACATTGAACTTGCTACCCCCAGCGCAGCACTATTTAAGGGAGTCTACACCTCTACACGTCGTCACTTCATTTCCGTATTTCCGTCACTTCGATTCGTCACATCACGCCGCCGTTCTCGACCACGCCGTCTCGCCGACACTTCGTCTCTCGACCACCGGTCATCTCTCGACCTCGCGAGCACGATGGTACTTCACCATGCGAAGATTCGGACACTTCGAACACACCCGCTAACTCGCTCGTTATACCTACTCATCGTGAGAAAGTTCCTTTGTAAGTTATTTCATCAATTGTAAATTTACCTTTAAGCCAACTATTAATTGTGATCAATATACTCATTGTTACTTTTGACCATTCTTTCTTCTTCTCTCTCAACCACTGCCCTTGTGTTCTTATTTCAAATCATATCCACTTGGGATATAGTAAACTCTCTTTACTGGTAACCCCTCTGGTTACCACCTATATTTAATAGTAACCCCTCTGGTTACTATCTACTGTTGATTGGTAACCCCTCCGGTTATCAATCAGCTTTATTGGTGACCCTGTAACGTGAATATGAACACAATCGTTACCAAACAGCTAAACAGCTAAGCTACACAGCTACTGGTATTTACAAAACATCGGTATTTATCTAGTACCGGCCCGAGGCCGAAAAACGATAAATATGCATTCACAACAGTGGTATTTTTCCTTACAATAACATTAAACAACACTTACCGATTTTCCTCAGATCACTCCTTTTCTTTTCCTAGCTTAGAAAAAGAACGAATTGGTTTTTGAATCTCTCACGATGGGTACACTACACTACACCCGCGAAACAATCGCGCTTAATTCTATGCAATCGCGTTTAAAAATCACCCGCGTTTCTCGGTTTTTAGTTATTCGTTGTCATAAATATTGCATTCAAATAAGACATGCATAGTACACATTCATTTTATTCTGAGATTGTAAACAAAGGTATATATTGGTACCCACTTTATAATTTCACATAAACAAACACTGTTAAAAAATTTTCTGTACGGCACTGCTTTAAGTAAAAAAATACTCCGACAATCGCGATATACATAAAAAAAACCGCACTTCCGAATTTAGTTATATTCTTTTCACATAATTCACGGAACTAAAAATATTTTTCACATACATCGCGACAAAAAAATTCTCACGCACAACAATAATACTGAAGTGACAAAAATTATTAATTTTATATTTTACATACAGATTTACGCGTGATACAGAACATTTAATTGAACTAGATATATAAATTTCACTGTTAAAACAAATATCGATGGAAAGTTTTCGGTTTTAAACGATAAAACTTCAATTTTGTTATTTTTAATATGTAAACAACGCGAACACAGCTCGTGACTAATCTATCTTAATTTCAACTAGCGGTAGAAAAATTCAGTTTTCAATAAACACCATCTACCGAGCGACAATCTAAGTTTTTGCTAACAAGATATTTACGTACGTTATTTAAATTCATTGCAATCAGAAATATATTTTTATATCAAAAGAGCTCGCAAATAATTAATTAAATTATCACTATTTAATATATCAAATAGGTACTAATTTCGTGAAATACTTAACTTACCTATTTCATACTTTGTAATTTTGCTTTAAATACCTTTTATACTTTGAAACTTGCAAAGCATTTTTGTACTTAGACACATTTCAATATTTACCTATTACAAATAGAATATTTCAAACATTTTTGGACTTTGCTGAAATTCATATTATTTTTTTGTTGCATTGTATACCTAATTAGATACTTGAATTTATTTTCACTTCTAAAATATATTGTAATCAACTTAATTATTATTGACAAATACTTATCATTGTACATATTATATTTTTGCAACATGCAACCAACAATATTTTATTTATTCGCTTGCTACAATTGTAAATGTTTATATTATGAAAATTTAAAATTTACAACTGTCAACTGCTGTTACTATGTACAACTATAGAAGCAAGATGATCAACGTTATCATCATCATCAGCATCAAACCAAGATGGAAAGCGACATTATCAACATCGATAAATCAAGATGGCAAACATTGTCAACGGCACCAAATCAAGATGAACAACATTGGCAACGGCACCAAATCAAAATGGACAACTTCAGCAACAAATGGTTTTCATCAGCAACCAAGAGCAACACCGACACGCTACAACTCGCTATACTGGCACGTATTCCCAAAGACATCAGACTCACTTGATGCGCGGCAAAGAATGCACAAGCACTCGCTATACTGGCACGTATTCCCAAAGACATCAGACTCACTTGATGCGCAGCAAAGAATGCACACACAGGCCCCACTGGAGAACTACATACTCCAAAGCTGTCTAACGCAACAGACACGCCGCAACTTCAACGCTGGAGAACTACTCCAGAGCTGTCGGACACCCAAATATGAACGCACGCACACATCTCGAGCACACAAAAACTCACCTCGTCTCATCGCTACGCACGTCTTTGAACGAGGAATGATTTTGTTGGGACGCTGTCCCATCCTTCGTGTTATGCTTATGACTCGCACTCTGTCTCGCATACCCAAGGAGCTGCTCAACCACGACAACACGACGTCTACACGACACGGTCAACACGACGCTGTCAACACGTCACTGTCAACACACGCTGTCAACACGACGACAGTCAACGAAAACTTCGAAAACGCCAACGCAAGCCAACTGCACAGTTCTGCAAATTCGACAAGAATGTTTAGATGCCAATTACACTGCACAGTTTATCGGACTCCACGGACTACACTGACTCCACGGACTCCACAGCTTTGTGTACTAACAAGCCTCACCGACACACTGCAATTGTCAACGGGCTGAACGGGAACACTGTTTCCAAAGCAATCACATCTTGATCCGTCGCAATCATCATCTGCAACTAGGCAACAGTTCAACTAACACAAGTCTAACCATCTCTCCAAAATTGTAATGACCACAAAAATCTTCAGCAACGACTGCCTCAGCTCAGCCACACCATGACGTTCTACCAAGGTATCGTGCCATCTTCGATACCACTTGGAGGGGAGGAATGTGGCAGACCACATCTCGAAATTTCTTTCGAGCGCGCGCCTAGCGACGGCAAGTACATTTGTTTATCGCTAGGCCGAGTTCATCGCCCGCAACGTCAAACAAGTGACAATACTCCTCAACTGGGTATGACACTTCAAATAAATAAGTCTAGAAAGTTCGAGGACATTGAACTTGCTACCCCCAGCGCAGCACTATTTAAGGGAGTCTACACCTCTACACGTCGTCACTTCATTTCCGTATTTCCGTCACTTCGATTCGTCACATCACGCCGCCGTTCTCGACCACGCCGTCTCGCCGACACTTCGTCTCTCGACCACCGGTCATCTCTCGACCTCGCGAGCACGATGGTACTTCACCATGCGAAGATTCGGACACTTCGAACACACCCGCTAACTCGCTCGTTATACCTACTCATCGTGAGAAAGTTCCTTTGTAAGTTATTTCATCAATTGTAAATTTACCTTTAAGCCAACTATTAATTGTGATCAATATACTCATTGTTACTTTTGACCATTCTTTCTTCTTCTCTCTCAACCACTGCCCTTGTGTTCTTATTTCAAATCATATCCACTTGGGATATAGTAAACTCTCTTTACTGGTAACCCCTCTGGTTACCACCTATATTTAATAGTAACCCCTCTGGTTACTATCTACTGTTGATTGGTAACCCCTTTGGTTACCAATCAGCTTTAGATATAATATCATATTGTAAAAAAAAAACATAAATTATTTTTTTTCATCTGGATAGCATGTATTATAGTTTCCAGTAAATATCTTTTCATTGTGGAGTGGTTTGCGCATATACCATCCAAGGAAAAAAAACACAAATTTGCACTCTGTTCTCAACATGTGCTAACTATACTTACATGTTGATTATTTGACAATTTCTAATACCCAGTAACATCACACATCACTTTACTAATCTGTTTATTCAGGTTCAAGCTGTATCAAACAAGATGGAATCCAATGAAACACTTATGTATGTCACCACAAGACCGTCTTCACCAATCATAGAAGATCTTCGCTCCATTCCTGGTGGCCTCAACATCAGTTGGAAGAGTGATGTCAACTCTCGTCAAGACAAATATGAAGTTTTATACAGACGAAATGATAGTGAACATATTGAAAAGGTTCCATCAATTTTTTTTAATATCATATCTAAAATAATAATTCAATCTAAATTCCATACCTGACAAATAACTACTATCTTGTGCTAGGTTTTTCTACAACAAGTACATATTGTCAAAATCAGATATAATTATGCTATTATTTTTTGGAAATGATTTCATATTAGTCCACTGCTAAAGGATCTAATATGGCGAATCCCATTTAAAATAAAATTTCAGAGAACCTTATCAACACTCATAAAAACCGAAATTGATTTTAAATTAACTTTTATGTGCCGAAGGGAGTAAGCAGTTTTCGTTTGAAAGCATATTTATTGATAAATATACTTTCATTTTGACATTGTAGGTATCTACTATGGATAGCCGCCTGTTGATACGGTATCTTTTCCCTGGAGGTGTTTATGAAGTGAAGGTGTTTGCATTGAGTCATGATCTTGCTAGTGAACCTCATGAATATTTCCAAGCAGTCCGTAAGTTTTTTTTTTATCAATATTCATTTGTTATAATACTTGATGTACGTTCATGAAAAAAAATTATTACAATCTATGCTGATTTTCCATTTGCTTTTGTAATACTTATCTTAAATAATGACAAAATGTCAAGAGTGTCATCTAAAATGATTAGTGGACAATCTCACAATATTCCTTACTTTGCTGAGACCATTTTATTTATGTTTGATTTATGTCTTACAGTGCCACTTCCTCCAAGCAACATGTCAATTGAACGTGTATCCAGTAATTCTGTGTTGGTCCACTGGCGTGGTCCTGATCCAAGTACTTCTGTAGTTAGTGAATTTGCCATCCGATATCGTACAGAGTCAGACACACAGTGGGTCCGTTTGCCTCCAGTACAAGCCAATTCTATTGAAGCTGAAGTCACAGATATGACTCCCGGAGAAAGATACACAATACAAGTTAACACAGTCAGTGCTGGCGTTGAAAGCCCAAGTCCTCAGCAAGTCAATCATACAGTCAGTAAGTTGTAACTTCATTTACTAATCTCTCAGGATCAGTTAAAATAAAATAGATGTTTTATTTTACTGTGGAGTATATAGATTTAACAAAACTATGCATTGTAGCTTTTACTAGGACATTCATCGAAAAAAATATAGTAAACTCATTTTTATTTCGTTTGGAATATTTAAGTAAAGTAATCGACACTAGATTTTTTTTAATCTGAGCATCTTTCATAAGATTACATTACTAATAAAATTAATATATTTGTAGGACCGAATCCCGTATCTAATATTGCCTTATTGGTCGATTCTACCAACATAACTCTGGAATGGCCAAGAAGAGAGGGTAGAGTGGAAACTTATATGGTGAGCTGGTGGAATGCAGATCCTGCAGAGACTGTCGTGAGGCTGACAAAGAATATCACCAACGCCCAACCTTCTACGGCAAACATACCCGAGAATGAAATAAAACCAGTCAAAGTTCTCGTCAGTGATCTCATGCCAGGAGTGGAGTATCATTTTGAAATATTCACTATTTCGTATGACCTTGAAAGTGAAAAAACCAAATTGACTACACGAACTAGTAAGTTTCCATCATATTAAATAACATGTCTTTGATTGTATCGTTAATGTGACTGTAACGTTTTTTTATGCAATGGCATGCTGTTGTCTTGTCATATTGCTTTAATATTGAATGTTATCGAATGTAAGAGTGCCTTTTTGTGCTTATGCTACTTATTAATATAATCTAAAACCATTTATTGAACATTTTACCTCAAAAATTACAAAAAAATAAGATGATTTCAATCCATTTTAAGTTTTGATTTTGAGTGTTTAAAATATAGAACTATATGGTTCTACTGATAAAAAATAAACAAGATTTAATATTATGAAAAATTATTCCTTTTTTACGAGACAATCGTTTTGCCTAGTAAGGACCTTAACAACTGATAAGGTACATTATAAAATCACTCCTTATATACTAAATTACAAATATATCAACAAGAATGGAAGATATGATACAATGCAATAAATGTGGGAAATTACAAACAGTATTTACCAGACGAAACAATTGACTTTTATAAATCCTAGAAATTTTTTTTGTAGTACATTGAATTTTGTTTTATTTTTACCAGTATATCAATCCATTTTCGTTGAGGTATCATTAAAATAAATGGTTGTTTGTGACGTCCTATGCTTTACTAATTAACATTTTCAGTGCCTCTGATTCAATCAGAAGTCGTAGTCGTGAATAATCATCAGGAACGCGATTCGGTAACTCTTCGATATACACCGACACCTTCCTCGTCATCGAGGTTTGATTTGTATAGGTTCTCACTTGGTGAACCTGGAATACCGGTGATAGAAAAACCAGCAAATGATTCAGACAAAAAAGTAACGTTCAGGGGTCTCATTCCTGGTAAACTGTACAACATCACTGTTTGGACAGTGAGTGATGGAGTTTCAAGTCAACCTATCCAACGACAGGATCGTCTTTGTGAGTAATTTTCTTTTATTATTTTGTATAAATATCTAAAGTATGATAATACTTATAATTTTGCAACATTTGCTCGGAAATCAATTCATACCAATTTTAACCTTAATATCATTTATTGCATAAACACGAATAACAGCACATTTATTTTTTTATGTACATATGTTTCTTTAATCTGTGAAGCGAGTTTGATGATGTATTTAAGATAAAGTGCTGAAGTATTTGTTTTGCAATTTGAATTGAATAATTTATTATAGATAGTACTTCGATATAAAAAATTGTCATTGAAATTATTATATGTTGTGATTTATAAATTTACAGATCCTGAACCAATTACTACATTAAATTCCACAAAAATATCGGACAAAGAAATAACTCTTCAGTGGGACACACCACGTGGGGAATGGAATGCCTTTGAGGTCCAATACCTAAATACTGAATCCATGTTATTACAGAATGTTACATCCAATAACTTTATCACTTTAACTAATTTAAAACCTCATAGAAATTATACTTTCACTGTCGTTGTTAGATCTGGAACTGAATCAAGTATACTACGAAGTTCACTACCCGTATCGGCTCCGTTTACAACTCTAGAAAGTGTCCCAGGACAAGTTGATAGGTACAGTTTTATTATAAACACTTCTTTGATGGTTCAACTCAATGACTGTTTATTAACCTGAGTTTTTTATTGTACCTAGTTACATTTAATTAACTTTTGTTAACAGATATTGGTGGTAATTCTGAAAACGATAAATACCGATCGACTGCTGCCATTTTGCAATGTGACATTGTCACATTGCAAAATGGCTATAATCGTCATTATGGTTATTCTGAACGCACATCATTGGATTGGTCTATTGAAAAGGTTATTTGAATCATAGCAAGCAGTCAATGCGTGTTTTTTAAATTACAATTTGATGTTTTGTTCAATTAAATATTTAGATTTTCAATTAAAATGGCACAAGAATACGCAGCTTTGGCTTTAGTTGAATATTTAGAGGAATCTGATGGAATATTTCCTATGATAAAATTCCTATATTTTAATTTTGTTGTTGGGATGCATGTACATTCATCACATTTCAGATTTTTTTATACGTATTGGTATCGAATATTCATACTCAATATTTGATGATTCAAATACAAAAAAGATTTATGTGTCTAAAAAAATATATTTATAACCTTAATTTACAAGAGAAGATTTATGTAGGTATGTACCTACGTATTTATAACCGAAGTAACTAACCATACATTTTTTCCTTTTAAATATGCATACTTATGTTCATATGCGTACCTTGTCATATCCAAATATAATTTTTTAATTGATTTGTATTATTTAAAAAGTTATGTTTAAAACAAAATATAATCAGTTTTAGTGAATAAACCGGGTGTTATATATAATATGTATAACAGAATAATCTGAAAATAGTTACAATTGCTTTTGTCCATAGCATGTTCAGAATAACCAAAATGTGTACTATTGGATGACAATTGCTTTGGCAAACAATTACAGCTATTCTAATTGGATTCATTTCAATACAATTGTAGAAATTTCAGAATAGCACTCATTATGGATGTTCTTTTAATTTTAATATGTTGAGTTTTGAATTTTTAAAGAATGTATAGAAATACTGTTAAATTCTTAATTAACAATTTAATAAAATGATAATGTGTCTTAAGGTGATAAAGCTTTAACTTGTTTTTTTAAAAAAGCATAATTTTTCAAAAATTACCCATTGATAACTAACTACTATACCAATATCACTATTACAAATGTTATGCATTACACGCTAATATGCAAATTAAATTAATATGTTTATTTTTATACTTATTTCAATTTTATCAATTTATTTTATACACAAAATAGAATACATTAACAATTAAGCTTTGTAAATGCCTTAAATAAATATATTTTTTACTTTACAATATACTAAGTACACTGACTAAAAAAATACTGTTATAATATTTATAGTTTCCAATTACTATAAAAATTATGTAGGTACGTGATGCATATTAGGTATGATAGTAAATTATTTCTTTCAATACTTACTTGTCAGTTAGGTGCCTAACCAAATAGTCCAACTGTCAATTTGTTCAAAAGAATTTACTTCTCTTAACATATCGACATAGATCACGCGAATCAAGCGAAATTTGTATGGCCAAGTATATATTTTTCACAGTTATTCCAACTTTGAAGTCAACAAACACCAACTTAGAGGCTTCGCAGCATATATGTTGTATATATATATGGATTAACTTAGAGTTTGGAGTAGAACATTTGTGCCTGTGTGTGTCCATCCACCCCTTATAACCTTTGATCCGCTAAATGCACAGAGCCTAAAATTTCAGAATATATAGATTGTTATAAGCCTTTTATAGATTGTCATAACTTTTTCACTCAGAATATTGAATTTTTGTTTCAGTCAGGGGTTATCAACTTTTGAATCTTTACTTATCTCAAATACCACATAAGGTAGAAAGCTAAGAATTGGTACAAATATAGACAAATACAATATCTTAAATCTATTTAATTAAAAAGTTCCCGACTTTCTCAAACAGAAAAACATTTTTTTTTATTATAAATTTATGTGTTTAATGGCCTATATTTCCAAAAATTTTGAAAATATCAAAAAACGCCGAAGATCCCAACTGATTTTCTTTAAAAAATATGAACATTATAGTAGTACACATCAACTTTCTTTAACAATTTTTGTAAAAATTGAATTTAGTGACAACATTGTTTCATACAATTTGTATGGCAGTATACACTACACAATATCTACGGGGACTCTCAATATTTTGATACCGTATCTCCAAACATACATACATACCATCAAGCTGTTTTCATATTCTGTGTAGGAAAAAAGGACTGACCTGTCACATACTATCTTATCTTGACATGCTTACCTACAAATTTTGTATAGAAAACAAAATATCTTAAAACACTTGATTTGTATTTAAATGTTTATAGTTAGGTATGTATTCTTCAACTTTACATACTATCACCATCAATAGTTGGATCTCATGTGTTACATGCAACTAGTGATAGCAAAATATTGCTATCAGTTATACTGCATTTCAATCAGACATCTACCACAACATTTAGTGACCAGTATTTTTATCATTCAAACTTTCAACAATACGCAGAAAATAATATTGTCTTTTAAACTTTATTGATGTTCTTTGCTTAGTTTTTGTTTATTTGTGGTCTCGTGTATCAATTTGTTTTTAAATGTGTTACATATTTAACATTTTTTTAAATGTAAACATATTTTTTACTTTTAATGCCATGTCCTATTTTTCATGTTGCAGTATGTGATCTCTTCAAAATACTTCTTTATCATAATATTTATTTTATTATAGTTTTCAACCGATGGATATACAACCCAGTGAAGTTACTTTCACATGGTCATTGCCAATTTCTGAACAAAATGGTATTATAAGAAAATTCACAATAACATATGGCTTAGAAAGTTCCACGCAATTCCTTACAAAAGACTTTAAACCATGGGAAACACAAGGCTCACTCAAGAACCTTGTTCCTGGAAAAACTTATATATTTAGAGTTCAAGCAGAAACTCAAGTTGGATATGGAAAAGAAGTTAGTTGGAAGCAAAAGATGCCTATTCTCGCTCCGCCCAAACCCAGAGCCCAAGTTGTTCCAACTGAAGTTTGTAGGACGCCAACAACAATACAAATAAGATTTAGGAAAAATTACTTTTCCTCACAAAATGGCAATATCACAATGTTTACTATAATCGTCGCTGAAGACGATAGTAAAAATGCATCTGGTTTGGAGATGCCTTCGTGGAGAGATGTTCAAGCTTATAGCGTCTGGCCGCCATATCAGGTAAAACTTCCTATTAAAAATGCCTGTGTTCTTTTAAAAATAATTCACAATGTATAATATGCACTACCCTTCACTTTAGGTGTTGTTGTTTCTGTGTCAGAATAATGTTCCTACTACACAACATACCTGTTACATTTGTGTATACTGTTCATTTTCTTAGGGAATTTTTTTTTAATATACTGCTCTTAGGTGGTTTAATTTTAAATAGTACATAATCATTTGAACTGTATGATTTTCATCATCAAATTACATATTTACATACCATAGGTATACTTTTAAAATAAGCTGAATTTCATTCAAATGTTATTTAAAACACTGTGTGTTATTTTATTTTGTAAATAGCTATTTCTACCTGTTAAGAATACGGCTATCAATATTGTATTTAGTATGAGGATTTTAAAGTAGAATCAATGATAATCAAAATAATTTTGTTAGTTATTCATTCTAATTTACCAATCGCTTTTAATGTACCAAATTTTATTTGCCAATTGCTACCTAATGTACCAAACTTTACTTCATTATTATTTAATTGTTTGTAGGTTATGGAACCATACTACCCTTTCAACAACAGTTCTGTTGAAGACTTCACAATTGGGTCTGAAGAATGTGACATTAGACATGTTGGTTACTGCAACGGTCCTCTCAAATCCGGATCAGTCTACAAAGTCAAAGTCAGAGCATTTACAGCACCTGATAAATTTACAGATACTGCATACAGTTTTGCTATTCAAACTGGTAATTAAATATATTTTTCTTCTTTATATATGTTCAAATAACTCATATTCGTAAATAATCATGTTCATCTCAAAATAAGACCGTTTATCAGCTAGTTTCATAATAATAAAAGGAAACTTTAAGTTGAATAACACATTTCGCAACGAAAAAATTCACTATCAGCTTCCTTTAAAAAGAGTTATCGTTTGGCATTTAAATTGAATTTTTGCTCTCTCTCATTCATTTTTGCACACTCTGATCAGTAATAATTGTAATAGAATTGATCATATTCATTATGCACATTAATTAAAATATAGTATTATTCTTAAATTTAGTTTTTGAACTCAAAGTACTTGATGGACTTTCATTTTAATTTATAATGATTTGCTCAAATTAAAGGTGAAATGAGTGCCCTTTTACTAAAGGCTCCTTGTAATCATTTCAAAGGTTTTTTTGTCAACTCTGGAAATTCATAATAAATTTAAATTTCATTTATAAAAATAAAATTAAACACAGTTTTTATTTACAAACGATTATTAAATGTAATGGCACTTTTACCAGTCTGCTAGCATCATCAGAGGCTCAATTTAAATTTAATACCCGTTTGTGGATAAAACTGTTTTATTTTATTTTTATAAATAAAATATAAATTTAATTTATAAAAGCTCCCTTGGTTGATTCTTATGAAACTGGTTCAAAACGTTCTATTATTTGATAGATGTAGAAGATTTTAATTGTATTTAACAATTTATCAAATGTGTCTTCTTGTGTAACAAATATTTTATGTTTACATTTATGCAGGAGCTCTGTTTCTCGGTAAGTATTTTTAATATCTGTTTTGTTTTTACGTGCTGTCATATATTTCATGTATTTAATGTTTGCTTGAAATTACAATAATTTATGTTGTCTTCAAATTTATGTACATTCATAACTAATTTACTTATTTGTCAATGTAAGCATGTTGTATGTTGTTTTGTACTATACTTATTTGTTATATATATAATCTGATGATGAAAGCTCTATTACCGATCTTTCGAGTAGTTTTATATCAATGTTTTTAAATTTTGTAACGGTTCATAAATTCAATTAGATTAAATAATCGTCTTTCAAGTCTTATGAAATAATTTTTAACCTTGTATTCTTATGGTATGTGGCAGAACGGTTAATGCGCTGAGTTTCTGTGGTCACAAGTTTGAATCTTGCGATGACCAATTTCATTCACCTATAGCACAAGCATTTATGCTTAATTTAAGGAATATTCTTTTTTTATGAAAAAATAAAATAAAAAATCAATTTTACTGGCCATTCAAAAATTATGAAGAAGAAGAAGAAATCTTATTTTTATATGTTCCCTTTTTGAAAAAAAAATCTTTTATGTCATGTTGACTTACGAAATTTGTCTGTACATTTTTTTACTTCAAATTTAATGTTTTTACCAAATTTTGCAAGTTATGTAAGAAATTTTTTACATATATTATTATTAAAATATAGGTACAATGCTTTGTTTTGTTAACACTTTTAAATGTCAATAATTGTCATACCTTGTGAACAAAATATTAACTATTTGAAAACAGTGCAACAATAACTTTCAATCTATCCTATGAAGAATTAACTTGTGAATTAGTTTTACATTTCTTCCGTATATTTTAGTTGAATATATTTGTGAAAGTTAGTTTTTTAAAATTGTGTAATTATTATATAGAAAAGTACTATCAGTAGTTATACATTCAAATTATGTTACAGTGTTTTCTTGCATATATTACAGATACGGATAACACACCTATTATCGTTGGAGTCACTGTTCCATTGGTTCTTTTGAGTTTACTTATTGTCTTGATAGTCGTGTTGAAGAGGAAAAGGATTGCTGGCCGTAAGGCCAAGGAGGCAAGAAATGGAAACGATACCATGAGCCTTCCAGATAGTGTTATAGAGACTTCACGTCCTGTCAGAATACCCGATTTTGCTGAACATTACAGGATTATGTCTGCTGACTCTGATTTCAGGTGAATATTATGCATCTTCATTATTTTTTACATAGTAGGTAATATCGCTAGTTTTATGCTATATTATTACACTTTAAATCACTAAAACTTTAACCATTTTTATTGTAAATCAGATTATACTTCTTTATTTCTTAACCACTCACTTTATTGATAGCAAACAAGCTGAAGACTAGAACATCATGATGTCTTGTTTAAATTTTGCATAATTCAGTTGAATTGTTGTGCCTCTGAACCATATAATAATATAAAATGTGTGATTGGTAGGTAATTATTTTCAGAATTTGTTACAATAAGACATTCAATACGTAATTAGTTTATGCTGTAAGGACGTCACTGGTAGGAAGCAAACAAAGTCAACTGAGATAATATAAATTTTGTCATTTATCTATTTCAGATTCAGCGAAGAATTTGAAGAGCTGAAACATGTTGGAAGAGAACAGGCTTGCACAGCTGCAGATCTTCCTTGCAATAGGCCTAAAAATAGATTCACCAATATCCTACCTTATGACCATTCCAGATTCAAGCTTCAACCGGTGGATGATGAAGAAGGCTCGGATTATATAAATGCTAATTATGTGCCGGTAATTTATTTCATATATTTCATTCTTCCTTTTCTCAATTTAATATTGTGTACCTTAAATTTATATTTTTTTTATAAAATTCACTGTTCTGTACATATATATCATCACAACATATCCCAAAACCAACGACAGGTGTGCAATACTTTATAAAAGGAAGAACGACCCATGCTTGTATCCCCTCACATCAACCTCGTTACCCCTAAAAAGATAATAATCAGCGTAGGTAGTGAACCTCATTGCTGAACTATGCAAGATGTTATTTTGCTTCTTGTCTTTTCCCGATACCTGAAATATTTTTGGATTTGGATATAAATTTTGGATACCCGAAAAGTGGAAGCACTATTCTAAGCTGATGCCTAACAGCAACCTTCACTGTTCTAAAAACAGAATAATTAATTAGCATATTTTTTTGTTCATTAAATATTCCATTGGATGTTTATTGAAATGTAATTTATCTATTTTAAATACTCATTATTTTTATTTTCTTTATTACTTTTACTTTGCAGGGTTACAATTCTCCAAGGGAGTTTATTGTAACTCAAGGTCCTTTACATTCCACACGAGATGACTTCTGGCGGATGTGTTGGGAGAGCAACTCTCGTGCTATTGTGATGCTCACACGGTGTATAGAGAAGGGAAGAGAGAAATGTGACCACTATTGGCCGTTTGATACACGGCCTGTGTATTATGGTGATATATCTGTCACCATATTGAATGATAGCCATTATCAAGATTGGAGCATAACAGAGTTTATGCTCTGCAGAGTAAGTTCATTGTTTATTATTTTCTTAAATTATTTACAATTCAGACACCCTTTCTCAAACATTTATTTAACACTCAGTATAAAGCTGCTACGAAATCCTGTTTTGTCATGTCATATCAGAAACCACAATGAAAAAATTGATATTGGAACCTATCCCATATAGCCATTTTCGGTCACAAAATTTTCAAAGTAGTCACAAGTAGTCGCAGTGTCTGAAAGTGTGGTAACAGTTACCACACTTTGTGACCGAAAAAATTCGGTAACAAAGTGTGGACTTTGTGTCGACACCGTGTCGACACAAAGTGTACACATTGTGTAGACTTTCATTCTATACACTTTGCGACTAGTTTGCGACTAGTGTACACTTTGGGAAAAAGTGTAGTAACGTGTGGTAACAGTGTGGAAACATTGTTACCAGAATATTTAAATCTACACACAATGTGTGGTAACGTTACCACACTGTTACCACACTTCTAGTCGCGATCATTACAATGCTAAATGTAAAGAAAATGTCATAAATTCTCAAACTGTTTCGATAGAGTGCCACGTATTGTCATCAAAATTGCATTCATTATGAGCAAACAACCAAAACGATTCCGTCAGTCATCGACTTTCTACTGAAAAGTGAAAAAGTTAATTAATTTATAAAACCTAACTCCAAGTAAATATTTTTATTTACCTATTTAAATATTTCATTTCCAAATATATGAAATATATGAATGTGCTCTTAGTTTATGAAACCTTTCTAACTATGTTTAATTAGTTCATCTAAAGCCGTATTCGTATTTATCTGATGTGAATAAATAGTAATGTGTATTGTTTGTCTACCTAAACAGGAATTTTTCCTACTTAGTTTGACAAATAGAATTTTTTTTTGAACACTTAACATGATACCTCGAATACCTACATCATTATATTTCATACTTTATTATTAAATCTGTATTTTTTTTTTATTATTTATAATCAGAGATACCTATTTGTTTTCCTTTAGGTCTTTTTGTAAAGAAAATAAATATATTATTATTAATCATTTAGTCGTAGCTCTCGGAGTGTTCATATGTTCGCAATGTAAAAACAACAATTGTATATTATACTACGGGGCTTCGCCCCTTCTGCTCCCGCGGCCCAGGCCTTTTTGCCGCTCCGCGGCTTTTAATTGGGTCGCTTCGCGCCTCTATTTTGAAAATCCCAAATGCCTCTATTTAAAAAAAAATGCCCGAATTCCTCTATTTTTAAAATCACTGTAATGACAATCGTTATAGAAAAATGTGGCGTTTGGTTCTCGCTGCCTAAATTGTCAGCCATATCTGTATCATTATTAAATTAATAATGAATATTTTTGAACGCGAACATTATTTGAGGTAAAATTGTTTTACTTTTAATTGTTTGTTCGGACAAACCAAAAAAGATGGCGTATCGTATTATTATTATAGATAGAAAAAATACTAGCGATTCTGATTCGTAACAACACAGCACTGGAGCGTGCAGCGTGCACACTAGTTGATGTGCTATGAGCATGAGTCATGACTAGAGACCTGAATTTATCGGTGGTTTTTTTTTTTTGAAAAGCGGTGTTATTTTTATAGAAAAGCGGTGTTATTTTTTAAGAAAGGGGTGTTATTTTTAAAAAGTCGGTGTTATTTTTTGTGAAAGCGGTGTTATTTTTTAAGAAAAGTGATGTTTAGAATTGTTTAAAATTTAGAATTGCAAGTTCTGTTTGCATTATAAAAGATAATATGCTTTAAAATTGTTTGAAAAATTACAAACAAATAGAACTTTATCACCCTAAATAACAATTTTTTGCATCAAATTTAAATTGCTTCAAAATTGAAAATATACATTGCAGCCAAATTGTTTTCTTTAAGATTGGTTATTCTGTCAAACTTCATACAAAACAGTATTGTATGAAGATAAAAATCTTTCTGAATCGACATTATTATTTAAAAATACTCCAAACACAACGTAAAACAACAAATAAAATTACTAGAAATGTCTCAACTGTAAATAATCAAAACAATTTGTTATTTTTTTGCGAAAATGACGGTAAAAATATTTTCCAAAAATGTCAAAATTCGCGTTATAAATTTTGTATGTAGTTAGTAATAATATTTTGTTAGTAGTTTAAAAAAATGTTTCTACTAACTTATTACCTAGTATGAAATTAGTTTGATATTAGTCCTCGTTTTGTACGAAAAGTAGTTTTAATTTTTCTATAGGACGTGTCATTTAGCCATAATCCAATTTGAAAGATTGAAGAAATCTTAAATATTTTAAATTTTATAAAAAAGGGTTCATTTATATAAAAAAATCAATTCTTAGTAAATTTAATTTTTATTAAAAAAAGTTATAGTGATATTGTTTAAAAAGAACGAAAAAAACAGTTTTTTGACAGCCAATTTGCACATATTTTTGAAATTTGCAAATCTGGATTCGTAATCCCAATAATAGTTCTCTAATCATCCTTCTAAAAATCAATAATACTCCATTTTAGGTAGGTGTGCATTTTTTGATTGGGTTATTACGTTTTTTTTCATATATTATGTTCATGCATCCAAAATAAACCTATTTGAATGATTCTTGTGTATTTAAGGCTTTCTTCGTCTAAAAAAATCGTTCATAATATTTTTTGCTATATTTTTGTTTGTAAATGCTTTTGTTAGCGTATTATTAAACAAATAAATAAATAATGTTTTGAAGTTTCTAAAACTTTGAGAATAACTGGTAGCAAAAAGGACGTGAAGCCATTTTGTAAATTCGGTAACTTTGTTACTACTTCTGGAAACATGTCGACACATGTCGACTTTGTGTGGTAACTTTGTGACTTGATTGCGACCACATTATGCTATATGTCAAATATAATTTTGTTTTATTATTCACCACAATTTTATGCTTTTTGTTGATTATATAACTAATTTTTAGTATTATAATTTGTTATTTATTGAAACAAAAGCTTCAGAGCTCTCTAAATGCATGATTTTTTTAGTGAAAATATAATAAATATTTCGCTATTATTGTTTAAATTACGATTACATGGTGTCCCGTTGGACAATTTCAACCTATTTTAACAAATTACACAATGAATTTCTTTTCCCATTAAAAATGTAGCCTTTTAAAGTCATATTTAGCAATATTCAAAATAAACACTTGACAAACTTTAATGGCGGTGTTTTATTGTTTTTTTTTTATCTATCATTCTCGCATAAATGTCAAACGAGTTGAAAGCAAGTGAACGAATGATGAACTAAATGCGGTCGCAAACTGGTAACAATGTTACCACACGGCGTCGGAACATTGTGACCGAATGTTACTGTGTCCACTCCTCCCCATTTCTAGTCGCCGTTACGACACAGTGTGCACACGGCGACTGAAATATATTACTAGAATACAATGTTTCGACACAAACCGTGTCGACATGTGTCGACACTGGAATTGGCTATATGGGATGACTCGACAGGGTCAGAAATGAGGACATAAGGAAAGAATGTAAGATAAAGAAAGAATGTAAGATAAGATAAAGATGTCATTAATATAATGAAAGTGAATACATTGAGATGGTTTGGCCACATGGGGAGAATGAATGAGGAACGCCTGAAGAAGAAAATATTCATTGCAGACAGAAATGGAATGAGAGGTCGGGGCCGTCCGTCCACATGAACGGTAAAAAAGAAAGATGGAAATTTCAGAAGCATGAACAACAGACGAACATGTATAAGACGATGTATGAATGTCGACGAGGGGATGAATGTGTCAAGATAGAAATAAGTGGCGTTCGGTTGTCTCTGCCTACCAAGCGAGAGACATTGCGTGATGGTATGTATGTATGACTCGGTCAGATGTCGAACTATCTGAGATATATTGTCTAATATCGTTCACCAAAATATGTATTTTTCAGTGAAGAATTAAAATAACCTTTTGTTTATTCACATCTTATTTGTGAAATTAACTGAAGAGCCCAAATTCAAATCTTTGGCTAAGAGTTTGTCATATTTATCTGAGAATGCCAGAATGATTATATTTTTGCATTTCAATTTTTGTTTAATTTATTGTAATTTGACACCGTGGTCAAAAAATTCAAAGCAGAGTTGGCAAGATTTTATGCAGTTCAAATTTTGAAGATTTATGATATTTGTATTTCTAGAATTTTGAAAATATCTGTTGAACATGATTGTGTCATCAGCGCTATGTGCCCATGCTTCATTAACCTCAATCACTTGTTTATTGTATGAATTACTTTAATATTTTTTCAACAATTTTCTTATGTAATTTTTGCAGGGAGATAGCCAGCGTGCCATAAGACATTTCCATTTCACAACGTGGCCAGATTTTGGTGTTCCAAACCCTCCACAGACTCTAGTCCGCTTTGTCAGAGCATTCCGAGAGAGGGTCGGTCCTGACCAGAGACCCATAGTTGTGCACTGCAGCGCTGGAGTAGGAAGGTATAAAGTATTTTTCAATTGTATATTTAATCAAACACAAAAATAACAATTTTTCTACACCTTTGCTGTCGAAGCCACCATGACTCAGGGTTCATAGTAGGCAATCATTGTTATCTACTATGGTGTACTTATGCAGAAGAATACTCAGCCTTTATACTATGACATAAGTTTGGCTGTCACGGGCTCTTAGACTACTACTTGCCACCTACTGTATATCATAGTCATTCAAGGCAGAAAGTACAGCATTCTTTATGTAATCAAATTTCATCAAGTAATTTTTAAATTCATTTGTATATCGTCGATGGATCCTTGAAACATATCATGTGCAAGATTTTACAGGATACACATAAAACTGTTAAAGTTTTCAAATGCAATATTTAAAAAAAGTAAAATTATTTGTGTAAAATAATTAAATACACTATTTGGCAAAACATTTATAGTAATTCTAATTTAATTTTTATTTTTTTATTATTCATAGGTCAGGCACTTTCATCACTCTAGATAGGATAATTCAACAAATAGCGGGTATGGCGGAGTATGTAGACATATTTGGTATTGTATATAATATGAGGAAAGAGAGAGTGTGGATGGTTCAAACGGAACAGCAGTACATCTGCATCCATCAGTGTCTCCTGGCTGTACTAGAAGGTCAAGAAATGAACCATAACAACCAATCTCCGCCGCAGCATCAAATTCATCATAATCAAGCATTTGAAGGTAGTTTTTTATTTGTTTTACCATTTCTGGGGAGGCTATCTTTTCAATATATAGTTAAATTATTTCATTCAATAAACTTTGGACTGTAGATATTTTGCTTCATAGATATTACGGTGGATTGCCTATGCAACATATCTATCATGCTATCAAATATTCTATTTTGTATACAATTTAAATTGTTTTCATTAAAAGATACAGTAAATTTTGTGTTGTTGGAAGCTCATGTTTGTACATAAGAAGTACACATATTAATACAATTTGTTTATGGGTTCCCACAAGAGCTAGGTAATCGAAAATACACCAGGCAAAATAACATCTCACATACATACATAGTTCAGCAATTTGTGGGATATGCCCTGGGACCATATTCTCCAATCTCGCACTATCGATGTCGTATGCGACATATAAATATACATGGATGACGAAAACATTTTAAAACATTGGATTCTTTCACTTTGTTAATATATCTCCATTAATAAGTTTTGTAAATGTTCCTATTTTGTAACGAACTCCAAAAAACAAGTTTTGTTTAATATCCTTGTTTACTTATCACATATTTCTCCATAGATATGTTTTGTATTTGTTTGCTATTGAATATTTCAATATAGGTACACAATATTTCTTTATATTTGTCTAGTTTGTATGCTTGTGTTCTTTATTTGCAAATAATTTGTCTCTTACGTGTAAAAGTAAGAGACAAATTATTTGACAAATTACCAAAGTAAATTAAATTTTTATAGTTGTTTTCTGATATTTTTTTATAATATTAATGACTAATTGTTCGAGAATTCAGGAAGCGACACAATCAGTCACAATGAACAATATGTTAAGTGCTTAGAAATCAATCATATAATTGCATAGAAAAGGGTTGTGTTTAGACAACCATGGAAAAACACGGCAAAAATATGCAATAAATGCTCAAAAAAATATTTCAAACGCATCCCAAATGCTATGTTGCCTATTCTTTCATGTGACATTTCAATGTCGAACGATTTTAATGACGAATGATTTCAAGAATAGACTAAAAGCCTACCATACGACATTTCATTCGACATTTTTAGGCGACATAGTCGAATACGACATTTACTATGCGAGATTGGAGAATAGATACCCTGATGGTAAAAAAATTTAAAAAACTTGGCAATTTTTAAACAATTTTATTTATCATAATGACCATAGATGAGGTATTTTATGTGACAGTTTCAAAACGTTTTGCTTCTTCCTCAGGACGTTGAGTTGTCCTGAGGAAGAAGCAGTTGATTTGTAACTGGGTGTATAAAAAAGCTCATTTACGATTTACAAAATTGAAATATAATGAATGAAAAAAAAAGTACTGCAATAAATAAATAACTCTACATATAACTTAATGTTGAAGTTTTACCCCATTTTAATTAAATAGGATGAATTATTTTATTATTTTTTTTTGTTTAATTACATAATTTGAAAAAATTATCGGAGCTTTATCAATGAATCTTTAATACATTTTTTTTATCTTCAATGTACCCACCTAATCGCATATGACTAATTATTTTTATTTATTTTAGTCTACTTTGATATTACTTTTGATCGCTTTTTGGTAATGGGAACATTAATATTATTTTTAACTATTTAATCTAAAGAAAATATTGCTACAGATTCCTTTTTTACTCTGTTAACATTGTATATAAGACACAAAAACTAAACTTTAATTTTACGACTAGCAAATTTTTATGTATATAATTATATTAAGTCCTAAGTTGATGTGACCATATTTGGTGTAAAGTGTTAGAATGAGAATGAGGTGTTAATGTGTTGGCTTCAGGCAAGTCTAATGGCGGATCTGTTGACACAAGTAGCACAAGTGTGGATTCCAACCACCCAACAGGAGAGAAGGAGAGATGATGTCTATTGTTTCAGCACAAGTGTGACAGATGGCACCATTGTTGTGTCTGATTTATCCACACATGTCTGGCTTTTGGTTTTGGGTCTGTAATCACTGTAAATTACATATTAGGCACGCTTTGTTTATTTTTATTAATCAACAGTGCATGTCATGAAGGTATTTGCATGGTTAGTTTTCACTGATTACTTATTTAATTTCATATTTTTTACCGAATGCATGAATATTATGATTGCATATAAATATACAGGTCAAATCTCAGTAAAACGAATTTCACTGGACCACAGAAAATGTTTCGTTATAGTGAATATTTGCTATAATGAATGCTAGTTTTTTTTTTATTTTGTTTTTGTCTATTAAATTATTGCACTACTAATTTATGGTAATATATTATATCCTCTAAATTTATGGTAATTATTATTTTGACTATACAATAACATGTGCAAATTTTATTCAAATTGTTCTCCAACATTTTAGTAGTATACTTCTACATAATAATTAATTTTCAATACACCCACTGCTGTTTATAATTATTCCTGTTATGTGTCAAATAAGATTAATTAGTTATCAGAGAAAAATTTTATAATTTTGAATGTAATATTTTTAGTATTCATTGCATGAAATATAATACATCCATCTTCAATAATATTCTTTCAATTAACAATTTAATAGTAACATTATTCTGTAGCAAAGTACATATACTTATATTATCTTGCGCTATTTAAACACCTACTTGTGCATTTTATAAAAAGCATGTTATAATAGGGAAAATTCACTTTTTTTTTCTTTTACTAAAACATGGTACAAAAAATAATAGAAAGTATGGTAAAATATTTATTATTTTATTTGCTCTATAAAGCTTTTTATAACAATTTAAAAAACTTATTTTGATTATTTATGGTTTATTTAGGTCGTGAAATTAGGGACGTCACACATCATATTGGAGTATTTATCAAATGCATGTCATACATTTTGTTCACGACTTGTTGATTATTGTGTTCAATGAAATAGTATTTAGGATGCTAAAAATGTATATTTCAAATATTATTCGGAGTTGAAGTGAATTAATAGGACTAATATTCCCAAAATCATACAATTCCACAGTTTTTGACCTTAGATTATAAACTATAATTCTACATTTACACCAAATAAAAACATGTCGAAAGTGATTCGCAGTCACCGGAGAGATTTTTCAATGACGAAATTCCGATAAATTCATTTAAAACTACGAATGTTGTTTATTTTTTTAACTAATCTGATGTTTGAAATATCCTAGTTTCTATATATAAAATAAAAATGATTGTTTACGGTTTACGCCTAAAATAGTTTAATTCGATGTCACATGTCATAAGAAATATGTAATATGTACACAGAACAGAGAATCTAGTCGCCAATTGACTGCCGCTAGAAAGAGATGGACTACGTACTTGTAAAAAGAATGGATTCTGCTCGGGTCGGTTGGGAGATTGAAATTTCGGCTCAGCATGTTAAAAATATTATTTCATTTCATTTGAGTTTCTTCCGTCAAAAAGAGATGTACTTATATACTCATGTACACGTAATAAGGACAACATATAAACAAACAACGTCGGATCGTCAGAAAAAAAATGCACTTAAGTTCACTTCTATCTTATCTTTGCACGTGACAAGGATAGATAGATTCCCCTTAGTGGGTCTAGTTAACGTGATCATTTTATTACATCCAAACTTTTGCAATTTATATTATTAAGAATGATGTAAAAATGTGCAGTTATTTAATGCACAATTTTTTTATTTTTATTTATTTATATTCCGTTAAAAAAAGGATCAACATTTGTTCATCATTCACTTTAGGGACATTGTCTGATTGTCCTTTTTGATAAATTTCATGTTGCTTTTATTGATTATTGATAATTATAATATGTGAAAACACTCATTGAAACGCTTCACGCTATAGACAATACGTCAAAATGAACTATCCATTGTGATGTGTGGCGTCATAAAGTGATCAATCATTGACAGACCATTTATAATTTTGATGAAAAATTTAATTTTTATAGTTTAATTGTTAATTAAACTGTAATATTTCTCAGCTTTCATTTGTATTTTCGTGATCGACGTTATTTTTTGCCTCTAAATCATTTTTTTTATACATATCCCTCACACATGCATGTTCTCTATTAATAATTTCAAATGAGTATGTTTTATTAACAATTAGAATTATTTTATTGCATCCTAAATAATTAAAAACAATTAAAATTATACCAGACACTGGATTAGTCAGAATTATAGGATCTAAAATATTTCAACTAAATTTTTTATTTTCATTTGAATATTGAATACAATAATTAATATACCTGGAGTAATATGGAATATCTTTTATAATACCACATTCTTTAATTTGTAAGTGTCAATTTTATTTTGTATAGCTTTTTGAGCAGCTAACAAGCAATATGTTAAATGTTAATTCAACTCCTAATAACAAGTTGCCACATTATGGAAACTTATGATATTAATTGTCTCACCACGGACTGAAAACCCAGGATCTTTAGCATAGGAGTCAGATGTCTAACTAACTAAACCATGAAGACTGGCAAAATTTTTGAAAATGTATAATTATTTTTGTTTTTGTTTTTTTTTTTTCAGATGACGAAGGCATAGCTGAATCTGGGATGTGATATAATGTAACAGTGTTTAGTTTTGCATTTAAGAAATTGAAATATTTTTAAAAGCAATAAATAGATTTTATATAAAATTTTATTTATGTACATAAAAGTAGATACAATTATTAAATTTAGTTTTATAATTAATAATAATATGTGTACACAGTATTAATTTTATAATGGATTATTATTTTAGGAACATCATACTCGCAATGTAATATTTTTACAATACCTTTTTATGTGAATTTTGTTTGTGTAATAAAGATTGTTTATGAATTTACATAATAGTAGGTTTGTAGTTTATTTAGTACTTTTGTATATCTTATTTTAATTTATTACATGACATATTTATTTTTCGAAATACAGTAAAACCCTTTCTTGTCTTCTTTATTGAAATTTTCTATAATTTTGATGCATTATTTTGTTACAGATGATATACTGTTTTTTTTGTACTGTTTTCTAACTATACCTACTCATCACTGATACATTATTTAATTATTGTAATCCATTTTGGTCTTTTATTTTTCACCCTTTTCTTTAACTTCACTTGTTTGTCTGTACTGGAAATTTGCAATAAATTTTTAACTAACTTCCCGACTAGTAAGAGCTCTGAAACTTTCAGGTATTCCCAATGACAATGCAGTTGTTTCCAACTTGATTAATTTGGTACCTATTTTAATAATATTGAACAATTTTGTATTTCATATAAAGTAAACAAAGCTATACATTTCCGACTCGGTATTAATAGAATTTTAATATAAAAAAAAGTTAAATTTAGTAATAATTGCTGCCTGAGAAGTAATATAAAAATAAAAAATAAAATAATTTAACTGTCAGCTAAATAAAATTAAGGAAAATTTAATAAATTTAATTAAATTATTGTTTTGGGAATTAATTTAATGTATGCTAGTGAAAAATCAATTACAAATTTAATATGTGAAGACAACTTTGTAAAGGTATTTACTTGATTAGATATAAGAGGGCACATAACGCTAAATCTAGTTACCGAAAACACAATTTATTAAAACCTCCTTATACACTATGAAGTAATGTGTTAGTAAGGGTAACTATCGCATGCTTTAAAAAGGGTTTATACGTGATTTAAACCTGACTAAAAATTAAAAAAACCATCACGAACATTCACTTCCATTTTATGCACTCTTTAAGTACATAAAATATTCATTTCTCTACGAACTTTTTTAGGGGAACTTATGCTGAATTTTAAAATTGTGTAATGAACATTCACTAGAGAAATGTTGAAAAAACTAATGACATTTTTTTTAGAAACAATGTTAAAAATATTTGATAAATTTGATTTCAAATTTTGATTTATATGCTCTCTTAAGTGTTTATTATCTGAAAATGTTATTTTGATATATTAATACTGATAAAAATGAACCATTTAATTGAATTGGTTATTTTTTCTTTTTGATTTTACACTATTATCATTTTTTTTACACTACCAAATTGTTAAATGAAAATGTTTGTTTGTTAATATATCAAATTTGCAAATGTATTTTAGAAAATCCACTCACACTTTTAGAAGATAATTATGTGAATTGCTCTAGTAGTGGTATTTGTTTTTAAATAATGAGAAATTATGTATATAAATAATCAAATAGGCAAATATTAAAATTTTATAGATTAAAATTTTATTTTTCTCATGTATGTATTTAATGTAATTGCTCTAGTTCTAAGTGAAAGATGCCATAATATCATATTTATTGACAAGAAAGGGTTATTTTTATTTAGATTACACAATAAGTTGTATGACATGACTATAAAATAAAGTATATGAAATATGTCTGATTTATGTCATATTTGTTAAGTTCTTTTGATATTTTGTAAGATCTGCATGTAATTGGTCTTTAACATAATTTATATATTTTTTATGACATCATGTCGAAATGTTTGACCTAAGTCAAAATGCTTTACATTAAAACAATTAAATTTATTTTTGTACATATAAATTTTTGTTTCTTTCTTTCCTATGCATTCATCTTTAGAATATTTACATATAATCTGAATTATGTATTTAGAGGTGACAGGAAAATTTATTTTCAAAGAATTGATCAAATGCTCTATTCTCGGAAATCAATTTTTCCAATGACACACAATTTTCCCATGAGTTTTATTTATTTATTTTTTTTTTTTAATTAAAAAAAAATGAATATGTCCTTGTTAAACAAGTACATATACATCTTCCTACGTTCCCTAAAATAAGCAAATAAATGCTTGTGCTATAGGTGAACGAAATTGGTCGAGGCAGGATTCGAACTCGCGACCACTGGATTACTAGCCCAGCGCGCTAACCGCTCTGCCATCGACCCATCTAAACATTTTACGAACACACATGTATCAGAAATTACAATTTTCAAATTTTTACAATGTCATGTTGGTAACATTGTGAGGCTAAGAAGCCTAGACCATTGATCTCTTTATAACGTAACTGGATGAATGACTTCTATGTTTTTCCATGCATTTCATGCAGCCATAATTATAAGCTAATTATACTGTTTAGTATAATTATGCCAATAACTCACAATAAAGTGAAAACTGCGTTAAACAAACTTTCTAAAGATGGTACCGGTTCTCTCTGTATTTGAATCTCTTAAGATTTTTACCAACACTAAATTGTACAGAAGATGTGCTAGTGCGTTGCCCTGGCATAATCAATTGTATGTTTGCAATTATTCTAATGTACTTTTATGGCTGTAGGTGCTGTCTGTACATTGTCGCTCGAACCAGGCGTATGAGCATCGAAGGAAAACCCATCTCCAACATTGCTTTGTACAATTTTCCTCTGATAACACTTTCATAGGCAGCCTTGAAGTCCACGAATAGATGATGAGTCTCCACATTGAATTCTGGAGCTTTTTCAATAATCTTTCCAAGGGAAAAAGGTGAATATTTGGTTAATAGTTGACCTAACTGGCCAAAACCCACTTTGATATACCCGACAAAAGGAGTCACAAACAAAACTCCCGTGAAGACCTTATAAGCCTTGCTTAAAAGGGTGATGCCTCTATAGCTAGTGCAGTTCTATGCTTTCTAGCCAGTCTAGCAAATCTAGCCAGTTTCGCAATCTTTTGGCAATTCTTCAGATTACCAAATTTTGGTGATAATTTCATACAGAGTTGAGATAATTTTACTACCACCATACTTGTTCTGCTGGTATGTCATCATGGCCTGGAGATGTGTTATTCTTTAAAAATTTAATGAATCTCTTCCTGGCTAGGTTCTAGCTGATCATTACCATTATTCAGGGCAAGGCCCAGCTCTGTTTCTTCATGTCACTCATCGTTATAATTTGTCAAAGTGCTCGACCCAACACTTCAAAATATCCTCTCTATCGTTGATTATATCCCTGTTTTTGCTTCTACAATGCTGTGATTCTCACTTTGAAATATTTTCATTTTAGCTCTGGTAGTACTTTCTACTTTAATTCTGGGATCTATTTAATTGTTTTTCCTGGTTTCTTTTTTAATTGTTTTTCCTGATTGATTTTCATAAAATTAATAAATATAATAATTTATAAATTTATAAAATCATGTACACAAAAGACAATTATAACAAATTAATACCTATTTGTTTATTTTTTTGTCATTTTAAAAAATAAATTATGTTATATCAATATCAAAATCATTAAGTAGCGATTTCATGAAATTCTGGTATTTCATGATATTATTAACTGTCTAATACAAATATCGTCATATCGTTTAATGATATCATTGATTATAAATATGAAAGAAATTGCCATATGGCAATAACTTGCTACTTGTGCAGAGTGCAAGGATGTGTTTATTATTATTATTGTATTATGCTATATTCTTTTCTCAGTAAATCATTTAATGTCGGCCTTTGTGGTTCATTTGGTTAGGTATCTGACTTGATTCAATAGTCCCGGGTTCGATTCCCGGTGGAGACACAGTTTTAAATTGTTTTCAGTCTGGATTTGTGAGACGATTAATATTGTAAGTCTCCAAATGTGGCAACTTGTTATTGGGTGCATGTTAAAATAATATTTCACATAGTACCTGTAAGTTGCCCGAGAAGAAATATTAAATAATGTGTTAAATCTGTTTTTAACTATACTTGTGAGATCAACGATTATTGATTTTTGGATAGCTGAAAAATATTGATTAGTTTGAAATGATTACTTAGATTGTCTTAGATTACTTATATATTTTTTACAAATTTAACAAATGTGTGTAAAAAGCGCAAGCAATTAACATATTTAGTTTTCATAAAATTTCTGAATTTGTGTTAACCTTGAAGAGTCAAAATTCAAAATTGACTTAGTATTTAAAGTTAATTTTCACATACCTTGAACTGCATCTTAGCTTTGATCTCTTCAATGAAACAGTGTTTCATTAAAAAGATCCTTAACTGATATTTTTTTTGATTTACCGTCATTTTCTTCCGATTCATTCTGCAAAAGATAAACATATCTATAGGTATAATTATTTTTTAACACAATAGAGATTTTTCCATAAGAAGAAACACCAAAACACTATTGTGTTTACGTTACTCACTTTAGCACAAATATATATGATGTAGAGAAGGGGGCGATTCTTTATATTCCTACTTTATGGTGATAATAAAGGGTATGACCTTGAATGAAAGGGCGGAGCTAAAATTTAGGGCCACACACTGCAGAGTTAGTGTACCTTTCAAAGATCACTAAACTGTGGGGATAATAATTTATTTCTCTCAATAAAAATTACAAATAAAAAATTAGATAAAAAAATTCCAATAAAACAACTATATGCTGAAACGTCGATCATTCTTTATTTTACTCATTTTTTTACTTACTTTTTATTATATTTAGGACAGCACACAGTACAAGCATACAAATACAACTAGTTGCATGTAACACATGAGATCCAACTGTCGATAGCGATAGTATGTATAGTTGAAGAATAAGTACCAAACTATAATCCCATAAATACAAATTAATTAATATTTTAAGATATTTGATTTTCTATACAACACATGTACCTACATATGTATATATGTCAAGATAGGATAGTATGGAGGTCAGTCCTTTGATCCTACCCAGAATATGAAAACAGAATGATGGTATGTATGTATGTTTGGAGATTAGTATCAAACAATTAAGTCTTCTTAGATATTGTGTGTAGGCGATTGCCATACAAATTGTATGAAACAATGTCGTGTATTTGTCTATGTTTATAACAAATTTCAGCGTTCTAGCTTTTATGGTTTCTGAGATATTATATGGAAAAATAAACCAAAATTTCAAAAGTTGATAACCCCTGACTGAAACAAAAATTCACACTTCTGAGTATAAAAGTTTTGTAGGCCTATAACTGTTTATATATTCTAAAAATTTGGGCTCTGTAAATTGAGCGGATCAAAAGTTATAAGGGGGGGGGGGACACACAGACAGACACACAGACACACACACACACACAAAACTCACATAAAATGTTCTACTCCGAATTCTGAGTAAATCCATGTATGGGAACATATATGCTGCGAGGCCTCTAGTTGGTTTTATTAGCTTGCAAAAAGTCCATTACACCATACAAAATTTTCCTTCGTACACGCATCTTGGCTTAATAATGTCGATTCATTAAGAGAATTGAATTTTCATGAACGAATCGACAGTTGGATTATCATGAATTCTGTGTGGAAATGTGCATATGTGAGAGAGAGGAACAAAGTGTGTATGGTGTAACACATACAACATTAGATAACTATATAAAATAAGTGTTTTTATACATTTATGTCAATTATACATTTGTGTGTGTAGTGTAAGTACTATATTGGATAGTATTTTATTATCAAATATTCTTTATAAAATTTATGAAAACATCAATTTGCCTGAACATTAAATTTGTTGGCACTGCTGTGCATTTACATATTTTATTTCCGCCCGAACTAATATCAACGCCGTATGCATCCCAGAGTTTATTTGCGCATATTTGAATTTAAATACGAGTATTTTTGCGCCCAATTTTTTTCAACGTCATTTGCGCCCGTGTGTTTGTCCGTGCCTGATTGTGCATCCAAACGTCTAGTCTATTACAATATTTTTATGATTCGACTTTTTTGTTAAGACTTAAATGTAATTCATAATAAAATATTCTAAATAAATTGATTTGCTTTTAATATACAAAATAACTCAATCGTTCACATATACTCAATCTTGTGCACATATCACATACAAATACTATCTTCCTCCCGGTTTTCAACTATTTCCTCTTTTTTTTCTCCCTACTCCGTTTTTATCGCAAATATTACTGTTGCAATAAAATAATATAATTTACACAAAACAATATTCAAAGGTGAGTCAAGATAGGTACTTGTTTTTAATAATTTTATATTTAATATATCATTGATTTTTTATATGTAGTTAATATATATTATCATTGATTTTTTATGTGTAGAATGTACCTACATGACTTAGTTTAAAAAAAAATTAGTCACATATTATTATTATAATTTAAAAGTAAGTTTTAAAAACAATCTACTTAAAAGTGTACTAAAAGATATTGTTTATATAAATTTTAATAAAATTATTTAAACAAATATATTTAAATATATATATTTACAACACCCTGTATCTAACATCTCCAAATTGGACTACTGTCTCGATGCTTCGTAGATCGATATTTTTAGATCAGAGCGCAGCAAGTTTACAAAGATATAAGTTTGAAATCGAAAACAGCTTTATTTTTTTTGTTTTTTTTTTATCATAATAAGAAGTAGATTTTTTCCTTCTATGAATTTGAAATATTAAAGTAAATAAATAATATAAGTTTTTTTCAAAACTTTAAACCGAATCGTCAAAGAGGAGTTAACCTCCAAACATGATGGTCAAAGGCTCTTAGTGCCTTAAGGACCTAGGTCTCCCTGTTATCCGTGTCTTGGATTTGATTGCGCAGGGGAGTGAAGTATCAGTCGGAGGTTGGTGGGTGAGTGGTTACTTGAGTCATAAAGGGACCCTTTAATCCCGCATACATGGTCACAAGCCCGTGTGGCTCGCCTATTCTGGCTGGTACTCTGGCCGCCTGTGCTCGTGGGCCTGGATTCGTGAATCCAGTGAAACCACGATTGCCTTTCTCTTTTTTATCTTGTGTAAATACAAAGAAATATTTTGAAGATCTTTTCGGACTGCTGAATAAATGAGTTTGAGAAATGACTGGTCTATGCAAATATACTGAAGTTATGCAAATAATGTAAATGTAATAACCTTGGTAATAACTAATAAATCCATTCTAAAAACTTATGTATTTGACAACATTATGATTATGAAGTTTTTTTTTATGTAACATATAAAATCAGCATAGAAAAATGTTGAGTATGAATTCTAGACAACATAAACAAAAAGTATAAATCATGGATAAAAATAATATTATATCAAACTGTTTTTCATAAAACGTTCCAGATTTTCTCAAACTTTTTTTTAGTTAGAAAAACATGACAAATTTATGTGTTTAACCTTCTTTGTTTCCAAAAATATTAAATATGGAAAAAACTGAAACACTTCAACTAAATGATTTAATTTTCTATAAGAAAATATATGTTAGCAGTAAATATCAAATTTGTTTAACAATTTTTGTAAAAATTAAAACCGTTTACTTATTTGGAGTAGGAAAATAGGACTGAACTCCACACTATCCTATCCTGACATACATGTTTAAGATAGGAAAAAAATGTTTAAAAATATTCAATAATTTGTATTTAAGTTTTTATAGTTTGGTATGTATTCTTTAACTATATATGCTATCACCATCTACAGTTGGACCTCATGTATTACATGCAACTAATAATATTTTAACTTACCTCTGGTTGTGTTGCTAAGTAGCGATCAAGAGTAGGTTGATTTTGAAGACTATGATAGTTATTATCCTGAAATTACAGATTGAATTGTAGTGAGGAGTAAAAAATTATATTTACAAAAATTGTGTTTTGCACATAATAAATATTTAATATACTCTGATATTTCAGGTTTACAATTTGTTTATTATAGGTATACAATCTACTTGATGTAATAACTGGCTTTATAAAATGAACATATTCTTGGAACAAGTTCTTATACATTCGTTATACTAAGCAAAATGCTTAGGTATACAAAATCAGTTGAGGCAGCGTTTGAACCTGCATCGACTAGATTACTAAACCGGTGACTAGCCACTGTCACCGATCCATCTTAATATATGTATTTATATTTCATTAATTGAGGTGTGATATTAACTTAAATCCTCTGAATTACTCATTTTTTTACATTGCTTCTCGGGCAACTAACAGGTACTACGTCAAACATTAATTTAACAAGCACCCAATATCATGTTGCCACATTATGGAGACTTACGATACTAATCGTCTCACAGATACAGACTGAAAACACAATTAAAAACTGGGTCTCCACTGGGAATCGAACATGGGACCTGCATGGGATCAGCAGTTAGATACCTAACCAACTGAGCCACGAGGGCCGACAAATCCAGCATTCTGGTTGCTCTGCCACCGATTGCATCTTAAATCAATCAAATCTGACTTTTCGTATAATTAGCCCCGACTACTATATTGTTAGGCGTAGCCGTTTAGATGAGGTTATGATGAATAAAAAAGAGAGAGGAGGAAATTACTATGTATTATCTTTTGTTGACTTTTTAGTTTCTTTTCTTTCTTTTTTTAAACTTGCATTGTTACTGTTTAGTTAAATAAATAAATATTATATTGAGAGTAGTTTTAATAAAACATTTTACCATTTTTTTATAAATAAATATATGATTACCATTGACCAATCAGTTTCAAAATTGTCCGTTTCTTTTGAAATAAAAGAACATAGCTTCATTTGATGATATGGTGTTGCTACTCTAACTCCAAGTCTGTACTGATCCAATGTGTCATTATAGTCAGTTTGATCACATGGACTAAATCCTGGAGGTTCGTAATCTGCAGGTGTTACTAAAATAAAAGCATGTATCTTCTTTATTTTTTGCAATTTAATTATTTGATATAATACATAATATTATACAACTCTGTAAATGTCTTATTCAACATTGATCAATCCAGTAACAATGTTTTATAGATATTACTTTGAACCACTATTAAATCTCTTGAATATGGCATTATTATTAGTCTTTGTCCTTCCATCAATTCAATTCATGGATAAAGCTGTATCTTACTAATTATGTGTAACATTTTGTATTTAAATTTCAAAATATTTTTTTGTCAAATTGTAATAACACACATCCAATAATAAGTTGTCACTCTTTAAAGACTGAGCGTTTACAGTGATCCTTAATAGGGCGCCAGAGCCCCTGTGGGCGTTTTTAATTTTTTATCAATGTAGGGAGCACGACAGTGGGTATTGTGTCAACATAGAAAAATAAAATATGCTCATTTGCTCAATTGTAGCATACGCTGCACACATAAACATTGTAAATAATTGTTTCAAACATGAAGCTATATGGTTTCAAATCATTTTTTTGGGAGAGGGGAGGCACTGAATATTTTTACTGTGGTAAAGGGGGTGATTTTTTTCAGTTTTGGTAAAGAAACACTGCTTTAAATCATCAATATTATTTGTTAATCGAAAAAAGAGCATTGTCACCTCATTTATAAGGACTGTTGCTTTTATTGTTTGCAAAAACAAATTTCTCAATATATGGTGTTACAAAAAGGTTTATATGTGACTTCACTGATGGCGATGATATTCTTCAGCTTATTTTCAAATGATTAATTTCTCATTATTAAAACACATAGAACTTATGGAACTCAATAAGAAGGCATAATTGGTGAACATTGCGCAAGTGCATTAAGTGATCAAGTACACCAGCCGATAACAAGTCATATGCCCTGTAGGTGCCTTGATGTTCCTGGTTCTCCTTTAATATTCCAACTTTGTCTCCATTGAAATGTTAAAAATTTGTCAATATTATTTGAATTCACACATAGAGCCATCATAAAACTGTAATATTTATATTCTAGATATTCATTCATTTCCGTGTCCAAGGTCATCCGCCTACACTGTGTCCCTCCAGTAATTTGCAGCCATAATTCCATTTTCATTGGCCTGCCACAAATCCTCTTCAGAGCACCCTCCCTCCATAAGCGGGCAGCTCAGCAGGTGCGACATACTCTGCGTCTCTCCACACTCACATGCCGTGTCCTGGTCCGCCTCCAGCATTCCCCATCTATCCAGGTTCACCTTGCACCTTCCTACACCCGTCCTCAGCCTGTTTAGGGATTTCCAGGCTGTATAAGGCAGTAGGTGACCCGCCGGGAGTACCTCTGCTGGTTCAAGAAAGCTCTCACCTTCTATCCGTTCCTTCCACAGCTCAACTCTTCTCTTTTCGCTGGTTGAGTTTAAAGATATTGTATTCCTGAGGAAGCTGTTTCTAGATTTGAGTCTTGAGGGCGGGAGGATGTGACCATATAGCGGATGTCGAGAGTCATTCTGCTGTTTCATCTTTTCCTCTTCAGAGGCTACAACTCTTCTTATATGTGGTGGTGCTATTCCAGTTAGTAATTGGATTTTTTCCACATTAGTAGGTTTAAGACACCCCGTAATTAGTCTGTTGGTTTCATTCAAAGCAACATCTACGTTTCTGGCATGGGGAGATTGGAACCAGACTGGAGCCACATATTCCCCTGCCGAGTAGCAGAGAGCAAGTCCCGAAGTTCTAAGAATGGATGGTTGTGCCCCCCATTTTGTTCCGACGAGCTTTCGGATGATATTGTTCCGAGTACCAATTTTTCCCCTGGTGTTTAGACAGTGTTGCTTAAAAGAGAGTGTCCTGTCTAGCACTACGCCGAGGTACTTAAGATATTAATAACATTTATTCTAGATATTAATAACATTTAATATCATATTTAATAATTATTAATATATTGACAAAAGGATGAGTTACTTAATATAATCAATATTAATATAAGAACATTTTAAATATACCATTTTCATAATACAACAATTTGATGCACAATTCCCATTGGTCGGGTATTTCATCCATTTGATTACATGCAACATAGGTGTCACTCAGGAGAGTAAGAATAGCCTTTTGAATTGATTCTGAAGTTGTTGAAACTTTACGTGACCTATAAAAACAATTTAATTTATGAATAAACATTGTTTTCTATAATTATTTGTTTCAAAAGATTTTACGATATGATACCTACATCTAAAAATTTAATCTAAAATTTAACTAGAATCTCAAAATTTAAATAACCTAGATCTTAATTTTAACCTAAATAAATTCAAATTTCATTCATAATTGTTTATGAATGAAATTTTAATTAAATCAATGTGTTTTTTTTAATTAGCTGTAGTTCCGGATTACTGGATGTGCAGGTATAGTTAAATGCCAGATTAGTGATTTTTATTTATTGGTAAAATAAACAGGGTAAACCTACACATTAACATTTACACACAATAATTACATAGGTATATCAATACAGCGCTTGAAAAAACTATAAGGGGCGCCAGAATTGAAACATCCGGAACGATCTTCAGAAAGTTATATCAAATATTAGCATGTGCAGATGACATAGACATTATCGCCAGAACACTCCGTGATGTGAAGGCTGGTTTCGCTGACCTAGAAGAGGCAGCAAATAATATAGGACTGGAGATAAATGCCTCTAAAACGAAATATAATATGCTGGCAACAAGAGGTGCCAAACCACACCATCCCCCAGGAACTTCGGTAAGAGCAGGTACCCACAGCATCGAGTGTGTGGACACATTTACTTATTAGGTTCGATCGTAACGAGTGGTGATGAAACTAGTGTTGAGATCAAGAAAAGACTTGCCACGGCTAACAAGTGTTACATTGGACTACAGAGGCACTTTAGATCATGTGTACTGTCAAGAAACACTAAAATCCTCATCTACAAAACTCTTTTACGACCTGTACTAACATACGGTTCTTAGCGTTGGGTTCTTGCTAAAAAGGATATGGATGCGTTACTGGTTTTCGAAAGAAAAATTATCGGTCCCCTCTGCGATCAATACACTTGGAGAATCAGGTACAACCACAAACTACAGAGCCTATTCAAGGAACCAAATATCGTCGAAACGATAAAAATAGGGAGGCTCCGCTGGTTAGGACATGTGCATTGTATTGAAGATGACCAGACACCAAAAAGAATCCTCACATCACGCCCGGAGGGAAGAAGAGGTGTGGGAAGGCTGAAACTTAGGATTGGGAGACATGGACACGTGGAAAGAATAAGTGAGCTGATGATGATAGTATTATTAGGTTTACACAATCAAAACTACCAACTGTCCTTCGCTTGCTTATATAAAGAATAAAAAAAAGATACAACCCACAACGAATTGAAACATTTTAATGACATTAATAATTTTCTCCCGATTATAAAATTATATGAAGCTTTCATTATGCTGGTGATAAATATATTTTATAAAAGTAATTTTAAAAACAAAAAACTAACTATTTTTAATGCAAGAAATAAAATCAACAGAATGGAGATATCACAAATTTGTATAAACATATTACAGCATAATTGTTTATTCATAAAATTTCAATCAAATCAATATTATTTGAAAAAATCCGCTATGCTGGGTTCACATCCACACCATTATAGTGATGTGCCAGATAAGTAATATTGTATATAAATTTATAAATAATTACCTTTTTTTTGACTGCAGTTGTGACAATTTATTCAGTTCCACCATTATGTTTTTATCTGTGTATTTGTATTGGAAAACATAAGATTCAAACAATGTTTCAGGACAATCTGCATCTTTATAAAAATTTATTATCAATTCTCGTAACTGAAATTTTATATAGGTATTAAGATATTGTCATTTTTATTTGTTAATTTACTAAATTGAATAAACAAAAAAAAAATCAAGGTTCATATCATATTTTATTTATAAATATAAAAACTAATATTTCTAATTACTTATATAATGATGGTGGGATTTTTGATGGTAAATGACATTATCATAGAATTATAATGTACAGAAGCCGCGTCTAGTACAAATTTCGAATTCAAATGTATGCCAAGTTTTTTTTTACATGTGTGTGTGAGGCGGTAGATCGGTTGGTCTACGTTTTATGTAGGTGTGCGTGTCGGTAGGTGTACGTATACAAGAAATTCTTCTGTTTCCTCGTAATTTTAGTTGCCATACATTCATTGCGCTGACTAGGTATCTGTATCATATATAATCTAAGGACATTATATTATAAATATTTTTTAAAGTATCGTGGATTTCTATTGAAAATATCTCTAAAAGTTATTAGTCGGTATAAGGAGCAAGAAAATCAGATAAACCTCAGTATAATGCATGAATGTCAGATCTGTTCCATCAGCCTACTCCATGAAAGATATTGAAAAAATCACTTACATATTTCTTATCTAAAGGGTCTTGAATTGCCTTTAGACATTGAAAAAAGTCATTGGCATATTTGTCACTTGAATTTTCTTTAATGATTGGCAACTTCAGATTATAAAAATCATATAAATTGAATGAAGATTTTTTAAAAAAATTCCGGTTGTACATTATATTGCTAAGAGTCACAGAAGTTAAAGTCTGCATAAAGAGAACTGATTTTTTACAGTTTGTTAGTGCAGTGAGATGTGATTTTTCCAAAATTTTTATCTGAAATCAAATGAATTTATATCCTATTAAAATTTATTTAAAAATTATCTACGGTTGTGGATTATATAACAAAAGTGTGGATTGTATAATGAGTATTAAATTATATGGCAATGAAACAATTCATCTGTTTTGTAATTTATTTGTTATTACAAGGTTATTACGAAATTTGTTTCAAATTATAATATATTTGATCATAAAAAAGTATTTTTGTTCTAAAGTTAAACAAAACATTATTATGTCAAATTCAACAAAAGATTTCAATAGTTTTCCGAAATTATCATATGCATTTATTGATATTATGTTGATTTTCTACAATAAAAATGCAAAATAACAGTCAATTACCTCTTTTGATTTAAGTTCATTTTTTGTTTTGGTGGCAAACATGTTGTGTAAAATCGAATTTCCCGCTTATGTCGGTGAATGTTGGTGACCGTTTGACCAGGTTTGACCCATAGAACAAGTATACTGAAAGTTTACTTCCATATTATCTGTGCATAGAACACACTACAATAGTTTCAAATAGTTTAACTGTTTTACGATCGGATTTCATGAAGTAAGTATCTGAAACAATCTGAAAGTATCCCTTTTCTGTGGAGCCATAGATTTTCATATAATATAAAGTTGTCCCCAAATAATTTGAAATTTTAGCCGAGAAGGGGAGCCGATTTGCATGTAAACCAACGAAGTAAAAATAAACAAATTTGCGCTCTGCGCAACCGGAAGCTCTTTTAAGATGTTTGGCGAAAATTAAACTAGATGTCGCAGTTAGCAATTTTTGTATCAATCGAAGTGAGGAATTTTTCCGCGGGACTTTTGTCAACAAGGTGGGCAGTTTGTTTAGATCAAAAATAGGTAGGTATAATCTTTATTTACGATATTTTTAGTGATTATTTGTATTCATTTTTAAATATGTCCGATGATTTTCAATATACAAGTGTTAATAGTTATATAAAAAGTAAAAATAATCGTTAAATTTCTGATTCCATTGTTGCGCAACCACTCATAAAGATAATAATAATATAGAAGTTCCATCTAACTTGCAGTAACAATAAGGGTGTCAAAAAAGGATGAAGAAACATGGGTATTGTCATGAGTAAAAGCGCATATTGTTATGATAAATGATATAACTTTAAATTCAAATATAAAAATGCCTCACTTCGATTCATATAAAATATGCTAACTACGACATTTAGTATATTATAATAAAAATCTATGATTTATAACTATGTCTATGGAATTGTTGAGTTCGATTCATAGATTTTCATCATAATTTTCATGTAATATACATCTATATTTCATGTAATATGACTGAAAGAAGTTTTCATTTTTCATTCGTATAAGCATAGAATAATATACTCCGTATAAGTATACTGAAAGTTTACTTCCATATTATCTGTGATTCGTATGTATTTTCTTTTCTAAATAGTGTTAAAAATGAAAATAGGAACAATTAAACGTAATACTTCTGAGCCAACAACATCTACACACGATGAAATTGATTATTTTTCTGTATGTCATAAGTTGGAAAATCAATTCAACAAAAATGCGGAGAGGAATGAAACTATCGGTGAATATTTTAACTGTGTTCATGATATTCGCTTACCCATGAACATGGTGTTATCAAATACGGTTTATCGAAAGAAATATCATGATATCAACATTGAAAATGAAAATTTATCCGAGTATGATCACATTTTCAATAAGAAATCTCAATGTGAGAAAATATCTCCTAGTGATATCTTATCGGAAATTAAAGATTCTTTTAAGAAAAAGAAAAGAAAAATGAAATCATCTGAACTCTTGAGTACTTCCAATATTCTTAAAAGGGATTGCAGTAATAAGAAATCCGAAAAATCAGTGTTCGATGAAAGCAATTTTAATAAAAGAGACGAATCGTGTGTTTCAACGGAATATGAAGATACTGTCATTGTGGAATCAAACGGGCTAGAACTTATTAAAATTTGTAAATATATTAAAGATTATAATAATACACTTGAATTTACTAAATCAACAGTGTGGAAAAAACAAACTATAAATTATAAATAATTATTTTACGAAATATTTGAATAGCTTATTAATGTGTCAAGTTAAGAGCATTTATGTTAATTAATTGTTTGTTTTTTTATTGGATTATTCCTAATGTGTTTCTTTATTGAATATTTTATTATGAAAAACTATCCAGAATGAATGTTTTTTTGAGTTCAATTAAAAAAAGGACTTTCTTCGTTTCATATGAATAGCTCTAGATTTGATTATAGTTTCCGGCAAATAACTTGAGAATTTTCGTCGTAGAGAAAGGCGGTTTGCACAGATACCAACCGAGTAAAAAACATTTGCGATCTGCGCAGCCCACGTGATATCTCAAGTTATTTGCTGATAAATAAGTATTTATAGATTTCATTGTGCCAACTAAATATGTATATTCTACCATGAGTTTTAACAATGTTGTTTTTTCAACTGTAGATTCGTTCAAGAGAATGTAATTCTCTTGAAGGAATCGGCAGTTTAAAGCCAAGACGCGTGTATGAAGGATAATTTTGTATGGTGTAGTGGACTTTTTGCATGCCAAAAACACCAACTTAGAGGTGTCGTACCATATATATGGTACGAAACATATTATGTTCTATATATGGATGAATTCAGAATTTGGAGTAGAACATTTTGTGTGTGTGAGTGCATGCATGCATGCGTGTGTGTGTGTGTGTGTGTGTGCGTATTTGTGAGTGTCTGCGTGTGTCTGTGTGTCCGTCCGTCTCTTATAACTTTTGATCTGCTCAATTTACAGAGCTCATCATTTCAGAATACATATATACCTAGATAGTTATAGGCCTACAAAATTTTTATAGGTACCTACTCAGAATTTTGAATTTTCGTTTTAATCGGGGGTTATTCCGGGTTATCAACTTTTAAATTGTTAAGTACTATATTTTTCCATATATCTCAAAAACCATATAAATTAGAACCCTGAAAATTGTCATGAATATAGACAAATACAAAATCTCAATTTTTTTTCAAAAATATTCCAGTTTCTCAAACATTTTTTGTGAAAAACATTTTTTTTATGATAAATTTATGTTTTTTATGATAAAAAGCTGAAACACCCCAACTAGATAATTATATTTTCTATAAAAAATTTCAACATTGTAGTAGTATATCTCAAACTTTTTTGAAACAATTTTTATAAAAATTGAATTTATAAAAATTGTTAAAAAAAAATTGAATTTTTGAGTTTAGTTCTTTAAGTTTAAGTTTTGTACGTATTCTTCAATTATACATGCTATCGCCATCGACAGTTGGATCTCATGTGTTAAATGCAACTAGTATAATAAAATGAAACTTTAATTATTGTCTTTTTTTTAATTAAGGCATAGAATTTGTATATAATCCAATTAGGTATGCAAAAACACCCTATACTTTTTACAATTGGAGAGAAACCTTGTCAAACAAATGTCTTTTTTTATGAGACGTACTGATTTAAGTATCTGTGGGTTGTATGTGTATTCACCAATTATATTTTAGAGTTGGTACTAATACAAAAAATGTAGGTACCTATATGTAAATGTACACATAAACCACAGTCTAATATACTTTTGAATGGAGAGTAGGTACCTAGATACTCGCTCTCCCAAGTTCATGATTCGACAAATTTCGCAACTTCCCGAAACTGAGATCAAACATAAAGTCAGCCAAAATGGGAGAAATAGAGAGTTATCTTATACTTTGTAAAAAAAATAAAGTAACTTTCGATGTACTTAAGTAGTTAATTCGATAGTGAAAAACATGATGATTATTTTGTATATATTTCATATTTATAGGAAGTATTTTCCGTACAACACCGCCACTTTGATTGTTTTCAATAAAATAGTTGATTTTTCATACTTATAAAAATGTATTTTAGAATAAACCTTTGGAATAAATGAGATTATGAAAAAATAATATAATACATGAGACATGTACCTACTCGTAAGCCTGTTTTAAGATATATATTTTAAAAAGTCTAGTAATTATTAATAAAGTTATAGGCATTGTAGCATATGCACTGTATAAAGGTAAGTATGTATACTAAGTAAAGTTAGCTCCTCCCACTAAGTGGGGGTAACTTAGATGTCCTTAGGGCTAGAGATGTGATCCAGAACCAGTTGTTTAGTGACCACTACACAGTGCAGTACCAGAAGCAGCCCTGGGTGAGTACCAATCATATAAATATGCCACAATGGCGACGAGGATGAACTTTATTTCCTATTGAAAATATTTGATTAATATTGTGCAATTTATCAAATGGTTTTTTAATTTGGTATATGTTCATAAAAAATTAAACAAATTGGATGACTTGTTTGCCAATGCATCCTCTGAATGTTTCATTTGTGAAACAGTATAGCATCAATTTTTTTATTTTACTTTACTAGATGTAAGAAAATGTAGGTACTTTTAAGAAAAAGTAAACAAGTTTACTTTAAGAATAAAAAAGTACAGTTTTCTTTAAACAAATTAAATAAATAATATTATTGCACAATGATTATGAAATGATTGTAAAATGATTATGAAATGATTTATTTTGTGAAAGTTATTCCAAAATATGACAAATGAGGTTAAAATAATAGTGATTTTCATATTTCTTAAAAGCTATAATAATTTTTCAAAGCATAATTTTACAATGAGTTGTTAAATGTTATGTGAAGTGATGTAATTCAAAACATGAGGCAAAATAATATTTTACACAGTTCAGTAATGGGGTTCACCACCCATTCTGAATATAGTGCCCTCTTTGGTAAGACAAGGCTGGTGTGTAGGGATGCACTCATGTGTCGTGCTTCCGCTTATAAGGCAATGCACACCTGTTGCTGATTACTCCACTTTGTGGGATATACCTTGATGAATGTAACAAAATGTTACTGTGATATGATATCTTGAAGGTCTTTAGACTGATATCCTTGGAAAATGTTATGTGATATGATATCTGGAGGGTCTATGGACTGTAATGTCTTGATGGTCTTTGAATATGATATCCTGAGTTTCTTTAGATTATGATATCTTCAAAGTCCTTGATTAAGATTTTGAGTCTATTGATTATGATATCCTGTGATAATAAAATGACATATGATGTCTTGTGATAATAAAATGACATAATATGATGTCTTGTGATAATAAAATGACACTATGATGTCCTGTGATAATAAATGACCGTGATAATAAATGACCGTGATATTATGAAGGTCATGAACTAGTGATAGATATCTTGATTGTCTTTGACTGATATCCTGATGGTCATTTATTGACCAAGAGATAAAGTCTTTGACTATGATATCACCCATGTGGTAAGTATGCCTTAATTAAATTATTTTTCCAGGTTGTTGAAAAAAAAAATCCACATAATGTCTTTGACATTGGAGAAATTTGAGTGTGAAGGTGACCCTAGCTCAGTAGGGTTGAGATGGGAACGATGGAAGAGAGCACTCTTTATATACCTTGAAGCTATGAGTATTGATAACAGTGAAAAAAAGAGAGCGACCTTATTGCATTTTGGAGGTCTGGAGCTACAAGAAATATTTTATAATATACCTGAAGTAAATATCCAATCACCTGACCATGTGAATATTTTTGATCTGGCTATTACAAGACTTGATGCTTATTTTGCACCTAAACAAAGCAAAGTATATGAACGCCATTTGTTTAGATTACTCAAACAAGAAACAAATGAAAAGTTTGAGAAATTTTTAGTCCGTTTACGACAACAAGCAGACAAATGTCAATTTCATGACAAAAATGAACATATTATTGACCAAATAACAGAAAAGTGTTCTTCTATTGAATTGAGGAAGAAAATTCTCCAAACTGGGGATGCTATGTCATTAGACAACATAATTTCAGAAGCCAATGCACTTGAAGCTGTAAGCCGACAGATGGATGAATTTGACAAAATGTGTACAACAAGTCAAAGTGTTAATAAAATAGACACAAGAACAAAGAAAATTTGGCCAATCAAGAATATACTATGTAGAAGATGTGGATATAGAAATCACACAAAAGATTGGCAATGCCCTGCCAAAGAAAAAAAATGTAATGACTGCGGCTTGATTGGTCACTTCAGAAAATGTTGTAAAACTGACTTGACAAAAAGAAAAAATGAAGATAAATATAAAAAGAATCCGAAGAAATTTCGGCGTGATTTAAATATTGATGCGAATAAAGTGGATGAAATACACTATGTTTTCCACATAGATGCTGATGATAATGAGTTTGAATGCAAAATTGGAGGGGTAAAAGTACAAATGTTAGTGGACTCAGGATGTAAACATAATTTAATCACAGACAAAACGTGGAAAATGATGAAAAATAGCCAAGTTGTGGTATACAATCAAATAAAGAATCCAAACAAAACATTCCTAGCTTATGGTAGCAATATACCATTAAAATTAGATGGATCTTTTGAGGCAAAATTCCAAATAGGAGAAAAATCCACAAAAAGTATATTTTATGTCGTCACTGATGGTACAAGGAATCTTTTGGGAAAGGCAACGGCTATGTCATTAGGAATACTCAAAATCGGGCTAGAAGTAAATCAAATAGATTCTATGGTATTTCCAAAATTTAGGAATGTATTGGTTGAAATTCCTATTAATAAGTCAATTCAACCAATTTCACAACCATATAGAAGAATTCCCATACCCCTGGAAAAAATGGTCGATGCCAAAATAGCAGAACTGATGAAAAGAGATATCATTGAAGAAGCTTGTGGTCCTTCAAAATGGATATCGCCAATTGTTCCCGTTCTAAAAGAAGATGGAGAGGTTCGTATTTGTGTGGATATGAGACGAGCCAATACAGCCATTATGCGTGAAAATCATCCACTCCCAACAATGGATAAATTATTGCCTAAGATGCGTAATGCAAAATATTTCAGTAAACTCGACATCAAAGATGCATTTCACCAGATTGAATTACATCCTAATTCAAGACACATCACAACATTTATTACAAGCAAGGGCCTATATAGGTATAAACGTCTGATGTTTGGAATAACATGTGCACCAGAAATTTTCCAAAAGACTTTGGAACGAATGTTATTAGGTTGTGAGGGAGTAATCAATTTTATAGATGACATTTTAGTGTATGGTAATGATGGAAAAGAACATGATACAAGGCTGAAAGAAGTTATCAGAATTTTAGAAGAAAATAGAGTAGTTTTAAGGAATGATAAATGTATTATTAAAGTAAAAAAGGTACAATTTTTAGGACACGAATTAACAGAAAAGGGTGTCAGACCACTTGCAAAATATATATCAACAATTCAGGAATTTAGACCACCCAAAACAATAGCAGAACTACAGAGTTTCCTTGGCTTGGTCAACTTTGTGGGCAAATGGATCCCGAATTTGGCCACTTTAACTGAACCACTTAAAGAATTACTTCGAAAAAAAGAATCTGAAATACAAAAATCATGGAATATACAGCAACAAATAGCCTTTGCAACATTAAAATCGGCACTCACAAATATCCCTACCTTAGGATACTATGATGTAAAAGATCGAACTATTGTAGTTGCCGATGCAAGCCCAGTGGGACTAGGAGGAGTATTAATTCAAATAGACAAGAATGGACCTAGAATAATTGCATACGGAAATAAAACTCTTACCGACTGTGAACGACGATACTGTCAAACGGAAAAAGAAGCTTTAGCATTGGTTTGGGCTGTAGAACACTTTCATATTTTTCTTTATGGCAAGGAGTTTGAACTTGTAACAGATCATAAACCATTAGAAATAATATTTGGCCCAAAATCGAAACCATGTGCACGAATAGAAAGATGGATATTACGTCTTCAATCTTATAAATATAAAGTAGTATATCGACCTGGAAAAAATAACATAGCGGACTCTTTATCAAGACTTTGTATTGTACCAAAAATTTTACCAGAGGTACGTGAAAGCTATATTCACCAAATTATTGAGTATATCAGGCCAGTAGCTGTACCTATGAAAGAAATTGCAGATTGTTCCAAACAAGATCGAGATATATTGAAAGTTAAAGAAGGATTGTATAATAATATCTGGAAGGAAGAGGTTAAAGCCTACAAAATATTTCAAAGTGAATTATGCTTTTATGATGATATTTTGCTCAGAGGAACAAAAATAGTAATTCCACAAAAGCTACGGCATCAAGTTTTGAGTGCAGCCCATGAAGGCCACCCTGGTATTGTAGCTATGAAATCACGTCTAAGAACAAAAGTGTGGTGGCCAAGATACGATAAAGATGCTGAAAATTTTGTCAAATCATGCCAGGGGTGCACTCTGGTATCTGCACCGAATCCTCCGAATCCATTAAAACGTAGAGAGTTGCCAGAGGAGTCATGGGTAGATATTGCCATAGATTTAATGGGACCATTGCCAAGTAATGACTATATATTTGTAGTGGTGGACTATTTTAGTAGATATAAAGAAATCAAAATATGTCGTAGAATCACCACTACAGAAATTATTTCCCTTCTCAAAGAAATTTTTAGTAGGCTCGGATATCCTGTCACTATAACAGCTGATAATGGAAGACAATTTGCTAGTGAAGAAATTAAAGCATTCTGCAAAGAAAGAAATATAAAATTGTATAATACAATACCCTACTGGCCACAACAGAATGGAGAAGTGGAACGTCAAAATAAAGATATTTTAAAGCGCTTAAAGATTAGTCAAGTTGAAAAGAAGGATTGGAAAGAGTGCTTACTCGAATATCTCATAATGTATAATAGTACACCTCATTCGGTGACTGGGAAGACACCATCGGAACTATTTTTCAAAAGACAATTTCGAGATAAAATTCCTATGCTTGGTGACATTAGCCATGAACCACGAGACCTGGAGGTTAGAGACAGAGATAAAGAGGAAAAAGAGAGAGGAAAAACATACGCGGATAAAAAGAGGAAGGCGAAAGAAAACGAATTGAAACCAGGAGATAAGGTGTACACAAAGAATACAAATAAGAATAATAAATTGAGTTTAAATTTCGAACCAACAATCCATACAGTGGAAAGAAAAGAAGGGGGAGATATAGACATCCGGAATGACGAAACAGGACAGCATTATAGAAGAAACGTGATTCACTTAAAGAAGATACATGGGCAGTGGAAATCAATACAAGATGAAGAACAACAAGATAGGGATAAAGATTCAATTAGTGAAAATGAACTTGAATGATCACACTTAACCAAATAACGAATAAAGATATAAAGAAATAAGAAGTAGTTTTAAATAAAAATAAAATATAATAAGAAAGGGATGTAGCATATGCACTGTATAAAGGTAAGTATGTATACTAAGTAAAGTTAGCTCCTCCCACTAAGTGGGGGTAACTTAGATGTCCTTAGGGCTAGAGATGTGATCCAGAACCAGTTGTTTAGTGACCACTACACAGTGCAGTACCAGAAGCAGCCCTGGGTGAGTACCAATCATATAAATATGCCACAGGCATAATAAAATTGTATAATTTTTCATAATATTCGTTTTTTCTGACATTGGTTTGTTTTCGTTATTATGGCTCCTACAATCCAAAGTATATCGAGTAACCTACATACCTATTCCAAAAATATATCAAGTACCAAACCAACAAAATACTTAGTATCGGAAAATTCTCAAACTATTTTAGGTTTAGTTTTCCATACGAGGACCCGGGAAGGTTGCATGATTTTAATTTATTTATAACTAGCTTTTATGTCCCGCCGTTGGCCAAGAATGTAAATTAGTGAATGAATAAGCAATCGTTTATATAATATTGTCACAAAAAATATTTGCTAATTCGTAGTATGAAAAGTAGTTTGAAATTTAATTGAGTTTAAGCGATGTAAAATGTTCAAGTGATGGCCACAACCCATTTGTTTTTATATATAAGTAGGTACATGCAATTTCTGCACGCATGGACTATGGTAAATGGTTTTAAATATGACTGATTATAAAGAGACAACGTTGTAAAGAGTTTGGATTTGGCCACAACCCCTATTTTTATATATCGTCATCGAACGAAAATGTGTTTTAAATATTTAGTAATTTTGGATGATGGGAAATGGCTTAAAAATTAAATAAACAAAAGTACTGAAAAGATTCTAGTGTTGGTCACATCCCATTCGTTTTTATATTTTTCGTCAAGTGTGCATACCTATAGATTATTATATTTTTGCACAATAAAACTGATCTACATTACAGAAGAAGACTTAAATAGTTTTTAATTTGAATATAAACGTTGTGAAGAGTCCAGTAATGGCCACAACCCCGATTTTTTATTATATTGTCATCAAAATCAAATATGTAGTTATTGAAAATTAAGCAATATATGATGATATAATAAATGGTGTAAATTTCGATTGAAAAAAAGTATTGAGAAGATTCTAGTGATGGTCACATCCCATTCGTTTTATGTATTTTCGTCAAGTATGCATGTTGTTTATAATATTTCTATACAATAGACTATAAGACTTAAAACTAACCCAAAATACTAAATGAAAAAAAAGAATAAGTATAAGACTATAACAAATAGTTTGTAATAAAAACTGACCCAATGGTCTACATAAAAGATGCAATAGAAGAATTACACAATAGTTAATGTATTATATAAAAAACTGACCAAATGGTCTTCATAAAAGAAGAAGAAGATGAATTGAAATATAGGAAATATTTTATATAAAATTCACCCAACGTCTACATTAAATAAGAAAACGAAGAATTAGACTAAAGGAAATAGTTTGTATAAAAACTAACCAAAAGATCTACAAAAAATAAGAAAAAGAAGAATTAGACTATAGAAAGTAGTTAATATAAAAACTGACCCAAAGGTCTACATATTAGAAGAATAATTATACGTCAGGAAATAGATTGTATAAAAACTAACGCAAAGGTCAACATAAAAGAAGACGAAGAAGAATTAGACTAAAGGAAAAGTTTGCATGAAAACTCTCCCTTGGTCTACATAAAAGAGGAAAAATTAGACTATAGGAAGTTAGTTTTTACAAAATTCAACAAAGGTCTACATAAAATTAGAAAAAGAAGAAATACGTTAAAAGAAATAGTTGGTATCAAAACTGGCCCAGAGGTCTACATAAAATAAGAAGAAAAAGAATTAGATTATAGGAATAAGTTTGTATAAAAACTCACCCAAAGGGCTACATAAAAGAAGAGGAAGAAGATGAATTAGACTATAGGAAATAGTTTGTATAAAAACTCACCCAAGGTCTACATAAATTAAGAAAAAGAAAAATTAGACTATAGGAAATAGTTTATTTATGAACTGTCCCAAATGACTTCACAAAAGAAGAGGAAGAAGAATTAAACTCCAAGAAATAGTTTGTATAAAAAATCACCCAAAAGTCTACATAAATAAAAGAAGAATTTCACTATAGGAAATAGTTTGTAGATTGAATGACATGTGTATTGTAGTTAACCTAAGATAGTTTAATAATTTTCCTATACGAAATTAGTATATTGTTGGTTTTTAAGTAGTATTAGGTATGTAGGCAAATACTCTAGATAATGTAGGTACCTACCTACAATGATGTTCTAAATTAATTCGAATTCGATTTATAACAAATTTTATTTGAATATCAGAATGTGTCCGTTACCATAGTAACCATAGAACATGTAAAAAATATCAAATGGTTTGTAGACATTTTTTGAATAATATGTAGGTACCTACATTGGTTTGTTCGATGCCATAAAAATGAAAATTGTCAGAAAAATCAAATATTATTTACAAATTATGCAATTTTATTATGCCTATATCTTTACTAATAATAAACACATTTTTACAATATATGTCTTAAAACTTGCCGTAATGTCTTGTGTTTCATTTTATTATTTCATAATTACATTTATTTCAAAGGTTTATTATTTTCAAGAACATATTCATTCGGTGGGAAAATGAAATATTGTATGAAAAGATATTAAAATGGCGGCGTTTATGTACAAAAGGCTTACTTTAAAAATAAGTTAAACATTATAATTATACCAAATATTCACCATGTTTTTCACTTAAACGCTAAGTTATACTTCAAAATATATTTTTTTTGTGTAAATACCTACTTCTAACTTTTAAACTAACAGATATTTGCGTGCAAAATGTACACTTTTTTGACAGATATGACTTGGAAAATTTTGTATGAAAAAAATAATTATCCAACTGTCGATTTGTTCAGGAGAACTTTGTTCTCTTAACATATCGACAATGTATCAAGCCAGAATACGCGAGAATTGTATGGAGAGGTCTACTTTTTTCACGGCTTTTCCAACTTTGAAGTCAAAAAACACCAACTTAGAGGCTTCGCAGCATATATGTTCCATACACGGATTTACTCAGAATTCGGAGTAGAACATTTCGTGTGTCTGTGTGTGTGTGTCTGTGTGTGTGTCTGTGTGTGTGTGTGTCTGTGTGTGTGTCTGTGTGTGTGTCTGTGTGTCCGTCCCCCCCTTATAACTTTTGATCCGCTCAATAAACAGAGCCTAAAATTTCAGAATATATAAACAGTTACAGGCCTACAAAACTTTTGTACTCGGAATTTTGAATTTTTGTTTCAGTCAGGGGTTATCAACTTTTGAATTTTTATTTTATTTTTCCATATATCTCAGAAACCATAAACGCTAGAACGCTGAAAATTGGTACAAACATAGACAAATACAAAATCTCAAATTAGTTTTTTCAAAAAAATTCCAGGGTTTCTCAAACATTTTTTATTAAGAAAAATATTTTTTTTATGATAAATTTATGAGTTTAACTGCCTATATTTCCAAAACTTTTACAATTATCGAAAAAAGCCGAAACACCCCAACTAGATAATTTAATTTTCTATAAAAAATATCAGCAATGTAGTAGAAGATCTCAATTTTTTTTTAACAATTTTTTTAAAAATTGAATTTAGTGACGACATCGCTTCATAAATTTTGTATGGCAGTCGCCTATACACAATATGTAAGAAGACTTAATAGTTTGATACTTCGACTCCAAACATACATACATACCATCATGCTATTTGCATATTCTGGGTAGGAAAAAGGATCTTCCTCCATACTATCCTATCTTGACATACATACCTACATATGTTGTATAGAAAACAAAATATCTGAAAATATTCAATAATTTGTATCTATGGGTTTATAGTTTGGTACATATTCTTCAACTATACATACTATCGCTATCGACAGTTGGATCTCATGTGTTACATGCAACTAGTTTAAATATTTTTAAAATTCAGCATTTTTATCGCATTCTTTTTAGCGTGACACTGCATCAGGTATACTGGTACATGTTCGCACTTAAATTAGGTTTTTAGATGCTCTTGGTTTTTCAGAAGGCGTGAGACAAACACACACACACACATACACACACACATACACCAACATTTTGATTGCTTTATTACTTTAGATTACTTTAGATTTATATTTATATTTATTTCACAAAACAAATAGTAAAAAAAGATATTTTACCAATATTCCTATATTTTTTGTAAGTACACTGATGACAATATAAAATATATAAAAAATAAATATATTCTGATGAAAATATATATAAAAATGGTGGTTTTGGCCAACACTTAAACTCTTCACAATATATAAATTTAAAACCATTTCCCATTATATTATATTATACTTTAAGCACTCTTGATGAATAAATATAAAAACTAATGAGATGTGGCCAACACTACATTTTTTTTAAAACATTGTTCAATCAAATTTACAACCATTTCCCACTATTACTTACTTCTGATGACAATATATAAAAACGAATGCATTGTGGCCAATACTACTCTTTTTTCATTGCTTTGGTTCAGTCAAGTTTTAAACCATTTCCCACTATCCAATACTGCTAAAATTTACAATAGACATTTCCTTCTGATGACAATATATAAAAAATGGTGGTTGTGCCCAACACTGTATTCTTTTCGTCGTCTATATTTAAATTTATAACCATTTTCCATATTCTAACTATGCAGATATTATCATTAGTTGGTATATACCATATACTCACTTGATGATAAAATATAAAAAAAAACAAAAGGTATGTGGCCTACTGCCAAGAAAAGGTTCAGTAAAATTTAAAACCATTACCCATTATCCAATATTGCTCAAATCTCCTACAGGGGTTATGGCCAATATTGAACTCTTGACAACATTTATTTTCAAATTTAAAACCATTTGCCATAGTATGTAGGTACCTATATTTTTTTCTTTTTTATGTAGATCTTTGGGTCTGTTATAGGTTTAATAGTTTATCTGTGTAGAAATATTATAAGCAATATGCACACTTGAAGAAAAATACATTCAATGAATAGGATGTGGCCAACACTAGACTCTTTTAATAATTTTGTTCAATCAGATTATAAAACATTTCACATAATCCAAAAGTGTTAAAAATTTATATACACACTTGCTTCTGATGACAATATATAAAAACGAATGGGCTGTGGCCAACACCAAACTCTTTTCAGCGTTGATTATCAGTCATATTTTAAAGCATTTCTCATCATCTAACATTGCTTAAATCCCATACAGCGGTTATGGCCAATGTTGAACTCTTAACAAAGTTTATTTTATTTGCCATTATGTAAACCTTTGGGTCTGTTATATGTCTAATAGTCTAATTGTGTAGAAATATTATAAACTATTTGCACACTTGATGAAAAAAATATAAAAACGAACGAGATGTGGCCAACACTAGACTTAATTTTATTCGATCAAATTATAAACCATTTCCCATCATCCAATAGTGTGAATAATTTCTATACACACTTGCCTCTGATGACAATATATAAAAACGAATTGATTGTGGCCAACACTAAAATCTTTGCAACGTTGATAGTCATACCAACAATTGCAAAAATATATGCAAAAAATCTGCTAATATACAAGCTAAAAAGAGAAGATCAATATACTAGCTCACAACAATATAAACACACTAGATTAAGTACAACAAATACCTTAAATATACCATATATTAAAACAACTTTTGGACAACGTAGTGTACGATATTTTTCAACAAAACTTTTCAATAGTTTACCAACAAATATTAAAAACATCAGTAATGCAAAAGAATTTAAAAAACTATCACTAAGATGGGTTTATGAAATAGATGAAAAAATCCTTAAGGAAATAATTCTTCCAAATAAAATGTAAATGCACTATTACAAACAACAGAATAGACAATTGAAAAAAAGTGAAACAAATAATTTATTTCCACAATTTTTGGTTGTGTGTGCATGACTCAATATGAAATATTGTATTTAGAAGGAAAGATGCATACGTTTGAATGCGTAGCGTATGTATGTACATGTACATGTACTTATATAATATGTAAATGTATCTATAAATAAACAACGTAATAGACAATAACATAAAACTAGCTCACCTTAGCACAGGCTATGCCTAGTGAGGGGGCTAGTAACAAAGATACAAACAAAAAGATATGGCTTAAACTATGTAAGCACCAGTGAAGTGGTAAATTGATATTTATTGAAATGAGATAACTTATATTTACATTGTATGTTAACTATGTATGAATAAGCTTATATTATCTTAAGATATTTTGTATCTCATATATACTGTATATTTTTGGATAGAAATTAATAAATAAATAAATAAAATAAATACATTGCACTCACACGCATAATATTCAGTCTACATCCACATGAGGAAGGGCACGGACGTTCCCGAAACATGTAGTGATTAACTAAAAATAAACAAGTGGAAATATACAAAGTATAGTGTTTTATGTTTATTTTAAATAATTTATTGGTAGTCATATTTAAAAGCATTTCCCATAGTCCAATAGTGCAATAATTTTATTCGCTACTCCCACCACCACCCGCTCCCCGCTCTGCATATGGGGTCTGTAAACGGCCCCTTCACAGAACGCTAAGTGAACGACAAGAAAAATGCATAGCACGAAAAGTAGCTCATGGAGCCCTCTAGATTAGCAATCTTGGCACCATAGTGCAAAAGAACAATTGACAAATGTGAATGGAGGATTCACACTCGTGGACTTCAGATCTTTTAAATGAGAAATATCTGGGGAATGTCCAAGATCTCTGTAAAAAATTAACCTACTGGGAATATAACAATAGTAAGGCACCATAACTATGACAAAACTTTTTAAAGGCTTTAAAATTGTTCTTCGAGATCACAAAATCTGCGTGACCAATGGGACCTTGAAGAGGCCCACGGACAGCAACGAGGAGCAATAATTTTATGTAAGTAATATCTCGAAAATTAAATGTGAATAAAACTTTGTGATTCGGCATATCGATACTCTAACAAGGTATCGATATCTATCTAGTAGGGTGGGTCGAAAAGATTTTTTTTTTTGTATTTCGAAACGCTTTAGTGTGGAAAAGTTGCCTATTGTAATGTGAAGAAAAACGTCATAATTTATTTTTTAATCGGTTAACCACTTCCGTTCGCGCACCGTACTTAAAGTTTTGAAAAAATTCTAAATTCGCGCCTTTTTTGTAATTTTTTCAAGCAAGTTAAAACTTTTAAAATATAAACCATTTATATTTTTATGCTTGTTTAATGGTTCATATCACAGATAATATGGAAGTAAACTTTCAGTATACTTCAGATGTGTCACTCAATACATAGAAGCTGTAACCGGATAATCTTAAGGTTTCTCGCATCTCCGCTATAGGGGCAATGAATACGCGACCGGTCCACGGCAAATTTAAATTTCCATTTTAAAATGTTTCCAGCTTTGAGGAAAGGATTCAAGGATAACTTAAATAAAAAATAACCATTTTTCAATCATTATTTATTAAAAAAAAACACATATGATGGATTTTATTTGCAATATTTCAAAAATCATGCCAAATAATTCATAAAATACATTGTTCTAAATAAAATGTGCATTGTAGATTATTAGGTTTTTTAAATTTATTTTCCACAACGAAAGATTTAATACTGATTTTTGGAAAACTATATAACTTCACTTTGCCGTATTTCACTTGACAATTTATTCAAAACACAACAAAACTTGTCAGCCATCTTGCGAAGATAATCGAAAAACACAAAAAGCTGGCAATAGATTAACACCATCACCATCACATGGCGTGATAGTGTGTATGTAGATGAACACCGAAAACAACAAGCATTTTACAAAATCACACGTGTTATATTTATTATCTGGTTTACTTCAAGATTTTAAAGGATCAAAATGTTTCGCGTCACAACAAACAACAAAACACAACTGAAGTATGCTGAAGGTCTGAAAATTTTACATTGCATTTTCAAAAATACCAACATAAAAAAAAAAAAAATAGCGCCACCTTTGGAGATGTAAGCGTAAAGTAAAACCAGTGCTACCAATAGAGTGCCACCGGCGTGGTTCATATAATCAAAATAAATGTATTTCTTATCAATAATTTATTTTTTCGGTTCGCAAAACGTCATTATGCGATTTTTACTTGTTCATTATGCAATTCTTGTCTCGTGTTGCTAGAATAAAATAAAGCAGAACTTCTTGAAATAGATTGCTCTCTTTATATTTTTTTCTTTCGTTGGAATAATAATAATATTATTTTATTTCAGTTCGTGAGCAGGGGGGGGGGGGTGCAATGCAACACTAACCATATCATATAATATACATAATTTAAAAATCATGTATGCATAACAAAAAAAACTGTCGAAAAGGCGACCCTTTGTTTATCGAAAACTTGAATGCCAATCGATTTCGTAGGAATAAAAAAGAAGAACATTATTCTCTTATCCAAGAACCTGGATTAACATATTATATTGGACATGTATCTCCTTCCTCGAGTTCACCAAATGATAAAACTCGAAGTATTATTTCTCGTTTGTCCGATTTATCAATGTCACTAGAAAAACATGGTAAAAAGAACGATGTCATCCACCAACTTCCATTTCGACACATTTTTCAATACATTGACGGTCAAGTTGCAGGGCCTAAATGTTATAGTGTGATCAAAGGATCAAATAGTCAATATTATGTTTTAATGTTCTATATAGTGAATACGTTTTTCAAAGAGAATTGAATATACTATCATAGTGTGAATTGTCTTTTAAGTATAGCTTTGTCTCAGAACGACACCGAGCAAATTGTAGTGAATTACTCAATTTATATTTGCTTCAACATCCTCCTTCGATGTATACTGAATATATTATAGAACGTTCCTAGGTATGTTTGTGAAATAACATGCCTTATTGCTTCGCACCAAATCTTCATTTGGGGGACGTGTTTCAATCCTGTCATTTATTTATCCTTATTAAATTTAACTTTATCCTTATTAAAATTACTCATGAAATGTGTTATTAGGTATATTTTTTCAATCATCTACTTAAACCCAAGATCATCGCGAGACTGTTGCTCACCACTTTAAGAACCTAATAAAAAATTGCTTCCATACTCCTAAGTTTCATTCAAGATAATTTTAATCGGATATTAGGAGGAAATGAAAAAAACATAGTAAAATAAATAATTTAGATGCGAAACAAGAAAATCAAAAAGAAACAGATTATTACAAACTATGTTTCGAAAACAGAAAGTTAAAGATTAGTAGGTACTTTAATGGAACACGTAAGCTGTATTCAATAATCGAATGAATAGTCAAAGTGGGTAATTTCAAGTAGAGTAAAATAAATTCAGAGTATAGAAATTCAGAAAAAAGTTCGAAAACTACATTAGTTTGATTTTGTTAATGACTTTATTTGACAATAAAGTTGAGAACCATATCCAAATTAGAATTAGATGGAAGATAATGTTTCTCGACAATGTATGTATGTACATAATATATTATGATGTAAGGTCTCTATTAAAACAATGTTCCCCTCATATGACGGGACTCCTTAGTATGTTTCATTATTTCGCCAAAGATGGGTAGAGAGTCTCGGGTCGTCAGTGTTGATGTCGATACTATCATAGGAGAATTAGGTCATGGAAAATATCATTTAATAAGTTTCTTTTTTATAGCAGTGGCTATATTTTTCAATTCTATTACTGGAGCACAATTTATATTTACGGCTCGAGACACGGAATACAGGTGTAATATACCACATTGTGATGGAAACGAAACCGAGTTTAATCCTCCCTGGTTGGACAAGGTTGTCCCTTTTCGTGATAAAACTCCCTCCAAGTGTGAGTACTTTACATCAATGAATAATGTATCGCTTCAAGAAATAAACGATAATACTAACGAATGTCATGTTGAAGTATACCAAAATCGTTCCACGCAGCAATGTGACAGATGGATTCATGGATCTGGAGAAACTATCGTGCGAGAGTTCAATATTGAGTGCCAGGAATGGAAGAGGACCCTTGTGGGAACTATCAATAGTATAGGACAATTTGTTTGTTTGTCTTTTAGTGGTTTACTTTCAGATACAATTGGACGGCGAAGAGTGATGATTTATGCAACGGTACTAAGTGGAATTGTTGGCGTAGCACAATCTTATGTGAATGACTACTGGATGTTTTTGTTTTTTGAATTCCTTGTTAATGCTGTTGGATCAGGTGCATACAGTGCAAGTTTTGTTTTAGGAATTGAGATAATGGTTCCAGAAAAACGCGTTTTTGGAAGCACTATTATGAACTTGGTTTGTGGAATAGCAACAATATTATTAGGCGTTGCTGCATGGCTCGTACCTAACTGGAGATATCTTTTACGAGTTACTTATTTGCCGTCCGTTATTATGGTTTTGTCATTATGGGCATTTCCAGAAAGTATCCGATGGCTTCTTGTAAAAGGGCGCAGATCAGAAGCAAGTCAAATAATTCGTCGAGCTGCTAAAATGAATCATGTTACATTATCAGAGAGAGTATCAAAATATTTAGAAAGAATTGAAAATCCCGAAGAAGTGGGCAACTATCACAATAACCGGAGACGAATATCGATTATAACACATAAAGTGAATAAAAATCTTCCATTCAAGTCTGTAATGAAATCTCGAAAACTTATCTTCAGACTTGTGATATGTGCTTGTTGTTGGATAACAAATGCTTTTGTATATTACGGATTATCGTTGAATGCCGTGTCCATTATGGGAAGTGAGAATAACCCATATTTAAATTTTATACTTGTATCATTAGTTGAATTACCAGCTCAAGGAATTGTTGTTTTTATGTTGGATTCTGCTGGACGACGTTTATGTCTATGTTCTTCACTTGTAGGCAGTGGAATTTTTTGTTTTTTATTTATTATTATTCCATCAGAACAATACCACATTAGTCTTATCGCCTATTTATTAGGTAAACTTTTTATAACTGTTTCATTTAATGTTGTATATATTTATACAACAGAATTATTTCCGACAAGCTTAAGACATTCGATACTTGCTTGTTGTTCTATGCTTGGAAGGGTTGGAGGAATGTTGGCTCCACAAACACCCTTACTAGAAATTTACTATAGAGGTTTACCGATGGTATTATTCGGCACTACTGCCGTGCTATCGGGGTTATCTATATTAACATTTCCAGAGACATTGCATATAAAGTTACCCGATACAATAGACGAAGCAGAAAATATTGGAATGACGAAAATAATATCAAATGATAAGTGTACTATGCATGTTGAAATACCAACTAATTCGACTCAAAAAAATTAAGTTAAATTTTATGTTTATTTTCGACTTATAACAGACTGATACATTTAAATAAATAATTTCATAATTAGTATTTTATTTAATACTTTAAGTACTTACTATTTTTAAAAATATATCCACATAATACTGATATAAAAATAAACGATAAATGCTTATGTTTGCAAATTGTGTTTATTAATTTATTTAAGTACTTACATGCATAATGTTTAAAAAGTAAATATGCACATAAAATTACATATATAATCACCTTGAGTAAATATCATAAATATTTTGTAATCATATTTTAAAAAAATGTTAGGGGCCCTTACATAGTTTTTGTACGAGGGCCCAAACTGTCGTTACGCCACTGCCCTCCCCATCCTCTTTCTCAGACACTGCCAATACGCTTCAGTTGATACAAGTGACATGTTATTGTTTCATCCAATTAAATAAGTACGCAGGCCCAAGGAACACAGCCGTTTGAGAGGCCTCCAAGTACACTATAAATTTGGGTGCTCTCTTTTCTAAAGTTTTATTTTATTTTTTACATTAATTCTTGGGACAACTAACAGGTACATACTATGTCAAATATTAATTTAACACGTACCCAATAACAGGTTGCCACATTCTGGAGACTTACGATATGAATCGTCTCACAGATCCAGACTGAAAACACAATATAAAACTTTGTCTCCAACGGGAATCGTACGGAAATCGAAATGATAAATGTTAGGCGCGCAGCGAGAAGTTTTTGAAATTTATTTTGAATTTATTCAAAGAAATAATAGCTGAAAAATTCTCGCTGTATAAATTTTTATTCATTTGTTTTATCGAAATAAACAAAAAAAAAGAAACAAAAAAATTTTAATTGCGCGCAATTTTTGATTACTTACATTTTTTTTATTGGGAAATACCGATGGAAAATTGAATTTTTTTCGCTGCGCGGTAATTTTTTTAAGTGGGTTATACATAAAACCAATAATAAATAAAATAATAATAATAATATATTTATTTTTCCATATTTGTAAAATATTGCAAATTAATTTTTTAATTGTTTTTTTTTCATCCCTCTGATCTATAAATAAATAGGTACGTGAAGTGAATACTTCGGACCCCTCTGCGCGCATAGAGAAGTGTAAGATTAGGCGCACATAAATTTTATGTACGCCATAAAGCAGAAAGCTAAAATACAATATTTTATTTTTATCATTTCATTTTAATTTATTGTCTAAGTAGACAGTTAAATTACATTGTTTTCTTTCATACTGCCAATGTCAAACACGTAATATCAATCGCAGTTGTTTTATATTACGAATACAAATACAGAATATGTTAAAGAAATTAAATTTTTTTTTTTTTTTTTTTATTTATTAATTTCCATAATACAATATAAAATAAAATATAAAATATTGTTCATGAAATATATAAATGGAATTTATTACCTCACTAGGCAAAGCCTGTTCTGAGGTAATACTAGGCAATAAGTAAGCATAAATTTCAGCTACGTGAATTCTTAACATCTAAGGCACAAAAAAATATAAAAAATACAAATAATAAAGTACAAAAGTACACATTTTAAGTCATAAAAAAATATAAAAAAGTACATATAAAATACAATTGTAGGTATATGAAAAAAATTATTAGGTGTCTTTGTGTTTTCGTTAATGTGAGGATGTGTTTGCATGTGTGGATATGTGTAAAAGGGTGTATGAAAAAGATTTTGATTGTAAATTATATTAAAATTATCTTAGGACAAACGTCAAGTCTCTCTCTGACTCTTCCCTCCCTCTCCGAATCAACCAATCAGTAACCAGCTTTCCAAAATTATGCCCACTCGGCTGCACTAAGTCCAAGATATCAGACATAACCATATTATATATTCTGGGTGCTAAAAATGTGTAGTGTCTCTGGGCAAAAGTAGTCTGTGTATGAGTCGGTTGCAGCAAATGTCTATTTCTTGTATTAAAAGTAAGGGTGTATTGTGGTTTATATATTGCTGGGTTTTTATGTAGTTGAATGACTATTGTTCTAATATAGAGTTGTCTAACATCAAGGACCTTGAACTCCGAAAAAAGCTGATTTGATGGATATCTGAAAGGTTTTCGACAAATGACCCGGAGTAGTGATTTTTGCGCGGTTGAGATGGGAAATAGGTTGGTCTTAGCTAAACCACCCCAACCTATAATCCCATAAGAGACTGACGCTTGTCCAAGAGCATAATACAACACTTTTAACGTATTTAGGTCGAAAATTTCTCTTATATTCCTAAAAACATATATCAGTTGACGAATTTTTTTCGCAGTTATCTCCACATGTGTTGTCCATCGAAGATTTCTGTCAATTGTTATGCCAAGATATTTATAACTACTAACTCTAAGTAGTTTGGGGCAGGAGCAGTTTAGATGCAAATCACAGTTATTATGGATAGTAATAGATGAAGAGGACTCCTCAGGTTGTTGTCGATTATCTATGCTAAATGTCATATATTTGGTTTTTCCGATATTTAATGTCAGTAAATTATTATCTAGCCATTTTTTTACGATGATCATTCCCTGCTCAGCAATAGAATGCGTTTGAGCCCAATTGTGAGAACTAAACAATAACACCGTATCATCAGCAAAAGAAATTATGGGACCACCAATATCCAATTTATTCATATCATTTATAAAAAGAAGAAACAGCGTTGGTCCCAATACACTTCCTTGAGGTACCCCATATTCAATTGGAGAGAATGAACTAATTACGCCACCCAATCTGACCGCCTGCATTCTGTTTCTTAAATATGACTGGAACCATTTTATAGTCAACTCATTACTGGTTATTTTCCTAATTTTTTGAATTAATATTTTATGTGAGACAGAATCGAATGCTTTGGCAAGATCTAGATATATACCAATACATTTATTTTTTGCATCCAGTGACTTTGTTATAAATTCTGTAACGTTTAAAACAGCATCGTTGACTCCCAAACCAGGCCGAAATCCAAATTGTTGCGCAGTAAGTAATTTATTGTGATTTAAGAAATGTATTAGTTGTATGTTGATAGCTTTTTCATATATTTTCGACAATGTATTTAAAAGTGCTATAGGTCGATAATTTCGTGGATCTATAGGATTACCATCCTTAAATATTGGAACAATATACGCCTTTTTTAGATGATCAGGAAATGTGCCCACAGCAATACTTAGGTTTATAACGTGCGTTAGTGGAGTAAGTATGTTATCTTTTGCAATTTTAAGTATTTTTGTAGATATACCATCGGGTCCTTGCGCACATTCTGTTCGAAGTGATTTTAGGATACTTAAAATATCATTTTTAGTCACTGATCTAATATTAAATGAGTTGTTACTGGGAGAAGATGTTTCTTGTTGGATAACTAATTCAGATTCTGTTTTATTTATATTGTTTAAGATAGTTTCTGTTAATTTTTTTCCGACATCTGCGAAATATTTATTGAGGTTGTTTGCAATTGAATTTTGATCCTCAATTATGTCGTTACCAATTTTCAATGTCTTAATGCATGTTTCCTTTTGATTATGGTTTAGGTTTTCTTTCATTATCTTCCAGACGGTTTTGCTATTATAATTGTCTTGTTCCATTTTGTTTTTATAGTAGAGTGCCTTGGCCAGTTTTATTGCCTTGTGACACGTATTCCGATATTTCTTATAGTAATTTAAAAGGCTTATATTAAGGGGAAATTTCAATACCTGTTTGTGTAGCCTGTCTCTCTTGTGAATACTTTGTACAAGAGCATTCGATATCCATGGTTTAATTTTTTTTTTGGAATGTGTTATTAATTTCAACGTGGTACTTGCGTTGATATGATCTTGTAACGTTGATACAAAACACTGTAATGCTAGTTCAGGGTCAGTTTTATTTAGTGTATTTGCCCAATTTTCTTGTTTTAGAGATTCTAATAATATATCATAATTTGTACTTTTAATTGATTTATTTTTTGAAGTTTGACATATCATTTTATCATCAATCTGTACTATAGTCGCATAATGATCTGTGAAAGAGCTTTGTATTATTGCTGCCTTGATTTGGGCTTTCGTTCTTACAAATATATGATCAATGCATGTTGATGTTGTGGTTGTTTCTCTAGTAGGCTTATTTATAGTTGAGATGAAGCCATGCTCATAAAGAAGACAAGTATATTCCTCAACATGACTGTTTCTCTCTAGTATATTTATATTAAAATCTCCTGCAATTACATCATATTTACATTTCGGTAAGTGAGTTAGTATTTGATTTAGTGATACTAAAAATTGCGTAATATTTTTATAAGATGGTGAACGATAAACTGCAAGAATCGTCAGTTTATTATCACATGTAATATTGAGGGCATTCGCATCATTTAGGTTTACAGTTGTACATATTGGGTTTAAAGACTCTTTAGCATAGACCACAATACCATCGGATTTATTAACGTGCTGTGTTGTTTGGAATGTGCGGTACCCTTTAAGACTAGGAACAACATTATTATCTACCAACCAACATTCGGTAAGTATGAGTACATCTGGATCTAAACAAGCTCCACTTAGAAAAAGTACCAGCTGATCAAAATTTTTTTGAATGCTTCTGATATTTACGTTTAAAATTTTAAGTGTTTTTTCGCTACGTAATCGCCATGTACATTCTATAGGAGTTACAATTTCCGTTGTCGTTATAAGATTTTCTAGTTCATCGAGATCTGACTCTGTGATTGCCATTGTGTATTAATATGATACTTTTTGAAATTTGTACAACCCCCAGGTTGATATAATAATAATTCACACAATTTTTTGTGTGATTCTCTATAAGCAGATATTGGGTGTTTATTATGTATCTACATGTATAGGCTAAATTATGTATGTTTTTCGTATATGTTGTATATTGAGTATGTTTTATGTAAATTATGCAAATAAGCAAAATACAGCCACGATGAACACTATCGACCTGACAAATCCAATGATGTACATTGTGGATGGTTAATGTATTAGAAAAAGTAAAAGTAAATTCTGAGTGTTGGTGTGTAAGTTTTGTGTATATGTTATATGTTAAAGAAATTCGTGTTTGAGTATAAGTCATTTCTATACAAAAAGTAATTAAATCAGAAATAAAATTAAGAAATAAAAAAGTATTTAAAAAGAGAAAAACATCAAAACAAAGAAAAATATTAAAACTTCCCAAAGAGAGGTATTTGTCCATTGTTGTTTTCTGTTTGACAACTTTATAGAAAGTATTTTGGTCTGACTGCAAGCTCAAAAAACTCTGGTCTCCGGTCCCTCTCCGGTAAAAGTTCCCACATTCCTCTATTATAATAATATAATATAATAAAATTAATCTTGTGTAGAAACATTCATTAGGTTCAAGTCGCTCTGTTCTTTTATACGTAGAATCTTCGAGTCCGGTTTCTCTCTTGTATAAATTCGTCCATTCTTTATCCACACAAAGCGAAATTTTAGCTCTCTCGCTTTTATGCGCACATCTCTGTACAGTATTTTATTTTGAACAGTCAAATGTTCATTAAAAAATATTGTGTTCCGATTCTGTGAAGCATTATTCAAGTCTTGATTTGTCACCTCTCCACGCCTAGACTTTAGTGTTGCCAAAAATTGTTCCTTTCTCTGTGTAGATGACATCTTCAAAACTATGGTCGAAATTTTTCCATCCTTTCGTGGAGGAGATCGACTAATTTCATCGACATCACACTCATTGATCTGGAAATTCACTTTTTGTGCAATCTTTTTTACATATTCGGTTAAGTTTTCTCCATCACTTTTCGGGACACCAAATATTTCAATGTTCTTTGACAGTCGATCCTGCCTTTGTAAGTTTTCCCTGTGTTCATATTCATTAACCCTCCTTCTAAGTTCTCTTACTTCCCCTTCTAATGATTCCTGTTTTTTAGCGCTTTCATTCAGTACATTGATGCTCTTGTTTAGTCGATCATATTCCTGAGACAAGAAATTGATAGTTGTTTTAAGTTCATCAGTTTGTGCACATAATGTCTCTTTGAACTTTCTGTACTCCGCCAGTTCGGCATGTAAAGTTCTGAAATCTTCACGGAGTAGTGTGATTTCATTATAAATTTCCAAAGTTGTTGGGTTGGAATTAGGTGTACTGTGACTACTAGTTGGAGTATTCTTTTGCTGTTGTGGACTATGTTCTGGAGCAACATTCAGCAATGAGACAGAGCTTGATCGGGATCGACAGGGATCCACCTCCGAGGCCAATCTTGGATCGTCCCTCACGCATGTGGCACATTTCCATTGGTCTCTCCTGATACGAGACATTTTTTTAAAGTTATCCTGGGTTGTGCCAACGCAGGAGTAATGGTATGTGTGGTAGCATCGGGAACATTTAAGCGACTTAGTCGGTGATAAACTGTTCGCACATTGGCTACATTTAATAGGGCCCATGGTACACAGCTAGCTCAGCTAATTCAATTGTAAACAATAAGTTTGTTCTATAGTGTGTGTATGAATACCGTGATACGCCACTGTACCCGTCACTGTACGCAGGTCGCAATATTCACACAGCGAGGTACCTACCTATGCAGGGCAGGTAACAACACAAACCAGCACAGTCACATTCACTCTTTTTATCCCGAATTACGGTAACTGATGCACCTGATGTTTAAATAAATATGATCATTCGATGAACCACACTTTGTTTTATTAACACACAACTTTATACCGCGTATTTCGCACTTTTTACATTAAAAAAATATATCTAATTCACGAGCAAAAATATTGCGTCTGACACAAAGTTAATGTAGGTAGTCAGATATCTACATAATGTGAAACAATATTATTAATGCATTACATGAAAAGAAAACTTTGTACCCCTTGATGAATACGTGACTTTACAAAATTAAAAATGTTCTGAATGGCGATCAAATTTTGACCGTAATTCAGTGAAAGATTTCATGATTTCAGTAAATTCTGGGCGATGTAAGTTTGTAATAAATCTGCCATTTGCGCAGTTCATATGTATATTTTTCCAACTGTCGATTTGTCAAATTGACAGTTTGACAAATTGACAGTAGGAGCGGTCAAAAAATTTATAGATGTATTCATAGGTCATTTACCAAAAAAATATTTTTTGTCGGAATTCATATAACTTCATATTTTTTTCACAATATATGTGAGACAACTCATCGGTGTATAGGAAGAAAATTTCCATCAACAATTTGAGAGATTTTTGAGGAGCGGTTAAAAATTGATAGACGTAGGTATTCATAGGTGATTTACTAAAAAAATATTTTCTGTCGAAATCCATATCTATATATTTTTTTCATAATCCAACTGTCGATTCGTTCATGAGAATTCAATTCTCTGAATGAATCGACATTATTAAGCCAAGATGCGTGTACGAAGGAACATTTTGTATGGCGTAGTGGACTTTTTGCATGCTAAAAACACCAACTTAGAGGCTTCGCAGCATATATGTTCCCATACATGGATTTACTCAGAATTCAGACTAGAACATTTTATGTGAGTTTTTTGTGTCTGTCCGTGTGTGTGTCTGTATGTCCGTCCCCCCTTTAAAACTTTTGATCCGCTCAATTTACAGAGCCCAAAGTGTGTGTGCGTGCGTGCGTGCGTGTGTGCGTGTGCGTGTGCGTGTAGTGTGTATACATACAGAACCATCATGATGTTTTCATATTCCGGGTAGGTGAGATCCCAATTATTATTATGTAAAACTTTTCTGAAAAATAAAACTAGTTGCATGTATGTATGTTTGGAGATTAAGTATCAAACAATTAAGTCTTCTTATTTAATGTATAGGCGACTGCAATACAAATTGTATGAACCAATGTCGTCACTGAATTCAATTTTTATAACTAGTTGCGTGTAACACATTAGATGCAACTGTCGATAGCGATAGTGTGTATAGTTGAAGAATAAGAATCAAACTATAAACACATAAATCCAAATTATTGAAAATTTTAACACATGTAGGTATGTTTGTCAAGATAGGATAGTATGGAGGTCAGTCCTTTTTTCCTACCCAGAATATGAAAACAACATGATGGTATGTATGTATGTTTGTTTGGAGATTACGTATAAAATAATTGAGTTTCTTAGATATTGTGTATAGGCCACTGCCATATAAATTGTATGAAGCGATGTCGTCACTAAATTCAATTTTTATAAAAATTGTTAAAAAAATTAGATATACAGGGGGGGGGGGGGAAGACAAACAAAACTCACATAAAATGTTCTACTTCGAATTCTGAGTAAATCCATGTACGGGAACATACATATATCCTGCGAACCTCTAAGTTGGTATTTTTAGCATGCAAAAAGTCCACTACGTCATACAAAATGTTCCTAGTATTCCTTATACGCGGGTCATGGCTTAATACTTTGTCGATATGTTAAGAGAACAATAAACAAATCTACAGTTGGATAAAATAATCTGCTATAAATAAAATTAATTAAATAGGTTTTGTCTGGATTCGAAGCTACTTATTATATTCCCGTAATATTGAATGCTATATACGTGCTACCACTCAATTCATACATTTCAATTGATATTTAATTAGTGTTTCTCGAATAAAGATAAAAAATAAAAGTATAGTAAAGATGCTTAGATTTCATAAAACTGTTCAATACTTTTGATTGTTTCATTCAAATCTTATGCCGTCAAACGACACAATTTTGAACAATTTTATGAATTCAAAGTATTTTGACTATAGGTACTATTACCGATACTTTTGTTGAAACAACCCAGCCTTATTATCATACACGAACCTATAGAATAGACTGTTCACGCTTGACACGCTTGCTATCACTATGTTATCGATATGTTGATAACATGTAAACATACTTAAAATAAATATATTATTAAATAATCTTATGGAAATTTGTAAAATATCGACGGGTGTCAAATGTGTCGCAATTTTTTATGATGCATCAAGTCAAGCTTAGGCGCACTATACCCGTGGTTTTATTGCAAATATACGACAACAAGTAGGCGGAACCGAATTTACGATTATCTGCGTCCGGTGGATAATGATAAATGATAACAGATGCCTTTATCCCCTTACATTTTTTTTTATTTTTTACTTATTTACATATTATTTTTCTATTTTTATAGTATTACTTTATTTATTGAACATTACACAATATACAGGGAATTTTACAATGATTAATTTTACAGCACCTCATCAAATGAACGTGATAATAAACAATTATTGGAAAAATAGAAATATCCGCAGAAATGATTCTAAAATAGAATAAGGCAGGTACATTTATGTGTTTCTGTTATTTTAATTGGTTTTAGTTTCAACGTGTCTGCCGCCATCTTATCTATTATCTAGTTTCTTTTCATATTGCAAAATGGTTGTGACTGTTAAAGTACCTACTTACCTAAGTATTTATGTATTTATTAAGAAAAAGAAGACATTATTAGCTATTTTTGTTAAAGTGTTCCATTTTTAAAATGAAGAGAGTTCGTCACGATTTTTCTAATAATGATATCTCAATTTTTCCTTATTAGGTATATATATTTGCCGCCCCATATTTCATAGTGACTGGTATCCGTAGGTATTATATACTCTTTAGTGCTTGGCAATATTATTTGTGGTGCCTGGCGCAACAGTACCATTTGAACCTATGGCGGATCCTGTCTGATAAATGTCAGATATGATGAACATGAAGAATGTCCCCTCCATTGGTCGCTCACCGAGCAGATGGAGCGATTTGGTTAAGTCCACAATGGGGTCTTCGGTGACTGGTGCTCTGCGTTCAGCCCAAAACAGATTGGCGTTGAGGCGGGCCATATGTGTGGCGACAGACTACAGCCGCTATCCTTAGTCATGAGGAAAAGGACGAATGAATGAATGAATGAATACATATATGTAAATCAATGCCTCCACCACGGTAAAGTATCCGTACCTAGGTATTATATACTCCTTGGGTAAAGGGTGACTAGTGACTATAATGCAGCCCTTCACCATAAATTCTGCACTACCAATATTGATAAATATAACGATTTTGATTCTTAATTGACCTATTTTTTTTATATTCAACGTCGTGGTTAATTTGATAACGTATCAAAATAAATTTGAATTTAAAATACATACTTATCAATTTCTATGAACAAAGGTAAGTAATCAACTCTCAGCGTGTGATTTTTTTAGTATTATTTAACATATATATTTTATTATAAATTTCATATATACATATGTATCTTTACCTTAATCGAAAAGTAGCAGATAATATAGCAAACTTGTAAATTATAAGCTACTATTGTGTATCGAGAGCGAAAGAGAGAGACAGAGAGAGAGAGAACATTTTTTACCTCCCGTCCCTTCAGTACCTCCCGTCCCTTCGGTACCTCCCGTCCCTTCGGTTCCTCCCGTCCCTTCGGTTCCTCCCGTCCCTTCGGTTCCTTCCGTCCCTTCGGTTCCTCCCGTCCCTTCGGTTCCTCCCGTCCCTTCGGTTCCTCCCGTCCCTTCGGTTCCTCCCGTCCCTTCGGTTCCTCCCGTCCCTTCGGTTCCTCCCGTCCCTTCGGTTCCTCCCGTCCCTTCGGTTCCTCCCGTCCCTTCGGTTCCTCCCGTCCCTTCGGTTCCTCCCGTCCCTTCGGTTCCTCCCGTCCCTTCAGTAGGTGAAGAAAAAGTTTAATTCCCGACACAATACTGGGAACGAAGAGATGAAAGGACAGTTGGACCTTCTTTTTCCAGGATTCTCCAACTTAATAGGTAAAATGAACAAATACACGATAAAGAAGAAGAAGAAGAAGAAGAAAAAAGTTTGAATCCAGAAACCATCCTGGAAGACCTGCAAAGAGATGGAAGGACAGTTGCATCTTATTCTCCCAGGATACTCCACCTTCATAGGTAAAATGACCAAATACACGATGAAGAAGAAGAAGAAGAAGAAAAAAGTTTAAATCCAGAAACTGTCCTGGAAGACCTGCGAAGAGATGGAAGGACAGTTGGAGCTTCTTCTCCCAGAGTATTAGTTCATTTTACCTTCATAGGTAAAATGACCTAATACCCGATGAAGAAGAAGAAGAAAAAAAAATTAATCCAGAAACCATCCCGGTCATATGCTCGACAATTCACCAAAGTTTCATTGTAATCGGATGAACGGTTCTCAGTATAGTCCACCTTCATAGGTAAAATGACCTAATACCCGATGAAGAAGAAGAAGAAAAAAAATTTAATCCAGAAACCATCCCGGTCATACGCTCGACAATTCACCAAAGTTCCATTGCAATCGGATGAACGGTTCCCAGGATAGTCCACCTTCTAAGGTAAAATGACCTAATACCCGATGAAGAAGAAGAAGAAGAAAAATTATTTAATCCAGAAACCATCCCGGGCATACTCTCGACAATTCACCAAAGTTTCATTGCAATCGGATGAACGGTTTAGGGGCGCATTCAACACATACATAGATACAAACATTCAAATTTATTATATAGACTAGTGAACACCCGGCAAACTTCGTATTGCCTGTATAATTAAAAATTGTCCTCCATAACCACCCGTCGCTTCAGACTCTTCAATACCACCCATCCCTTCAGTACTTCCCGTCCCTTCAGTACCTTCCGTCCCTTCAGTACCTCCCTCAGTTACTCCCGTCCCTTCAGTTACTCCCGTCCCTTCAGTTACTCCCGTCCCTTCAGTTACTCCCGTCCCTTCAGTTACTCCCGTCCCTTCAATTGCCCCCGTCCCTTCAGTTACTCCCGTCCCTTCAGTTACTCCCGTCCCTTCAGTACCTTCCGTCCCTTCAGTACCTCCCGTCCCTTCAGTTACTCCCGTCCCTTCAGTTACTCCAGTCCCTTCAGTTACTCCCGTCCCTTCAGTTACTCCCGTCCCTTCAGTTACTCCCGTCCCTTCAGTTACTCCCGTCCATTCAGTTACTCCCGTCCCTTCAGTTACTCCCGTCTCTTCAGTTACTCCCGTCCCTTCAGTTACTCCCGTCCCTTCAGTTACTCCCGTCCCTTCATTACCTCCCGTCCCTTCATTACCTCCCGTCCCTTCATTACCTCCCGTCCCTTCAGTAGGTCCCGGTCATACGCTCGACAATTCATCAAAGTTTCATTGAAATTGATTGAACGGTTCCAAGGATAGTCCACCTTCATCGGTAAAATGACCTGATACCCGATGAAGAAGAAGAAGAAGAATTTTTTTTTAATCCAGAAACCATCCCGGGCATACACTCGACAATTCATCAAAGTTTCATTGAAATTGAATGAACGGTTCCCAGGATAGTCCACCTTCATAGGTAAAATGACCTGATACCCGATGAAGAAGAAGAAGAAGATTTTTTTTAAATCCAGAAACCATCCCGGTCATACGCTCGACAATTCACCAAAGTTTCATTGCAATCGGATGAACGGTTCTCAGGATAGTCCACCTTCATCGGTAAAATGACCTGATACCCGATGAAGAAGAAGAAGAAGAAGAAGATTTTTTTTAATCCAGAAACCATCCCGGTCTTACACTCGACAATTCATCAAAGTTTCATTGCAATCGGATGAACGGTTCTCAGGATAGTCCACCTTCATAGGTAAAATGACCTGATACCCGATGAAGAAGAAGAAGAAGAAAATATTTTAAATTCAGAAATCATCCCGGGCATACGATCGACAATTCACCAAAGTTTAATTGCAATCGGATGAACGGTTCCCAGGATAGTCCACCTTCATAGGTAAAATGACCTAAAACTCGATGAAGAAGAAGAAGAAGTTAAAATTTTTTGATCCAGAAACCATCCCGGGCATACTCTCGACAACTCACCAAAGTTTCATCGCAATCGGATGAACGGTTTAGGAGCGCATTCAACACATACATGATACATACATAGATACAAACATTCAAATTTATAATATAGATTGTGTCCGAGATAAGGCGACCGGACTCACTTATACGGGACAATATCAACGGGAAATGGAAGAGCCTTCGGACCGGAAAATGCCGATAATACTTTTAATTTAGTCATTTTTATAAATATATTTTTTACAACTAGTTGCATGTAATACATGAGATAATATGTAAAGTTGAAGTATGCATACCAAACTATAAACCCTTAAATCCAAAATATTAAATAATTTAAGATATTTTGTTTTCTACACATGCATGTATGTCAAGGAAGGATAGTGTGGATGTCAGTCCTTTTTTCATATCCCGAATATGTAAACAGCTTGATGGTATGTATGTATTTATGGAGATTAAGTAACAAACTATTGAGTCCCCGTAGGTATTGTTTATACTGCCATACAAATATTGTATGAAACGGCGTCACTAAATTCAATTTTTACGAAAATTGTAAAAAAAAAGTATGAGATGGACTCCTATAATGTAAGTAATGTTTACAGAAAATAAAATTATATACCTAGTTGGTGTATTTCTGCGTCGATCGACATTTTTAAAAAATAAGAAATATGGGCAGTAAAACACATAAATATGTCATAAAATCTGGTTGGTTGGAAGAAATTGCCTAATGACAATAAGCCCGCCAGTGTACAAAATATTTGTGTATATTATGTACAGAAAGGTAAATAAATGATAAAGTTTTATTTTCTTAATAAAAAAAGTTTTAGATATTGTATTTGTCTATATTAATTAAATTTTCAGTGTTCTATCTTTTATAGTTTTTGAGATAGGTAGGTATATCGAAAAATGACATGAAAATTCAAATGTTGATAACGGTTGATAACCGACCGGAACTAAAATTCTTAATTCTGGGTATTTTGTAGTCCTATAACTTTCTATATTTTCTGAAATGTTGTGCTTTGTGCTTCAAAAGGATAAAAAGTTATAAGAGAGGTAGTGTTGTAGCCAAAAATCTTGAACTTTTAGCTGAGAAGGGGGGCGATATACTAACGTAACAAAAAGACACAAATTTGCGCTCTGCGCAACCGGAAGATCGCTCAAGATATTTGTCGAAAATTATTTTATACACACACGTGTTTTTCGACTTTAAAGTTGCCACCGACGTCTTTAATCCGGCTCTGAATATGTACTATACAATATTACATTATATATATACAACATTAATAAAATGAACTGACCACGTTTTAAATGCGAAATTACCGTTTGCCAAAATCTTTATATATTTGGTCGTTGACTCGCATAAACAATCATAATTTAATCTCAGAACCAGAAAATGAACTCATACCCGATTAACATAATAATGTACCTAGGTATGTACATATAGACAAGAAATAAAGCAACAACAAACTTGCCCAATTTATAGCAATGTTTGTTGAATATATATGAAATAATTGCATAAGCCACGCATAATTTACACAATTATAACAATATTTTAACATGCATGATTTTTTAATTCTCATGTAATTGGATAAAAACTGCTTTAGTACCTATGTACACACCAATTCCATACATGTTCAATGTTTGAATGTTCAGTTTGAAACAAGTTTGCGATCAATACGGTATTGAATTTTGCTGAGTGAATATTGAAATTTAAATAGTACATATAAAGATTTCAAATTAATCTTTATTAATTGTATAACACATTTATGCTTAGTGTTTTTTTATAACTTATTATGGTTTTGTTTTATTTAACATCTTTAACCAAAAGAATATCGTGTTGGTAATATTTACAATTGAAATATTCTGTCAATAGTACTTAATAATTATGTACTTACTTACTTTTTGGTCACTTAATTTATTCCCGTTTTTTTATTTACTTTTTCAATGATCAATAGTAATAAAAGTGTATAAAGCAGTTTAAAACATGCTTATTGTGTTAAAAACATATAGGTACCTATACTTAGTTTTCGGCAAATAACAAGAGAAATAACGTGCTTGGTTGGTACATCATAATGCAAACCGGCTCGTCCACGACGAAAATTCTCAAGTTATTTCACGGAAACTATACATAAAAAAAAGATAATTTGCATATATGCATTTATTATTTATTTATAGACTGTATTAATAATGCAATAAATAGACAATTTTTTTTAAATAAAATACTTATGATGTTCTTTCATTTGAAAACGAAGCACGACATTATATTATACTTGTAGGCCTCATCACAATTATAATTAATACCTTATCTTATCAGTGCAATGATTATATATCATATAATTGAAAGTAATAATGCATATCGCATAAAATAAGATTTTTTTGTTCAATTATTGGTTTAGTACCCACATGCGAGAGTCGACGTTTGAAAGTATGTAAGTAACTTACCTATTAAATAAAATAATAATAAACACTTTCGGGTAGTAAGAACTCATCTCTTTGTCAATGTGGCCAAGAAGAAGGCAGCTTGGATCACATATTTTTCAATTGCCCTACATCTAAGTTCCCAATATCTTTAACACATCTGATTAAATTTAAAATATTTCCTCTTCATAATATCACCTCCTTACTCAGCCTTAATAAATTTCAAGTACTTAATGTTCTTACAAAATTTATCAGACAGAATAACGTCAAATTGTGATTTCATTTTCTACTTCCCATTTAAAAACAAAACTTTTTTCACAACTTTTTAAATTTTTAATTTCAGTATTAATTATTAATATATTTTTTTTTTTGTTTCCCACATATTTTATAATTTGTTGTTTATTTTATTGTAATTAACAAATGCACGATTTTGTAACAAACTTGACTCTGGCCAATGTTCCTTCATTTGAGGTTACAAGTGCCATTTAAATAAATAAATAAATAAATAAACACTTTCTTGCACCCCGGTTTCTTGCAGTTTATTGCCATATGGCAATCTCTTCCGTCTAACCAGTGTTTCCAACCCAGAGACAATACTTGCATGATAAATGAATTCAAAAAATATTTTTTTCCTCTGCTGGGGATGGAAACGAGGACATCCACACAGAAGCCAATAGTCATAAACTGTGCCACGGCAGATTTTTTTTATATATTATACACGAGTATATTTCCGATTCCATTCCCCCTTCTTTTTTTTCTTAATTGCTATGAAATATCTTGTACCTTCTGTAATGTTTTTCATTTTCATTTTTGTTTTCGGTATCAATTTTTGCTGTTGTAAGTTACTACATATTATGTTGTCTTAATTTTAAATCTGGTTGGATGCAAGATTACCAATACAAAAACACCAAAGGAGAGAATTATACTTAGTGAATACATTTATACAATCACTCACATAATTAATAGATATGGGATTAATTTAGATTTTAATAAAATATATATTTTTTCGTCTTTGTATTTGTGATTTATGGAAAATATTATAGGTGAGTATTATAATTATTGTACATATTATTATCATTTGCTTTTTCTTGGACTCTCTTAGAGAATTATTTGGTTTTTATATTTTCTTCAAAACATTTATAAGCGAGACATGATTACCAAAATAATTATAATTTGACAGATTAAAGTAATAAAAACATAATAGCGAAAAAATTGCCTACCTACTGCTACCTACTTTTATGTTTCACAAAACACGTCACTTTATACTTAGGCACTGCAACAATTTAAATATATACAATAAAGCATATAATATAAATCAATCATCAACGCTCCATTAGAGATGACGTTCACTCTGAAAAGAGTGCTTTGTGATTCTGAGGCTGTTGTCATACGTTTATACAATTGTCTATTTACAATATTTTTATTTTATGTAATATGATATTAGTAGTCACATACATAAATATCACAATTAAAATTGATTTGAACGTACACAGAATAGTTAATCTATGATAATAAACAAAAAACATTATAGGGTCGGAAACTAAAGGACTAAGAGCACTAGGGCCATCATTTATAAATTATTATACCTACATTCATAAAAAAATAATTATTTTTACGAATAAATTGTCGAATACAAATTTTAAATATAATTTTTATTATTCTCCGGTGATTTGTATAAAAATTATGAAAAAAATATTTACGCAGGTTACGAAAATTTTATAATATTTTTTACATAACGATATCACGAGTTGTCAGTTTTGTGATAAATTAACATTAATTTGTCGTGAATACTTCTTATAAGTTTAATGAAAATCAATAATGATGAAGATAATTGGACTGAAAATTTATATTTTAATAACCGTTTTCAGATTGAAAATTTTCAAACCATAGATAAATGATGCGTAAATTAAAACTATTGGTGCGTATTCAAAGTTTGAGGATTGCAGTCAATAAATTTAATAATTTCCTTTTCCGTTTTCTATACGCTTAAATTTGTAGAAAGTATAAAAACGAAATTATTGTCATATAATCTGTGATTATTGTATTCGACGAGTCTTTGGTGCCAATATTTATTTTTTGAAATCGAATAACGTTATTATTATATCTAACTTAATATAACTACATTAAATACCTACTTGTATACTTAATTGATTTTAGATGAGGTGCTGCATATGTATATGAATTATTATGGAAGTTCACAAATATATTTGGACAACTATATTTTTTATATTGATTTTGACATTTCGAGTGAAATGTAATTTAAAATCAAAGGACTCAATTAGCCGACCAAATATAATATTTATAATAGCAGATGATCTTGTAAGTACATTATTTTAAGTACTTATGTTAATTATAATATCCATATAAGTAGTACTTTTTTTTTTTTTTTTTATTTAACAAAAACAATACAATGTTCACATATAAATCATAATTTAAAAAGGTATACAATTTCCATCATATAATTCATAATAACCCTCTTTAATTGAGATAAAATCTCGTGTTAAAAGAGGGGAGTATCTATTTAATATTATTACATTTACCAAAACATTGTACATCTACTAAAAAATATGAAGCTACACAAAACAAGAATGAAATAACAAAAAATAAATAAATAAATCAGTACAATTTTTTAATTTTATTTTTAAATATACTATAATTTTTTTCGAGTCTAAGACTCAAAGGGAGTTCATTAAACCACTTAGTACCTTTATACTTATAGAAATGTTGTGAGGCAGTTGTACGTAAAAGAGGAATGGTAATATGTACATCCTTGTGAATTTATTCTGCTGCTTAAAGAAAATGATAATTGGTTTGAATTTGTAAGAATATCTTTATGAATTTGGAACAATGAGATTTTTTTGTAGATATTTTCAACAGTTGAAACTTTAAATTCTTGAAATAAATTAATAGTTGGATAATCAAATCTCTTTTTTAATATAATTTTAATAATGATTCTTTGAAAAACTTCTAAAGGCACTAAAGTGGTTTTAAAAGCTCCCCCCCCAACATATAATGCCATATTGTAAGATGGATTGAAATAATGAAAAATATATTGTTTTAAGCAAGTTTGTTTGAAGTATATTTCTTAGTCTCAGAAAAATAAAAATTAACTTTTTAAGGCGTTCAATAGTAGTAGTTATATGTAATTTCCATTTCATACTGCTTTCAATAATAATGCCTAGGTATCGGATGTTATTTTTAGTGGATAATTTAATACACGCTGAGTTACAAGATATGGAGTTGTTGAAACAGGAATTGTCAATATGAATTTTAATATTACTTATTTCCTATGTTGAGTTTTTTAATAAGATTCTATTGACTCGGAATTTTCTTGATTACTCAGTAGTTACTCGGTATATATAGAATTTATTTTAGGCAAATTTTGAGTAGAATAATGAAGAGATCGATGAATAACATTTATAACCCTCTTACACCCACGTACCTCAATAAGAAATTCGCCCACTTATCCTCACATGGCCTTAACTTACGGTCCCAACATAATAGCACACTAACTTACAATACCAATACACCACACCTCTACTTATACTTACTCGTTCACAGTTCATGTAGCTCGGATGTGGAATCTATTGCCGGAGAGTATCAGAGATGCCACTAATTTAATATTATTCAAAAAGCGTCTGTAGTCACACTTTCTATCCACATAAATACAAATTCTCGTCTTTTTCCCTTTATCCCTCTTCCTTTCTCCTCTCCTAACATTTATATCAAAGCTATTGTTATTTTTTTTAGGGTTGGAATGATGTAGGATTCCATGGATCAAATCAAATACCAACCCCAAATATAGATGCATTAGCATATTCAGGTGTAATTCTAAATAACTATTATGTGAACCCAATATGCACACCATCCAGATCGGCACTAATGACTGGGAAGTACCCAATTCACACAGGTAAATCATTTATAAGTATTATTATCATTGTCATTATTATAAATTTTACAATCATTATTCTATTAAATGCAACCACACATTTTCAACATTCAGAATTATGTATTAAAATATTTGTTTTATTCCATGCAAAGCATGAGAGTTCAGCATGACCAAATTTCCCAATGACGCTAATATCCAAACATGTAAATTAAATATATCAATCTAAAAATATCTAAATCGAAAATATAACTTACACAATTTAAATATAATTAAAGCTAACAAAAATTAAAGCAAGAAATAAGAATTTTTTTAATCAGTGAGCTAATTTCTCAGTGAGAACATGTTCTGAAGTATCAGTTGATAGGTAATTGTCTCATTAGACAACATTGACTGATGATGTATCCTCTTTACGCATGTACGCACTTTCTTTATTTTATTATTTTTTTATATTACTTCTCAGGCAGCTAACAGGTACTATGTCAAATATTAATTTAACATTCACCCAATAACAAGTTGCCACATTCTGGAGGCTTATGTTAATCGTCTCACAGATCCAGACTGAAAACACAAATTAAAACTGTGTCTCCACCGGGAATCCAACCCGGGACCTTTAGATCAGCAGTCAGATACCTAACCAACTAAGCCACAAAGGCCGATAACACATACATTTGTTTTTATTGGCCGAGTTCGGCTTGTGTTTAAACCTGTGCAGTTCATAAAATAGGTGTTATGTGACTATTTTCATCAGTTCTATCAATGAGCTACATTACTGTATTATACCATTTGCAATATGTCAAACTGATTCTTAGACAAACCAGCATAATATTATGTAACATTCCAGCCTAGACTGTTCATCTTGACAGCAGATAAGTATGACTATTCGCTTGTTACACATGAGATCTAACTGCCGATAGCGATTATCGTATGTATAGTTGAAGAATACGTACCAAACTAAAAACCCTTAAATCCAAATTATTGAGTATTTTAAGATATTTTGTTTTCTATACAAAACATGTATGTCAGGATAGGATAGTGTAGAGGTCAGTCTTTTTTTCCTACCCCGAATATCTAAACATCTTGATGGTATGTATGAAGATTAAGTATTAAACTATTGAGAATCCCAGTAAATATTGTGTATTCTGCCATACAAATTGTATGAAACAAATTGTTAAAAAAAAAGGTTTGAGATGTACCTACTGCTATAATGAAAATATTTTTGGGAATATAAGCAGTAAAGTATAGAAATTGGTGAAAAAATAGTATTTTTTCTAATAAAAAAAGTGTGATCAACTCTGGAACTTTTTCATAAAAATTTGTTTTAGATATTATACTTGTCTATATTTGTACAAATTTTCAGCAATCTAGCTTTTCTGGTTTTTGTTAAATGTGGAAATATAAGAAAAAAGATCATGGAAAATTTAAGGCCTACAAAACTTTACTACTGAATTTTGAAATTTTGATCCGATCAGAAGTTATCAACATTTTAATTTTATATATCACCACATATTTTAATAACCATAGAAGATAGAGAGCTGAAGATTTGTATACATAATTTGGATTTAAGGATTTATTGTTTAGGTACATATTCTTCAACTATACACACAATCGTCATTGACGGTTGGATCTCATGTGTTACATGCAACTTGTGTGAATAAAGCATAACAATCCATTGTGTTTTGTGATTTTATGGCGTTCCATTCAGTGGTCACATAACATATTATGGTATCCTATGTATATTTCCCATGAAAATTAGTTTTACGAATATTGGATACAAAATATTTTTAGAAGTGATGAATTACTTTTGATTTCAACATTGCTTTTTATAACTATTGTTACCCATTCATAAATATTTGTACCATATAATAGAGATGTATCACATTGATATTCTCGTATTTTTCTGTGAGTATAAATACCAAATTTTAAAAACTTGCAAAACAACTTGACCCATTTGTAATTGTAATGATAATGGGTTAGATTCCCAGCAGGGGAGAAATTCATTTAAATTCATTTCTCACGCTAATGTTGCTTCTCTGGGCTGGAAACACTGGATAGTTGGAAGAAATTGCCATACGCCAATAAACTCGCCACTTGCGCAGTGTGCAAGGAAGTGTTCATTATTATTGTTTTATTTATTTGTAGATATATTAAGAAATCATTTGTTCATACTACATGTCTATTCATCATGCTCTATAGAAATTGTGAACTTTCATATAGTCATAAATAATAAATTAATTTATAGATTTAACATTTTAATTTCCTTGTTTGAAAATTAAAAACAATAATGTATGTGTTTTAACTGAATATTGTAAATATTTCCAATTGTACTGTACTTTGGCTTCATATTAAAACAATAGTGTATGAATTTTTAATCAACTATTTTGTACTTAAGTTTATTTGTTTTTATTGCTCAACAACAATATTTGATTAATATTCTACTTCATTATTTTGTATAAACTCTGCATATTTTGCTTGGAATTTTAAATTATTTTTTATGTGTATCGATCAGAATAAATAATGAAATATGTACAAATATTGTTTCAAAATATTTATTTAGGAATGCAGCACTCTGTACTTTATGCCTCTGAACCTCGTGGGTTACCATTAACAGAAAAAATACTGCCCGAGTATCTCAAAGATTTGGATTACATAAATCACATTGTTGGGAAATGGCATCTTGGACATTACAAAAAGGAATACACTCCTTTGTATAGAGGGTAAAATTTTTCATCTTTTTTATGTTTAACTTATGATTATCTCTTATAATTATTTATAAAGAATTTCCTACAAGAATTCAATTAATTTATTATGTTTTTTTAATTACTTAATTTTAATTTTTTTCCAATTTTATCTATCAATATGTAGTAGACCAAAATTGCATATAAAACGGAGTATTCATTTGAAAATCTATTCTTTTAACATTACACAGTTTATTACAAAGTGTTTATTACTAGTTGCATGTAACGCATGAGATCCAACTGTTGATAGCTATAGTATGTATAGTTGAATAAGTACCTACCAAACTATAAACCCATAAATCCAAATTATTGAATATTTTAAGATATTTTGTTTTCTATACAACACATGTAGGTATATATGTCAAGATAGGATATTATGGAGGTCAGTCCTTTTTTCCTACCCAGAATATGAAAATAGGAAGATGGTATGTATATATGTTTGGTGATTAAGTATCAAAAAGTCTCCTTAGATATTGTGTATAGGCCCCTGCCATACAAATTGTATAAAACAATGTCGTCACTAAATTCAATTTTTATAAAAAATTGATATATACTACTACAATGTTGATATTTTTTATAGAAAAATAAATTATCTAGTTGGGGTGTTTTGACTTTTTTCAATATTTTTCGAAATTTTAGAAATATAGGAATTTATACACATACATTTGTCATAAAAAAAATTTATTCTTATTAAAAAAGGTTTGAGAAAATCTTGAACATTTTTGAAAAATCATATTTGAGGTTTTGTATTTGTCTATATTTATACAAATTTTCAGTATTCTAGCTTTTATGGTTTTTGAGATATATGGAAAAATAAATTAAAAATTCAAAAGTTGATAACCCCTAATTGAAACAAAAATTCAAAATTCTTATTATACAAGTTATGTAGGCCTATAACTTTCTATATTTTCTGAAATTTTAGGCTCTGTGTATTAAGCGGATCAAAAGTTATAAGTGGGGGGGACACACAGACACACTAAATGTTCTACTCCGAATTCTGAGTAAATCCATATATAAAAACATAATATGCTGCGAAGCCTCTAAGTTGGTGTTTTTTGACTACAAAGTTGAAAAAACCTTGAAAAACATAGTCCTGGCATACAAATCTTGCGTATCTTGACTTGCTTTGTCGATATTTTAAGTGAAATGAATTCTCTTGAACAAATCAACACTTAGATTACTTGCTATACCTACCTATAATGATGAGATTTAGGAAGTGTGTTTCAACAAGATGAGCGACCAGAAAATGATAAGGAGTTTTTATTTTTTGAATTTGTCGCCAAAATCATCAGGCACCACTGATGGAACAAGAAAAAATATTGTTCTCACATTTTCAACAGCTAGAGAGAAAAAAAAATGAGTCACCTAACATCAAAAGTGTGACAATGACAGTCGAAAATATACATTCGTTATGTCGATACGGATCATGCTCACCGAACAGCCGAAGGATGGATATCCGCATTCCTCATGCCCAGGACAGCTCCAAACCATATCAGGAGATATCGGTCTGACTCGCTCCATTTCGGTAGCCGTGGACGTGACACCTGAAGTGCCGAAAAGGATCGATGCAATACCATTTGGTGAATGACCCCCTTCCTGCTGGCAGATGCTGAGTTTGGAAAGTGCTCCAAACACTATTGAGTCGCGCTCGACCCTGGAGCAATAGCCTGCATTTCCTTCACCGCCGTTTCACTCCTGACGCAGCCACTCAATTGGCATCCGAGGATGTTTTCGTCGATTGCCTGTCCCCTTCACCCATCGATGGCGATCCTTTCCAGCATTGAAGATTTATCCGCACGCTCATGGCCGTGAAGGAAAGACAATATATGTGCTAAAGACGATATTATTTGTGACAATATTTCGGCAGTGTTTTTTTTTTTATTTTTGACTTATTTTAATTTCAATTTGTGACATCCAGAATTGACATTATTTTTTATTAATTTTGACGCCCAGTTTTATTTACATTTAAAAAAAAAAAAAATTATTATCAGTTGACATTTATATTCATAGTCAGGATTTCAGTTTATTGACAATGTTATATAATTTAAAGTGTGAATATTTGTACAAATAGTTGAATTTTAAGTGTGGTCCTCCTTAAACGTTCTTAAGAGGAGGGTATCAGAAAGATTAGTGACCATTCACAATTCAACTGTATACTCAGTATCAATATTGAATAATGCCAAAAAAATATTCGTTAGCTAGGTGTCAAATGTCAAGCCACGATGGATGCGTAAAACACATTGTATACACACCTCGAGGTTTTTGTTTAACATTAATTTTCTTATTTGATATTTTTTACAATTTGTTGTTTTTAAAATTTTAGTTTTGATTCACATTTGGGATTCTGGTCTGGACATCAGGACTATAATGATCATTCTGCTGAAGAACAAGGAATGTGGGGGTTAGATATGAGGAGAGGTGAGATTTATGTACATACATACATTTTATAAATATAAAAAGGATTTGTCCCTATAATAAGTACATAATATACATCCTCATGCATTCCTTAAATTGAACGTAAATGCTTGTACATTATTTTTAACCATTTGCCATTAATTGAATATGATTTATTTGCATAGAATTTTAAATAAATATTTTTTACAGCTAGTATGATATATCTTTGACCCATACAAAGTGTTTATATTAGGTGGTGACAGAGCAGTTAGCGCACTGGATTAGTAAACCAGCGGTCGCGAGTTCGAATTATGCCCAATCAAAAATATTGAATCATGCACCACCAAAAATATATATTCTATAAAAATATGCTTAAAGTGAATTTCATTAATGTATAAAAACTGTTTCAGTAAAATTATTATAAATTGTTCATGAAGATAAAACATTTGATTTAAGATCAGGTATGGAGGTTGCTTGGGATCTACATGGTAAATATTCAACAGATCTTTTTACCGATGAAGCGGTGAAGATAATTAAGGGCCACAACGGTTCCCGTCCAATGTTTCTATATGTTGCACATGCTGGTGTACATTCTGGAAATCCTTATAATCCTCTACCAGTTCCTGATGCTGCAGCTATGAAAATGTCTCATATTGACCATTATCAACGTAGAAAATATGCAGGTGAATTAAAAGTATTTATCAATTTGCTGTACATATAGTACACTTTTGAGCTAATTGCCATTTGACAACTTCTTTCAATCATCCAGATGCTGTGTAAGATAAAACAAAATATGTGTATTGCCGTTCGATAATTGCTTCCAACAAATCAAATGTTATGAAAGATAACAACAAAGTATGTGTACTACAACCAAATAAATTACCATATTTTAAAATGGTAATCATTACATACTAAAATAGTTGAGAGTAAAATGCCCCTTTCTACTTTTTTTGGCTTTGTAGCTCATATCAATCCTTTGGCCTCCATCAGTTATCGCTTCCGACTCTTGTAGTCTTCCAATCTGCCACATGCAGTAATTGGGTGGCATCTTTTTTGACCTCTTCCTCTCATCACAGCCTGGTTCTCCTGACTTTTCTTCTTCCGCCCAGATGTAAAAAGGACTATAAAATATCAAAATAATTCATAAAAGGACAAAATTAAAGTCCACTATTAAGAATCTGTTGTTAATATATTATATAAAATGAGTTTTACAACTATTTGTATTTGACAGACTATTTCAAAGTCTTGCTGACTGTACTTTAAATGAAAATAAGTGAATAAGGAAACTGAATAATGTTCTATCTATGCGTGAATGTTATTTTTTTCAGGTATGGTGTCTAAAGTAGATGACTCTGTCGGAAAAATAGTGAATGCTCTGAGTAAAAAGGAAATGCTCTCCAATAGTATCATTATTTTCACATCAGATAATGGAGGCCCAGCATCGGGCTTCAATATTAACTGGGCGTCCAACTGGCCACTTCGTGGGGTAAGCATCAATTGTTTTTTTGTTTATTTTTTTATCATCTTTTTATAAAATGGTTGATAGGGACTAACAATATTTCTTTAAGATATTATTTATAAAAAATATGAATGAGTTGGCTAGCTGGTTTAGCCAAATGGCATGATGTGATAGGTTGAATTACACATGACAGTCATTATTTTTCTTATAAATTGTCATTTAAAACATAAATTGTCATTAGAATGTACCGGTTTTAGGAATACAACTAGTTACTTTTTAAGTACTTCATACAATACAAATAATGAAAATATTTATAAGAAAGTCGTAAAAAAAAGGAGTTAGTGCATATTGAAAATAAATAACTCATATGAAATGACTGTTTTAACCATAGTATTAAATTTTTTGGCATTTAATTCGCTTTTGAATTCAATTCATAAAATCACTTTTGATATAAAAGACTAAAACTGTTTTGCAATTTGTATGTATTGTTTTGGGTAGTATATGTGCGAATTGTTTGTGTGTGAAAGAGACATATCAGTGTATGAGAGAGACGAATGCTTAATATATATATAATGCCTGAAAGGGTAAATGGGCATTCTGTTTACCTCAGATAGGTATGGAGTACTTGATTGTAAATAGACATAGATTACTACTGGAGTATTATTGATGTTATCATCCCCAAATTATATTGTGAACATATACTGAGTGCAACCCCCATCTCAGTATATTACAGTATATAATCGTATAGTAAGAAATTGCCATTTGGAAATAGTCTTGCCACTTGCTCCAGGGCTCAAAGAAATGTTTATTATTTAATTATATGTAAGGATGGATAAAATCGTTGATATAACTTAGCAAAAATATTGAAACATACTTAGAAACTTCCAAATTTAATCTGTGAAGATATCAATGAAAGGAATATTTGGTGAATGTTGCATCAAGTGCTCATTCATACCAATGATTTGGTTGTATGCTTTGCCTGTTTTTTCCAATAGTACATATATTTTTGCATTGTATTTTATTAGAATAATTGTCAAGATAATCTAAAGTAATAAAGCAATCAAAATGTTAGTGTATGTGTGTGTGTGTGTGTATGTGTGTGTGTGTGTGTGTGTGTGTGTGTGTGTGTGTGTGTATGTGTGTGTGTGTGTGTTTGTCTCACGCCTTCTGAAAAACCAAGAGCATCTAAAAATCTAATTTATGTGCGAACGTGTACCTGTATACCTGATGCAGTGTCACGCTAAAAATAATGCGATAAAAATGCTGAATTTTAAAAATATTTCAATAATTATTTTTTTCATACAAAATTTTCCAAGTCGTATCTGTCAAAAAAGTGTACATTTTGCACGCATATATCTGTTAGTTTAAAAGTTAGAAGTACGTATTTACACGAAAAAAATTTACTTTCAAGTATAACTTAGCGTTTAAGTGAAAAACATGGTGAATATTTTGTATAATTATAATGTTTAACTTATTTTTAAAGTAAGCGTTTTGTACATAAATGCCGCCATTTTAATATCTTTTCATACAATATTTCATTTTCCTACCGAATGAATATGTTCTTGAAAATAATAAACCTTTGAAATAAATATAAATATGAAATAATAAAATGAAACACAAGACCTTACAGCAAGTTTTAAGACGTATATTGTAAAAGTCTGTTAATTATTAGTAAAGATATGGGCATAATAAAATTGCATAATTTGTATATAATATTTGATATTTCGGACAATTTTCATTTTTATGGCATCGAACAAACCAATGTAGGTACCTACATATTCAAAAAATGTATCCGAACCATTCGATATTACTTACGTGTTCGAATCGTTTCCATGGCTACAGAAAGAATGTGATATTCAAATAAAATTTGTTAGGAATCGAATTTATTTAGAAGGTTGTTGTAGGTAGGTACCTACCTAATACTATTTACTTACAAATCAACAATAATATACCTATACTGATTTCCTATAGGAAAATTATTTTATTTATTTATTTATCAACCGTTTGTCCGATTATAATGAAACTTTGATGAATTGTCGAGCGTATGCCTAGGATGGTTTTTGGATTTAAACTTTTTTCTTATTCTTCTTCTTCTTCGTGTATTTGGTCGTTTTACCTATGAAGGGGGAGTATCCTGGGAAAAGAAGGTCCGACTGTCCCTCCATCTCTTCACAGGTCTTCCAGGACGGGTTCTGCATATAAACTTTTTTCTTCTTTTTCTTCAACGTGTACTTGGTCATCTTACCTATGAAGATGAACTATCCTGGGAGATGAAGGTCCAATTTTCCTTCCATCTCTTCGCAGGTTTCTGGATTTAAACTTTTTTCTTCTTCTTCTTCATCGTCTATTTGGTCATTTTACCTTTGAAGGTGGACTAACCTGGGAGAAGAATGTCCAATTTTCCTTCCATCTCTTCGCAGGTATCTGGATTTAAACTTATTTCTTCTTCTTCTTCTTCATCGTGTATTTTTGGTCATTTTACCTATGAAGTTGGAGAATCCTGGGAGAAGAAGGTCCAACTGTCCTTCCATCTCTTCGCAGGTATCTGGGTTTAAACTTTTTTCTTCTTCTTCGTGTATTTAGTCATTTTACCTATTAAGTAGAGCATCCTGGGAAAAGAATGTTCTTTCATCTCTTCGCGGTTCTTCCAGGATGGTTTCTGGATTTAAACTTTTCTTAACCGACTGATGGGACGGGATGTAATGAAGGGAAGGGATGCACTAAAGGGCCTGAAGGGACGGGAGGTATAAAACTGCCTGAAGGGACGGAAGGTAGTGAAGGGTCTGATGGGAAGGGACGTAATGAGGGATTAAAGGGACGGGAGGTACTGAAGGGCCTGAAGCGGCGGGTCCTGGAGTCTAATTCTGTTTCTTCTTAATTTTATGTAGACCTTTAGGGCAGTTTTTATACAAACTATTTCCTATTGTCTAATTCATCTTCTTCTTCTTTTATGTATACATTTGGGTCATTTTTTTATAAAAATTATTTCCTTTAGTCTAATTATTATTCTTCTTCATTTAAGTACGTAGACTTTTGGGAGAGTTTTAATACAAACTATTTCCAATAGTCTTATTCATTTTCTTTTATGTAGACCTTTTATTCTTCTTCTTCTTTTTTGTAGACCTTTGGGTGAGCTTTTATACAATCTATTTCCAATAGTCTAATTCTTCTATTAGGTATATGTATTTTTACTTATTTTATGTAGACCATTGGAATAGTTTTTTATACAAACTATTTCTTATAGTCTTATACTTATTTTTCTCTTTTTTATTTAGTCTTTTGGGTTAGTTTTAAGTCTAATAGTCTATTGCGCAGAAATATTATTAACGATATGCACACTTGATGAAAATACATATGAAATGAATGGGATATGGGATGTGACGATATAACCTGCACTAGAATCTTTTCAATACTTTTGTTTAATTAAATTTAAACCATTTATATCATCCTATTTTGAATAATTTTCAACACCTAATATTTAAAGAATGGGGGTTGTGGCCATTACTGAACTCTTCACAACATTTATATTCAAATTAAAAACTATTTACTATAGTTCAAGTCTTCTTCTTCTTCGTTAATGAAGACTTTCAGTCAAATTGAGCAAAAATATAATGCACACTTGATGAAAAAATATAAAAACGAATGGGATGTGACCAATACTAGATCTTTTCAGTACCTACGTTTGTTTAATCAAATTTTAACCACATCCCAACATCCAAAATTACTAAATTTTCAATAGGTACACATTACAATTTGTTTTCGATGATAATATTTAAAAATGGGGGTTGTGGCCAAACCAATCTCTTTACAACGTTGATAAACAGTCATATTTAAAACCATTACGCATAGTCCATGCGAGCAGAAATTGTATAAATATTATACTTCATTCACACTTTATAGCAATATATAAAAAAGAATGGGTTGTGGCCATCACTTGAACATTTTACAATACTTAAACTCAATCAAATTTCAAACCACTTTTCATAGTCTGATATTGCAAAATAATTGGGTGACAATATTATAAAAACGATTGCTTTTTCTTTCACAATTTTACATTCTTGGCCAACGGCGGGACATAAAAGCTAGTATTAAATATATTTGTTGCTTTAGGTAAAGAACTGTAAAGAACACATGGGGGGAGAGGGGGAGTGTCCATGGAGCTGCTATAATTTGGAGAGATAACTGTTAAGATATAAGATATATTTGTTGTCTTAGGTAAAGAACACATTATGGGAAGGAGGTGTCCGTGGAGCTGCTATAATTTGGAGAGATAACTGTTAAGATATAAGATATATTTGTTGTCTTAGGTAAAGAACACATTATGGGAAGGAGGTGTCCGTGGAGCTGCTCTAATTTGGAGTCCTTTGTTAAACAAAAGAAAAAGAGTTGCTAAACAAATGATGCACATAACTGATTGGTTGCCAACCCTATATACTGCAGCTGGTGGAGATTCCAGGTAAATCATTTATTTATACACTATTTAAATAAAATACAACAATCATTTACTAGGGATTTAAATATAAAATTGCTGTTTTAACCTACTGGCAATATTGAATTAAAATATAATCTGCATCATGAAGGTATGATACAAATCTGCATAGTGTCAGAATTAAGAGTGAAAGTTTTTGCACACATAAACAAACATTCTAAATTTAAAAAAAATTATACATTTGTTTTCTCGACTTTCAATTGTTTTTACATTCAACTTTTAAAGTGAAGATGGATAAGGCAAAAATTAGAGTAATTTTCGAATATGAGTTCGATGTGGGACTATCGCATCAGAAACTGCTCGTAATGTCAATGCTGTGTTTGGAGACGATACGGCTAACACACTGCGATTTTTGGTTTAGTGGAAACTTTGACTTGAAGAATGTACCACAAGGAAAATCAGCCACTAAAATAAATAAAGATAAATTGTAAGTCATGGTGGAAGCCGATCTGTGTCAAACTACTAAGAAATTAGTAGCATGGTTTAACGTTAGCGTACCCACAATATTGACCCATTTGTAGCAAATCGGTAAAATTAAAAAACTTGAAAAATGGATGCCTGATGATTTGACTGATCTGCAGGAAGCAGCGCTCGTTGAAGTTTGCCTTTCCTTGTTAAACCGCTACAGAAATGAAGGGAATTTGTATTCAATTGTAACTTGTGACGAAAAGTGGATTTTATACGACAATCGCAAGCAAACAACGCAATGGCTGTCCCCAGGTTAAACGCCATAACAATGTCCCGAAATGAAACTTACCCATAGAAAGATGATGGTAACTGTTTGGTGGTCACTTCGTGGTGTTATTCACTTCAACTTTCTCAAATTCAGTCAAGTATTAAGAGCAGATATCTACTGAACCGAACTCCAAATAATGATGGTGAAACTCGCTGCAGAACAGCCCAGATTTGTCAATCGATCTTCATCATAATTGCTCCATGATAACGCATGACCTCACACTTACGGATTGGAATCCAGTCATTTTTAAAGATTTTCTAAATAGTTACTGGATCTAAATAATTACGGAGATCTTTTATAAGAACTCTAACATTTTCATAAATATAAGACAAATTAGGTGTATAATATACATAAAAGTCATTATTTTGTTTAGTACAAATTATTATATTTAATATTTTTGTACAAATCAAAACATTTTTCCATGGCAATGACTTTTTTTTTTCAATATTGGTAAAATTCCAAAAAAATTATAGAAAAAAGTTTTTGGTCGTCATAAGACAAAGCCAATACATTTTGCTATGCATATGAAACTCAGTAAAAACCGCTTTTTCTAGCAATGGAAACTGAAAAGATGAGTGAGTATTCAGTCCACCGGTTACAAAGATCATCAAAAATAATCCAATACACGAGGAAAAATGTAAGATTAAAAAAAATATGTCAAATGCATGAATGTCATTTTCTATACCTATGGATAGAAAAATGTGGCACTCGGTTACCCCATGAGAATTAATACATACTAGTTGCATGTAACACATGAGATCCAACTGTCGATGGCAATAGTATGTATAGTTGAAGAATGCATACCAAACTCAGCACGATAAACAATTTCATACTTTTACCCCAAATATTTGTTTTACGACATGGCATTGTCAAAATTATAAAATAATGTATACTCAGAAATTTTGGAGACTCAATAGCAAAACACTTGTTCAGTATTTTTGTCTGAAAATTATCTCACAAAAAATTGCACAAATATTCTATTTATTTCTAGAGTTCTGGAAGACTTTTGTATTAGAAACTAATAAATTTTTTGTTGATTTACTGTTGGGTAGTTTTTATTTTTATATTTGGTTGATTTGTTCTGGATTCGGTCATTGCATGCATATGGAGCCAAAAATTAAATGGCCCATCTGGACAGTAATTTGAAGTTTAATTTAATTTGTACATTGACAGTAATTGGCTTCTTCTTCTTCATTTGCTTCTTACTGTTTTTCTTCAAATGTGTCTAAACTTACTGTTTCTCTTCAAATGACTTGGAACTGGCTAGTTCCCTGTCATTTGTCAGGGTATTAGTTTATTTTTTAATTTGTAAGTACATATAATTAAAAAATACACATTCTTGTTAATATTTTTCTTACACTTTGTTTGATTTCAAAATATTGTAGGGATATATCTCAAGATATGGATGCAATAGATTTATGGAAAGCATTGGTGGAGGATAGGCCTTCAAACAGAACAGAAATTTTACACAACATCGATGACATATGGCATAGTGCTGCAATTACTGTCGGCGATTGGAAATTACATCTAGGTTAGTTTATAAATTATAAACAAACATTTTTTTGTTAGTTTTATGGCTGTTGCAAGTGTATAGTAGCATATAGTTCATTTCATATTATAATGTGAATTATCTTATCAATATAATTTATTATAAAATTTTCCAAGCACGTTTCTATGAAAACTAAGCTTTAAAGAAATTATAATTATTATTGGTAAGTCTGGTTAGTAATGATATATTTTTTTAATCCATAGATGTTTGAATTTTCAGGTACAAATTACAATGGAACTTGGGATGGATGGTATGGTCCATCAGGACTTCATTGGAAATATAATGTGAAAAATGTTATTGATTCCTTAGCTGGCAAAGCTGTCAATTCTGTATTTGATGACCTTGAACCAAATATAATCAATAAACTAAGGTATGGTATTTAAAGGTTTTTTGCTCTTGACAAATAAATATTCAAGAATGTAGTATAAATCCAGCGGCCTTGTTCTCCACTGCAAATCCGATCCCAATACGATCCGATTCGCTAAGAACCTACCTTTTTAATGGAGAATAATGCAGTAGGTAGAAATTTTTTAATAGTAATAAAAATGTACGCAGGTGACAAATAGGTAAGTTCTAATTGAAAGTTTGAAATTGGGATCAGATTCGAGTTTCAATAGTAACCACACAGGAATGATTTGTTTGGTGGCATATCTTGTTTCACATAACTTTTTCATCCATTTTTACATTGGCACATCTCTTGGTTTACGAATATTTTATAAAAATTTTGATAAGCTGCAGAGTAGGAATTCACTGCTCTTAAAATAACCTTCAATCACAAAACACATTATGCCTCCCATTCAACACTCCATTGTGAATATTAAATCCGAACGATGAGCGTGTTAATCAAGACCTTCCCCGTATCAAATTTTGCTACTTAATTCAAAATTTGAAATTTTATTATTTTATACTTTAAAATGTTTTATACATTATTGAATCATACATGCATGTATTGTTCGTGGACGAGTATGTCAACAGATATAAGATAGGTTACCTACTCTCTAAAATTTCTTTCTCTACTATATAATCCATGTTTAAATTTCTTTCACTTTCGTTGAAAATAGTTTTATGAGTGAATGTCATTAACAGCAATGGTCAACTGTTTTTTTTTGTCAATAAAATGTGTGTGTTTATTAAATAACATCATTGATTATGCTATAATGTTTTAAAATTAATTAACTCAACAATGTGATGGTGAGATGGTGATTTTTTAATGAATTTGTGTTAATTTATTGAAATTTTAATGGATGCCATAATCTTAAAATGGTATGCCAAAATCTTATTGTACCCGGCACAACTTTACAATTTGAACTTATAGTGGCTTTAGCCCTGTGAATAAATGTAAAAAAGTAGATTATTTGAAAAAATATTTTAAATGTACATTGTCCATAATTCCAGGGACGATGCAAAAGTCATATGTGATGAAAAAATAAATATTACCTGTAATCCAATTGCAGCCCCCTGCCTATTTAATATAAAAGATGATCCATGTGAAAAAGTAAATCTTGCTGATGATCAAGAGTAAGTAATATATTTATCGACGTAGACCATATTGTATAATATAATAAATGAGTCTCCATATTTTTGATTTCTTTGTGTCATATTTTTAATGATTATTTATATTCTTTGAGCTAAGATATGTATACATGATGTTGCCTAGTATTTACTGTACATGGATATATGTATTTAATAAACTTTAATATAAAGACAAATAAAATGTATAATAATGTTGAGAATTTTCAAATAAAGTATAATTTTTTTAAATACAAGTTATCACAATAGTAGTAAGTAAATGATTAGACTTTATTTAACACTAGCTTTTATGTCCCGCTGTTGGCCAAGAATGTAATATTGTGAAGGAAAAAGCAATCGTTTTTATAATATTGTCACCCTATTATTTTGCAAAATCGGACCATGAAAAGTGGTTTGAAATTTGATTGAGTTTGAGCATTGTAAAATGTTCAAGTGATGGCCACAACCCATTCTTTTTTATATATTGCTATAAAGTGTGAATTAATTATAATATACAATTTCTGCACGCATGGACTATGCGAAATGGTTTTAAATGTGACTGTTTATCAACGTTGTAAAGAGATTGGTTTGGCCACAACCCCCATTTTTAAATATTATCATCGAAATAAATTTTAATATGTACCTATTGAAAATTTAGTAATTTTGGATGTTGGGATGTGGTTAAAATTTGATTAAACAAATGTACTGAAAAGATCTAGTGTTGGTCACATCATAATATTCGTTTTTATATTTTTACATCGAGTGTGCATTATATTTTTGCACAATTAGACTAATAGACTTAAAATTGACACAAAAGTCTACATTAACGAAGAAGAAGAAGACTTAAACTATGGTAAATAGTTTTTAATTTGAATATAAACATTGTGAAGAGTTCAGTAATGGCCACAACCCCCATTCTTTAAATATTGTCAACTAAATCAAATGTGTAGGTGTTGAAAATTATTCAAAATAGGATGATATAAATGGTTTAAATTTGATTAAACAAAAGTATTGAAAAGATTCTAGTGCAGGTTACTTCGTCACATCCCATTCGTTTTTACATATGTATTTTCATCAAGTGTGCATATCGTTAATAATAAAAAAGAGAAGAATAAGTATAAGACTATACGAAATAGTTTATATAAAAAACTATCCCAATGGTCTACATAAAATAAGTAAAAATACATAAAATAGAAGAATTAGACTATTGGAAATAGATTGTATGAAAACAAACCAAAAGGTCTTCATAAAAGAAGAAGAAGATTAATCTATAGGAAATACTTTGTATAAAATTCACCCAAGTTCTACATAATATAAGAAAACGAAGAAAAAGACTAAAAGAAATAGCTTCTGTAAAAACTGACTACATAAGTAAGGTCTACATAAAAAAAGATGAATTAGACAATAGGAAATAGTATGTATTAAAGCTCACCCAAAGGTCTACAAAAAAGAAGAAGAAGAATAATTAGACTATTGGAAATAGTTTGTATAAAAACTGACCAAAAGGTCTACATGAAAAAGATGAATTAGATAATAGGAAAAAGTATGTATAAAAGCTCACCCAAAGGTATACAAAAAAGAAGAAGAAGAAGAATTAGACTATTGGAAATAGTTTGTATAAAAACTGACCAAAGGTCTACATAAAAGAAGATGAATTAGACTATAGGAAATAGTTAATATAAAAACTGATTCAAAGGTCTATATAAAAGAATAATAATTAAACTATAGGAAAAGTTTGTTTAAAAACTCACCTTTGGTCTACATAAAAGAAAAAGAAATGAATAAGATTATTGGAAATAGTTTGTATTAAAACTCTGCCAAAAGTCTACGTAAATGAAGAAGAAGAATAATTAGACTATAGGAAATATTTTTTATAAAAAACTGACCCAAATGTGTACATAAAAGAAGAAGAAGATGAATTAGACTATAGGAAATAGTTTGTATAAAAACTGTCCTAAAGGTCTACATAAAATTAAGAAGAAAAAGAAAAAGACCCGTCGCTTCAGACCCTTCAGTACCTCCCGTCCCTTCAGGCCCTTCAGTACCTCCCGTCCCTTCAATCCCTCATTACGTCCCTTCCCTTCATTACATCCCATCCCTTCAGTCGGTTAGGAAAAGTTTAAATCCAGAAACCATCCTGGAAGAACCGCGAAGAGATGAAAGGACCTTCTTTTCCCAGGATACTCCACCTTCATAGGTAAAATGAATAAATACACGAAGAAGAAAAGAAAAAAGTTCAAATCCAGATACCTGCGAAGATATGGAAGGAAAATTGGACCTTCTTCTCCCAGGATAGTCCACCTTCATAGGTAAAATGACCAAATGCACGATGAAGAAGAAGAAGAAAAAATTTTATATCCAGAAACCGTCTTGGAAGACCTGCGAAGAGATGGAAGGACAGTTGGACCTTCTTCTCCCAGGATACTCCAATTTCATAGGTAAAATGACAAAATACACGACGAAGAAGAAGAAGAAGAAAGTTTTAATCCAGAAACCTGCGAAGAGATGGAAGGAAAATTGGACCTTCATCTCCCAGGATAGTTCATCTTCATAGGTAAGATGACCAAATACACGATGAAGAAAAAGAAGAAAAAAGTTTAAACCCAGAAACCTGCGAAGAGATGGAAGGAAAATGGGACCTTCTTCTCCCAGGATAGTCCACCTTCATAGGTAAAATAACCAAATACACGATGAAGAAGAAGAAGAAAAAATTTTATATCCAGAAACCGTCTTGGAAGACCTGCGAAGAGATGGAAGGACAGTTGGACCTTCTTCTCCCAGGATACTCCAATTTCATAGGTAAAATGACAAAATACACGACGAAGAAGAAGAAGAAGAAAGTTTTAATCCAGAAACCTGCGAAGAGATGGAAGGAAAATTGGACCTTCATCTCCCAGGATAGTTCATCTTCATAGGTAAGATGACCAAATACACGATGAAGAAAAAGAAGAAAAAACTTTAAACCCAGAAACCTGCGAAGAGATGGAAGGAAAATGGGACCTTCTTCTCCCAGGATAGTCCACCTTCATAGGTAAAATAACCAAATACACGATGAAGAAGAAGAAGAAAAAAGTTAAAATCCACAAACCGTCCTGGAAGACCTGCGAAGAGATGGAGGGACAGTCGGACCTTCTTTTCCCAGGATACTCCCCCTTCATAGGTAAAATGACCAAATACACGAAGAAGAAGAAGAATAAGAAAAAAGTTTAAATCCAGAAACCATCCCGGGCACATGCTCGACAATTCACCTAAGTTTCATTGTAATCGGACAAACGGTTGAGGAGCACATCGCATACAATTTTCCGATAGGAAATCAGTATATTGTTGATTTGTAAGTAAATAGTAATAGATAGGTACCTACCTACAACAATGTTCTAAATAAATTCGATTCATAACAAATTTTATTTGAATATCAGAATCTTTCCGTTACCATAGTTACCATTCCAACACGTTAAAAATATCAAATGGTTTGAGACTTTTTTTGAATATGTAGGTACCTACATTGGTTTGTTCGATGCCATAAAAATGAAAATTGTCAGAAAAATCAAATATTATTTAGATCCTCTTTGATTGATCTGTCAAGTGGTTGTTTTTTTTTTTTGCTCTGATTTTTTTTGTTGTATTTTGTGGCAAAGTGATTATATTTTGTTGAATTTTTTAATTTATTCTTATTTTTCGAACTTGATTTTACCATTTAGTTAAAGTTTACTCCATTCAAAAATGGCCTTTAGGCCAAATCCAAAACCACCTGACCCTGCTACAGTATCATCTCTTGATAATGATACGTACACTTCTGCGGTAACTGATGAAGACATCCCTGTTCCAAACAGTTTTTTGGAGATTCATTCTACACGGAAACTAAAGAAAAAACGAATGAGGGCTCATAGATCTGACAGTGACCCTGAATTACCAATCAAGATTACTCCTAATGTGAACTCACATATTTCTCTAGATCCAATCTCGACTCAATCCGGCAATCCAACATCAATTATTAGTCGCCTTTATAATAAAGAAGACATTGGACCATTTATTATACACGTTCAAAAAATAGATTCCTCTCTGGGTGCTTCTATTAATCCGATATCTTTTGGAAAGACATTAAAGAAATATTCGATTGCTGACATTATTCCGAAAGAAGGTGTGAAATTAATAGGCCGAAACAAAATTTCAATATCTTTCAAAAATTTTCTGGCTGCTAACGATTTTTTATGTTCTAAATTTTTATTGGAAAATTGCTACAAAGCTTTCATCCCTAGTTTCATGGTTTGTCGAATGGGTCTTGTAAGAGGTATTCCCACAGATTGGACAGTTGATGACATTTGCAAAAATATTGAAGTCCCAAGCGGTTGTGGTAATGTGATTAAAGCACGCCGTCTTAATCGCAAATCTACAACCCCTGAAGGAGTCCAATGGGTTCCCACTCAGACTGTTGTCGTAACATTTGACGGACAAATACTACCAACAAGGGTATATTCGTTTTACACCTCTTTGATTGTGGAAAAATATCAATATCCTACAATTCAATGCTTTAACTGCTGCAGATTTGGTCATACAAAAACATTATGCAGATCTTCACCGCGATGTTTTAAGTGTGGACAAACTCATACCGGTGAATCATGTACTACTCCAATAATCAACCAAAAGTGTTTAAACTGTTCAGGTCATCATTCTGCAGTTAACCGCAACTGTCCAGAATATGCCAGGCAGGACAATATAAAAAGAATTATGTCAGAACAAAATTTTTCATATTTAGAAGCATCCAAACAACTACCTCCGACAAAAAGAACCTTTGAAGATGTTCTATCACACGGTGAAATCAAATCGCCCACTCTTCAGGCCTCCCACATGGAATCCAACTTATCGAGTCATTTTCAGTACAACAAAACCCACCACTTAAAAAAAAGCCTGCCAAGATTTCAACCCCACATCACACCGTCAGAAAGGAAGGAAATTGAGAATCTCTCGTGGAAACCCAACTCCAATCTCTCAGATGGTTGTGGCTATGCCAAAGTTAATTCTGAACCTAGTTGTATTATTCAAAAAGACAATGACATAACTGGAATTCTCAATAATTTATTTTTGCTTATTACAAAATTACTCGATAATTCATCAACCATACCGCCCAACGCTGCTCCACTTATTCTCAATCAAACTTCACTTTTAAAAAAATATATTGATGGCAATTTGCCGAATACTTCTCATAATGACATCCCCTAGCTAACTTGAATCTAATTTAATCATGTTTTATTAATCTAATTTTTTCTATTGTTTTTTTTTTAAAGATATACAATTTTACATGTTTTATATAATATTATATTTATATTTTAATAATGGCTCATCATTGTAATTTTAATATACTTCAATGGAATACACGTAGTGTAATTGCCAATAAAGCCGAACTTCAACTTTTACTAAAAGATTTCTCTCCATTTGTTGTTGCTCTTTCTGAGACCTGGATCAAACCAGAGTCGCATTTCCATCTATTAGGATACTCATGCTTACGTGATGACAGGGTCGATGGTAAAGGTGGTTCTGCCCTCCTTGTACATCCATCTCAACGGTTTTCTCAATTACCAATTCCTGGTATTCGAATTTTCGACTTAAATGTAGTTGCAGCTCGTATTAATGACATTTCCTTTTTATCAGTATATATTTCTAGGCCTTCCGACTTCATCATTGATCAACTCAAAGATATAATTGAATCCATTCCTCCTCCTATTTTAATTCTAGGAGATTTGAATATGCATCACACTCTTTGGGGCTCTTCCAGAACCTGTCATTTTGGAAGAAAATTATACAATTTACTCGATGAACAGAACCTTTGCATTTTAAACAACGGTTCTCCTACCCGGTTTTCTCCACCAATGCAAAACATTAGTGCAATTGACTTATCGATATGTTCCCCCTCCCTTGCTCCTTCACTTACATGGAATATTTTGCAAGATTCTCATGGTAGTGATCACTTTCCCATCATTCTCTCTTTCCCTAAATCTATAAAATTCCCAAATACCAGTTCAACTCGATTATTCAATTCAAATAAATTTAATATTGAAAAAGCTCAATGGAATGAATATTCTGTAATGCTCGACAAGATAATTAAAACTTTTGAATGGCCCTCAATATCTAACATTCATTCTGCATATGACCGTCTTATAAAAGCTATGATTCAATCAGCTGAAACCTGGATCCCCCTCAAAAACATTATCCCTCGTAAAATTCCATCTCCACCATGGTGGGATGAAGAATGCTGTGAAGCAATACATAAACGTAAAGAAGCTATGAAATCTTATTCATCAAATATGTCTGAATCCAATTTTATTCTTGTCCGGAAAATTCAAGCGCAGACTAAAAGACTATTATTAAAAAAAAAGCGTCAAGGATGGAAATCTTTTTGTCAATCTCTCTCTCCAGACACTCCTTCGTCTAAAGTTTGGGAAAATATAAGAAAATTCCGTTCTGTATTTTCCTCAAAAAGGCGTAATAACTTTATTGGACCTTGGATAAATTCATTCTTAAATAAAATCTCTCCTCCCTCAGCTCCCAATTTTGTAGATTTACCATATACATACCTACTTAATTCTTTTGAGCATCATCTTGATTCACCATTTTCTTTAGAGGAACTTAATATGGTCCTCAATAAAGTTAAAGACTGTTCCCCAGGTGTTGATGGTGTCCCTTATTCATTCTTGAGTAAAGCATTACCGCATACTCTAACATATTTTTTAGCTATGGTAAATATCATGTTTAATACTGGTCGAATTCCTTGCTCTTGGAAAAATTATATAATAATTCCAATTCTGAAACCCAGTAAAGATCCATGTATTGGTGATTCATATAGACCGATCGCACTATCACCAGCATTAGCAAAAATTACAGAACATTTGGTTAAAAACAGATTAGAATGGTTTTGCGAGAGTGAAGGGATTTTAGATGTTTCCCAATTCGGTTTTCGAAAGTCCAAAAGTTCTATGGATAACCTCAGTATATTTACAACAGACGTTCATCTCGCCTTTTCTCGGCAATCTTCTGTTATAGCTGTTTTCTTAGATATCACTTCTGCTTACGATAATGTCATTTTATCTATTTTGAAACAAAAAATGCTTCAGATGAAATTCCCTTCAAAATTAACTCATTTTATTTTTAACATAATGTCTGAACGAACTATTTCTGTTCACGTTGATGGAATGACTTATTCCAGACTAACTTGGAGAGGAATTCCTCAAGGATCTGTTCTTAGTCCTCTTCTATACAATATTTATGTTGCTGATCTCTCTAATATTTTACCTCTTGATACTCATATCCTTCAATATGCAGATGACCTTCTTATTTATGTTATTAATTCATTAATTTCTCCCGGTACTATCCTCCTAAATAATGCGATGATAAATCTCGAAAAATGGCTTTCAAATCATGGTTTAGAGATTTCTCCTTCAAAGAGTTCTGTTGTTTTGTTTACCAGAAAACGACACCCCCCTTCTATTTTTATAAAATATAATCATGTCCTCATTCCATCCTCTTTAACTTATAAATACCTAGGCATTGTGCTAGACTCAAAATTAACATGGAAACCTCATGTTGAAAAATTATCTTCTACCTGTCAAAAAAACATAAACATTCTTCGAGCGGTAACAGGAGTATGGTGGGGTGCTCATCCTCTCTCTGTCAAACTTTTATACAATGCAATTGTAAGAAGCCACCTAGATTATGGATCTTTCCTATTTAATATTTCTAGCAAGTATCTTCAACAAAAAATTGATTTGCTTCAATATCAATCCCTTAGGCTAATATCTGGAGCTATGAAGTCCACTCCCACTAATGCTCTTCAAGTTGAATGTGTGGATGCTCCTCTCATTATCCGCAGACAATTATTATCAGATAGATATTATTATAAATCAGCCATGACTTCCACTCATCCTCTAATTGATAAACTTAATCTCCTTTCCAATATTATTAGAACATCTCCTTATTGGAAAAATAAAAACGTTCCACATTTGGTTCAAAGTTTCCGGAAATTCAACAATCACAATGTACCCATTCAACAATTCCATATACTTCCAATTTTCTCCACCCCTTTTGATGTCATAACATTTACTCCTTTTACAATCCAGTCATTGGGTATTTTCAAAAATAGTTCTCAATGTGAATCAGCCTTTCGAAGTATAATCAACAATAAATGGAATGATTGGACTCTTATCTTTACCGATGCTTCCAAAATTAGTGATAATGAGCATGTTGGTGTTTCAGTATACTGTCCCTCTATCCAGATCTCAAGACTAATTCAACTACCTCCTTATTCTACAGTTTTTAGTGAATGTATTGGCATTATCGAAGCAATTGAAATGGCTAAACAATTTAAATTTAAGAAAACGTTGATTCTTTCTGATTCCCTAAGCTCTATACAATCAATTTCACAAAATCCTTTTGATTCCCCTGCCAATTGGCTGTCATTGCATATTAAAAATATTATTTTTGATATGAAAAAAAAAGATCTCGAAATAGCTATTGCCTGGATTCCGGGTCACCGTGGCATTATTGGTAATGAGAGAGCTGATAATTTAGCTAGATTTGCTATTTCATCGGGTGATCCTCACAGATACAAATTTAATTTGATTCATGACATCCTTCCTCTTGTTCATTCTTATATGTTGAATGAATGGAATACACACTATAATTTATCTTCAATTTCAAAAGGTTCAAGATATGCATCGATTCAAAAATTTATCCCCATCAAACCATGGTTTTCCAAATTTCGTTGTAGCAGACATGAATCTTCCGTCATATGCCGATTGAGATTCGGACACTGCTGTTCCCCTTCTCACCTAGCAAGGTTGGGTATTAAGAACTCATCTCTTTGTCAATGTGGCCAAGAAGAAGGCAGCTTGGATCACATATTTTTCAATTGCCCTTCATCTAAGTTCCCAATATCTTTAACACATCTGATTAAATTTAAAATATTTCCTCCTCATAATATCACCTCCTTACTCAGCCTTAATAAATTTCAAATACTTAATGTTCTTACAAAATTTATCAGACAGAATAACATCAAATTGTGATTTCATTTTCTACTTCCCATTTAAAAACAAAACTTTTTTCACAACTTTTTAAATTTTTAATTTCAGTATTAATTATTAATATTTTTTTTTTGGTTTCCCACATATTTTATAATTTGTTGTTTATTTTATTGTGATTAAAAAATGCACGATTTTGTAACAAACTTGACTCTGGCCAATGTTCCTTCATTTGAGGTTACAAGTGCCATTTAATTAAATAAATAAAAATAAAATATTATTTACAAATTATGCAATTTTATTATACCTATATCTTTACTAATAATAAACACATTTTTAAAATGTATGTCTTAAAACTTGCTGTAATGTCTTGTGTTTCATTTTATTATTTCATAATTACATTTATTTCAAAGGTTTATTATTTTCAAGAACATATTCATTTGGTAGGAAAATTAAATATTGTATGAAAAGATATTAAAATGGCGGCGTTTATGTACAAAACGCTTACTTTAAAAATAAGTTAAACATTATAATTATACCAAATATTCACCATGTTTTTCACTTAAACGCTAATTTATACTTCAAAATATATTTTTTTTGTGTAAATACGTACTTCTAACTTTTAAACTAACAGATATTTGCGTGCAAAATGTACACTTTTTTGACAGATATGACTTGGAAAATTTTGTATGAAAAAAATAATTATTGAAATATTTTTAAAATTCAGCATTTTTATCGCATTATTTTTAGCGTGACACTGCATCAGGTATACTGGTACATGTTCGCACATAAATTAGATTTTTAGATGCTCTTGGTTTTTCAGAAAGCGTGAGACAAACACACACACACAGACACACACTAACATTTTGATTGCTTTATTACTTTAGACTAGCTTTTATGTCCCGCCGTTGGCCAAGAATGTAAATTAGTGAAGGAATAAGCAATCGTTTATATACCTACATAATATTGTCACACATAATTTTTTTTAACCGTAGTATGAAAAGTAGTTTGAAATTTAATTGAGTTTAAGTGGTGTAAAATCTTAAAGTGGTGGCCACAATCCATTTGCTTTTATATATAAGCACATACAATTTCTGCACGCATGGACTATGGGAAATGATCTTAAATATGACTTATTATAAAAAGACAACGTCGTAAAGAGTTTGGATTTGGCCACAACCCCTATTTTTATATATTGTCATCGAACGCAAATAATGTGTTTTAAATATTTAGTAATTTTGGATGATGGGATATGGTTTAAAAATTGATTAAACAAAAGTACTGAAAATATTCTAGTGTTGGTCCCATCCCATTCGTTTTTATATTTTTCGTCAAGTGTGCATATAGTTTATTATAGTTTTGCACAATAAAACTGATAGACTTAAAACTGACACATAAGTCTACATTACAGAAGAAGAAGACTTAAGCTATGTTAAATAGTTTTTAATATGAATATAAACGTTGTGAAGATCCAGCAATGGCCACAACCCCGATTTTTTATATATTGTCATCAAAATGAAATGTGTAGTTATTGAAAATTAAGCAATATATGATGATATAATAAATGGTGTAAATTTGATTGAACAAAAGTAATGAGAAGATTCTAGTGTTGGTCACATCCCATTCGTTTTTATGTATTTTCATCAAGTATGCATGTTGTTTATAATATTTCGTTACAATAGACTATTAGACATAAAACTAATCCAAAAGACTAGCCCCCAGGGGACTTGCCTTACCGGTAAGTCACGGGTATGGCGAACCCGGGGTACCTGAGCTGAGCATTTTTATCCTATCCCTCTTCCACGTCACGGATAATGCTCTCCTATACCAGATCTCCCACATCTCCACAACCTCCTATATCCACACAATCCCAGCCCAAGCCAAGGTGTTAGGCGACCCGTGCCGAGGGCTGAATGATACCAGGGCTATATGGTATCGCTAACGGAGCTTCCAGGATACCGGGCGACCTCCTGGAATAACTAGCCTTGCTGCATCATTCGGGGCTCTGATGCAGTCGATCCCTATTTCCCTAGATGCTCGTGGGAATCCAAATGAATAGAAAAAAACAAAAAAAAAAACAACAAAAACCATACCACCAACAGCGGGTCAACACCGCAACAAAACAAGCTGGTCCTCAGAAGCCTGGAGTGCCTGCCTGCTTTCTGAGAAATCCTCAGATGCAGGCAACAAGGCAATCTGGGTCAATGGAGCACAGCCTCCAGGAACCTGGGATGCCTACCTGCTCTCTGGGAATACCCCAGAAGCAGGTAAACCTGCAGTCTAGGGCAATGGAGCATAGCCTCCAGAAACCCGAGGCATTCACCTGCTCTCTGGGAGAACCCCAGAGGCAGGTGACCATGCAGTCTGGGTCGATGGAGCACAGCCTCCAGAAGCCCGAGGCATTTACCTGCTCTCTGGGAATACCCCAGAAGCAGGTAACCATGCTGTCTGGACCAATGGAGCACAGTCTCCAGAAGCCCAAGACATCCACCCGCCCTCTGGGAATACCCCAGAAGCAAGGTGTTGTACGGAAGGCCACGAATCTGCCACCTCCGGGAATGCCCGGAGGTATGGATGATCCACTGAGAAAAGGCCTCAGTGGAGCAGGGACAAAGTGGTATCTCCGCTTCCTTGCTGAAGGTCTAACACCTAATGAAGCAAGAAAGAAGGCACTTGAGAGGAAGCTGGGAAATCCCCAGCCTACTCGAGGTGCAAAAAGAGTCATCACTCCTCCAAAGGGGTCAGACCCTAAGAGGAGAAAGGCTCCTGTACAAGCTAAGGCAAGAACTGAGCTAGTTGGGCCAGCCATCAATTATGCTGGTGCTGCCAGTATAATAAGAGTGGCTGTACTCCCTAAAGAGTACCCAAGGGCCCAACTGAGTAGCAATGACCTCACATTACTAGAGGACATCATTGCGGGGGAACTGGCTCAGCCATCGGTCTTGCCGACCGCTATGCTGCAGTTTAAGAGCATAAAGTTCCGCCCTAGTATGCTCGTCCTAGAGTGCCTCAACAAGGGAACAGCAGAGTGGCTGGAAAACACAGTCACTAAGCTGAGAAATTGGGAAGGAGTAGAACTGGCGGTGTGTCCTGGGGATGAAATTCCCAGGGCGCACAGTGCCACAATATTCATCCCCAAATGCTCTACGATGGACACTCAATGCCTGCTGAGCATGATCAGCAGGCAGAATGGAGGGCTAAATGCCACTGCTTGGAAGGTGCACAGCAGTAGAGTCGAGGGCACTGGCCGTGTACTCCTCGTGGGAATGGACGAGGACTCCTGCAACATCATAAAGGGGATGGGCTACACCATCTTCTACAGGTTCGGGAGAATCCCTGTCCAGGGCCTACGTAAGAAGGTAGAAGGCAAGGGGAAGAATCCTCTTCCCCCTTCTTCCGCCCCAGCGGAGGCTGGGACTTTAGTGGTCCATCCAATAGATGAGACCCTGGAGGAAAGAGTCTATCCCTCCACTTCCAGGGAGGGTATGGATGGTACCCATCCTGCCATCCCTGGGGAGGCAAGCTCTAATGTGATGGATGTCGAGGCCTGTCTCACTCGCCCATCCACCTCCAATGACGGCGATGACTACGCCCGTCCCTCCACATCTTGGGGGGATGGCTCGCTGCTCACAGCAGGGGGGGAGCGAGGGATGTCTCCAATGGATACATCTGTTGCTCTCCTATTGGCTGATTGTAGGGGGCGTGTACCCCTGGGGGCCAATTGTACCCTGTCCTCGGAAGAGGAATAGAAGTCTCAACTCTCTGAGTGAAGAATCCTTCAACTCACCTACACATGACATACCCATTAGTGACCTCGAACACCAAGATAGGTCAGGTGAATCTGCACCACGCGAGAGGAGCATCGGCAGTTATTGCAGATATGTTCACCAAAGCTGAACTAAGCATTGTATTAATACAAGAACCCTGGTTCTTTAAAGGGCAAATCAGAGGCCTTCCAAGTAAAGATGCAAAAGCAATATGGGACACCAGAGAGGATCGCCCCAGAGCATGCATCCTGATAAGGGATAAGGTTAAATATATTACACTGTCAGAGTTTATATCACGAGACTTGGTGCCAGTTCGAGCTTGCATCGAAATTGGCGACTTACATCGTGATATAGTAATTGCATCAGCCTATCTTGCAGGAGATAGGCTGATGCCACCAATGGAAGTGCAGAAACTGGCTGATTTTTGTGGCAAAAATAACTTACCACTCCTCCTCGGATGTGATGCCAATGCACATAACACCATATGGGGAAGTAGTGACACAAACAAAAGAGGAGATGAACTATTAGAATTTATCCTGAAAGAAAACCTTGAAATCCTCAACGTGGGAAACACCCCCACTTTTGTGACAAGGGCAAGACAGGAGGTACTGGACATAACACTTGCAAGTACGAGCATAAGTCCTACCATGAAGAGATGGCGAGTATCAAACGAGCCCTCGCTCTCTGATCATAGAATCATAAGGTTCGATGTGGAGGGACTGTCAACCACAGTAACCTACATAAGGAACCCAAAGAAAACAGATTGGGATAAATATGACACCAATCTAAAGTATAACCTTGTAACAGTAGATTCAAGGGCAAGGAATCATTTAGGATTAGAAAGAGCAGTGGACTCATTAACTGAAGCAATAATAGATGCATATGAATCTAGCTGCCCTATTAAAGAAAAAGTTAACTGTAGGGACACTCCCTGGTGGAACAACTACCTGTCACAATTGAGAACATCCGTACGTCGACTCTTTCACAGAGCCAAAAATAACGGAGAGTGGCAGGCCTACAGGGAGGCATTAACCAACTACAACAAAGAAATAAGAAAAGCTAAAAGGAAGAGCTTTCGAGAGTTTTGTGAAAATATCACAGAAACTCCCATAGCAGCCAGGCTACACAAAGCAATGGCAAGAGGAAGAATACAAGGTCCTATGACTCTTAAGAAACCAGATGGCAGCTACACAGAAGATGAAGAGCAAAGGGCCCTTCTACTTCTGGAAACCCACTTCCCTGGAAGTGAGCCTGTCAAGACAGAGGAACTACAGGCAATGCACTGTAGATCAAACAAAAGAAACTGGGAGGTGAGTAAAACTATCTGTACACCACAGCGACTGAAATGGGCAATTGACACCTTTCAGCCGTATAAATCACCCGGTACAGATGGTGTATTTCCTGCCCTACTACAAAGAGGGCCACAGGAAATGCACGCTCACCTACTAAGGATATATAGATGTAGCCTAGCATTGGGACATATTCCCCAAGCCTGGCGGATTGCAAGAGTCATCTTCATACCAAAGAATGGTAAGAAGGACACGACCCTACCGAAGTCCTACAGACCCATCTGCCTCACATCGTTCTTACTAAAAACCTTAGAAAAGATGGTGGACAACTATATACGTAGTGAAATTCTGGACAAGGCACCTCTGCATAAGAACCAACATGCCTATAGAGCGGGGAAATCAACCGACACCGCTCTATTTGAGCTGACAGAGGTAATACAGAAATCACTTGATGAAAAAGAGATAGCTCTTTGCTCCTTTCTGGATATAGAGGGCGCCTTCGACAACACCTCACACAAGGCAGTTGAGGACGCTCTAGCTAGAAAAGAAGTGGACAGCACACTGTCCAGATGGATTAACAATATGCTAACAACAAGAACAGTGGCGGCAAACACTAGTGGAAAAACCATCCAGGTTAGCACCACAAAGGGATGCCCACAGGGAGGAGTACTGTCACCACTGATCTGGAGTCTGGTCGTTGACGAGCTGTTGAGGCGGCTGACCGAGCGTGGATATCACGTAAACGGTTATGCCGACGACATCGTCATCCTAATCAGAGGTAAATTTGAGGAAACACTGTGTCTCCTAATGCAGGATGCCCTCAAAATCACCAAAGAATGGTGTTTATCTGTGGGCCTGAATCTAAATTCAGGGAAAACCACTCTAATACCATTTACCAACAAAAGAAATCTCCACAATATAAAGAATATCCAGATAAATGGAGAAGATATTGAATGGAGAGACCACACAAAATATCTAGGAGTGATACTAGATAAAAAGTTGCTGTGGAACAAGCATGTTGAAGAAAAAATCAGCAAAGCGAAATCAGCTATAATGATATGTAGAAGAATTGCAGGAAAAATATGGGGATGTCACCCAAAGATCCTACTATGGATGTACACTGCAATAGTAAGACCTATCATCACCTATGGTGCAATAGTATGGTCAAGCAGAACCAAGCTTGAAACAACGAGGAAATCACTCGAGAAGTTGCAAAGGCTAGCCTGCTTATGTATAACAGGCGGTATGAGGACATGTCCGAGTGCGGCAATGGAGGTCATCCTAGACCTCACTCCACTCCACATAGTAGTGGAGGAAGTCGCAACAAAGGCCTACCTCAGATTGTACAAAGAAAGGTCAATAAAGGGTGGGCATGCTGAGCTAGCTTTGCCTAATTGCACACACCTAATCGACCTACCAGGAGACAAAATGGTCAAGAAGTTCAGTCTCGAAAAGAACTTTGATATCAAGCTGAACACGAGAAATGATTGGAACAACCACACCATCCAATCACTCAGGGAAAATACTATTAAATGGTATACCGATGGATCCAAAACAGAAGAGGGAACTGGAGCAGGAGTATATGGACCAAGGACAGAATATTCTGAAGCAATGGGCAAACTCCCTAGTGTCTTTCAAGCGGAAGTTCACGCAATTGAGAGATGTGCTCAGTTCAACCTCGACAGAAGATACAACAGGCAGGATATTGCTATTCTATCTGATAGTCAAGCAGCCATCATGGCATTGAATTCCCCAAACATTGACTCAAAAATGGTTTGGGAATGCCTAACAAAACTCAATGAACTAGGCAAGAACAATAAGGTCTCCCTGCTTTGGGTACCAGGGCATATGGGTGTCGAAGGAAATGAGCGAGCTGATAGACTCGCCAGGAAGGGTGCGAGAGAGCATCTGATAGGACCAGAGCCATTCTGTGGCCTAGGAAATTCATATTTTCAGGCAGAAGTAAAGAGAATTACGGAGAAAGTGAGATCTAGCTACTGGATTGAACTCCCGGGGCTCAGGCAGGCTAAGGACCTGCTCGGTAATTATGACCGAAAAAGGTCCAGAACATGTTTGAGCCTCGGCAGGAAAGCCCTAAAAAGTCTGACAGGGTTCCTCACAGGCCATTGTAGACTTGGGGAACATCTGCGGAAAATAGGACTAGAAGAAGACGGAACATGCAGATTCTGTAGGGAGGGGGCGGAAACGCCACACCACCTCCTCATGCAGTGTGTTGCTGTGACACAAGTTAGAATGAGGACCTTGGGCAGGCCCCAAATGGACATTGGATCCATACCCTCATTGAATCCCATGCGGATCCTAAACTTCCTAAGAGGGCTAGGACTCAAGGGGATGCTGTAACAGGAAACCCGGTAAGCAAGTAGGGGGGAGCGCAAAAGATCCTAAGGGTCGCAGTGCATAAGAACACCCTCTGATAATAATAATAATAATCCAAAAGACTAAATAAAAAAAGAAGTAGAAGTATAAAACTATAACAAATAGTTTGTAATAAAAACTGACCCAATGGTCTACATAGAAGATGAAATAGAAGAATTACACATTAGGAAATGTATTATATAAAAAACTGACCAAAATGTCTTCATAAAAGAAGAAGAAGATGAATTGAACTATAGGAAATATTTTATATAAAATTCGCCCAACATCTACATAAAATAAGAAAACGAAGAATTAGACTAAAGGATAGTTTGTTTAAAAATAGTTTGTTTAAAAACTAACCAAAAGGTCTACATAAAGGAAGAAGAAGACGAATTAGACTATAGGAAATAGTTTGTATAAAAACTCACCCAAGGTCTACATAAATTAAGAAAAAGAAAAATTAGACTATAGGAAATAGTTTATTTATGAACTGTCCCAAATGACTTCACAAAAGAAGAGGAAGAAGATTTAAACCCCAAGAAATAGTTTGTAGAAAAAATCACCCAAAGGTCTCCATAGAAAAAAGAAGAATATCACTATAGGAAATAGTTTGTAGGTACAGTGGGGGCTCAAAAAATTAGAGCCACCCAACATTTTTACTATTTTTAGACTTTTTTGGTATAATTCTCTAATTTCATTTTTACGGACCATTATATATCAATTGTATTTTAAAAATATGGGTATATAGAATTGAAAAATGTATATAAAAAAGGAATTTATTTATTAGAATTGAAAAAAAACATATGAAAACCAAATGCGTGTCAATATTTTGTATGTCCACCTTTTGCAGCAATCACTGCTTCTACTCTTCTAGGCATGCTGTTTATTAAATTTTCACACTGTTTTTTTAAATTATCATTATGATGCCAAATATTTATTAATCTCTCTATCAAATTCCTTTTATTTGTGACCAATATGGTCGAAATCCCTCGTTTTAGTAGTTCCCATAAATTTTCAATGGGATTTAGGTCTGGAGAGTTTCCTGGCCAGGGTAGGACATCTATTTTTTGTGCCTGTAAAAACAATGTGACTCTTTTTGCCTTATGGCATGGTGCAGAGTCATGTTGGAATATAAATTTTCCATTTGGAAACCATTCCATTGCCTGAGGAATCAGTTTATCTTTGAGGACATCAATGTATTGGTCCTGACGCATGGTATTTTTAACAATGTACAGTCTTCCAGTACCCTGACCACTGATGACAGACCAGACCATAATCTTTAATGGGTGCTTCACCCTTTGCACGAGACATTCTTCCTTAAATTTTTTACCCTCTCTTCGTCGTACAAAATTTGATTTATCCATCAAAATTTCAATACAGGACTCATCGGAGAAACAAACCTAGAAATAGAGAAAATATTCACATAGAGTTGGTAAAACATTCTAATTTACTGAAAAATGAGCCTTTATCCTTTTAAATTGTAATGGTTTGATGACTACATCATCAACTTACATTTTTCCAATCTTCAATAGTAAAATGGCGATGACCTTTGGCCCATTGGAGACGTTTTTCCCTCATTCCTTGCGTAAGTCTCGGTTTTCTTGCTGGTCTACAAGCTTTGAATCCCTGTTCTGCCAGTCTTCTGCGAAGCGTACCAAGAGATATTGCAATTCCTTCTTCATTTATTATTTCTTTAAGCGTTTTTCTTGACTTTCTTCTATTTTCAAGAACAATATCCCTTATTTTTCTTTCAGTTCGTGGTGTTGTAATACGCTTTCGCCCACAATTTTTCCTCTTTACTGATTGTATGGGCTCATTATTGTCCATTTTTCTCTTAATTCTATCAACAGTTGCTCTGGAAACCTTAAGAGACTTGGCAATCTGTCTATTTGAATGGTTTCCACTCAATATGAAGCCTTGGATCTGACCAAGTTTGGATGAAGAGATGTCCTGCTGTCTGCCCATTTTTGAAAAACTTGAAAAAAATGAGGTTATCAAAAAGTGTAAAAAAAGTATATAAAAAAGCCTTGATAAATGAAATAAATAATGGAATATGGTAAAAATAACTTACTTGCATATAAAAAAAAGAAAGAAGTACGAATATTCTTGTAAAATAAAAATTATAAACCATAAAACTTCAGAATAAATTGCTATTGTTCAATATCACACGTGGTGTAAAACTGTGACATTTCTCATTGTAACGCAGCTAACTTCATAACAAAAAGTAAAACAGTGTTGTTATTCTAAAAAAATATTCACAAGGAATAGCGTGATAAACTGAAACAACAATAAATAGCATATCTAAAGTTTTTAATACTGATTATGAACCTGAAACACAATTTTTGTGATAAATTATGGGTGGCTCTAATTTTTTGAGCCCCCACTGTATATTGAATGTGTATTGTAGTTAACCTAAAATAGTTTAATAATTTCCCTATACAAAATCAGTATATTCTTGGTTTTTAAGTAGTAAGTATTAGGTATGTAGGTACCTACCTACAATGATGTTCTAAATTAATTCGAATTCGATTTATAACAAATTTTATTTGAATATCAGAATGTGTCCGTTACCATAGTAACCATGTTCCAACATGTGAAAAATATCAAATGTTATGGAGACATTTTTTGAATATGTAGGTACCTACATTGGTTTGTTCGATGCCATAAAAATGAAAATTGTCAGAAAAATCAAATATTTTAAACAAATTATGCAATTTTATTACGCCTATATCTTTACTAATAATTAACAGACTTTTACAATATATGTCTTAAAACTTGCTGTAATGTCTTGTGTTTCATTTTATTATTTCATAATCACATTTATTTCAAAGGTATATTATTTTAAAGAACATATTCATTCGGTAGGAAAATTAAATATCGTATGAAAAGATATTAAACGGGGTTATATGTACATTTGTACAAAACGCTTACTTTAAAAATAAGTTAAACATTATAATTAGACAAAATATTCACCATGTTTTTCACTTAAAAGCTAAGTTATACTTGAAAATATCTTTTTTTCGTGTAAATACGTACTTCTTACTTTTAAACTAACAGATATTTGCGTGCAAAATGTACACTTTTTTGACAGATATTACTTGGAAAATTTTGTATGAAAAAAATAATTATTGAAATATCTTTAAAATTCAGCATTTTAATCGCATTATTTTTAGCGTGACACTGCATCAGGTATACTGGTACACGTTCGCACATAAATTAGATTTTTAGATGCTCTTGGTTTTTCAAAAGGCGTGAGACAAACACACACACACACACACATACACACACACACACACTAACATATTGATTGCTTTATTACTTTAGATTTATTTTTTGTAGGTATCAAGAAAAATTAATAGAATTATTGGAAAGATTGATATATTACAATAATTCAGCTATTCCTCCTGGAAATCTTCCTTTGGATCCTAAAGGTGATCCAAAATTATGGAATTATACTTGGACTAACTTTGGAGATGACATAACCACACAAAATTGTCAAAATATTTTATCACATCAGTCATTCTCAAATTATACATCCTCTACTACAAGTGTAACTGATAGTAATTATGATAATATTGACACTATTGTAAACCAAACTACTTATTCATTTCCAATGTTAATTATAGAAAATGATTCTCTTCTCGAAAATAATGAAACACCCCAATACCTAACAACATCAGAAGTTGATGAAAATACTGATATATCTACTAATTCTGAATCAACAACGAAAACATAATTTGAAATCAATAATTATTTTTATTAATTTATAGTTGTAGTAAGTTTTTTTTAAACCTTATCAAAAAACAAATTGTATTTGAAAATAAAAATATGAGAACAGTATAATGAAATAATAAAGAAATTTATACTATGTTTATTTATTTAACATCCTTTTTTTTAATAATATTACAAATAAATTTATAAAATACATACATAATGATATACTACGGTAAAATTATTGCATTACCTCATCAAAAAGATATATCTGATAAACCTTGTGCTTGATGAGGGAATAATTTTATATTAAATAATACAATAAATACATTGTTTAATATCAATATCTACATTGGTTTATTTTTCTATAATACATTCGACTCTTGGTAATCGTTTTGCAAAGTGGTGTCGGATGATTAAATTTATCAGATTATAGAATACTCCCACAGATCCCCTATAGTCTAGAACTTTTAGAAAAAAAGAGTACCTTGTAATCCAACAAATAACATATAAAAATGGTAAGATGTTCAAACACGCATTAACAAATATTTGCCGAGATTAATGTACATACATACTATTCTACATATTATGTTTGTTGGATTACAGGGTCCGCCTGATTAGACAGGGGCCAGATTACCGGGGGTCCATTGTACTGTCTTATAACCAATATTCAATTATTTTTTTATAAGAATTATCACATAATACATATATGTATAAGGGAATTCATCATATTTTTATATGAATAACATTGAGTACTTACAACTATAATAATGATTTGGCTTATTTGCACAAATTTATTGAAGTAACTTTCACTTAAAAAAGTATGATCCTTTAGTGATTTAAAAAAAAAAGATAAATTAATACATCCATATAGGGTAGAAAGCAAGAAAGTCATTATTATTATATAGTTTCAAATAAAAATCGCTTTTCACAATTTTTCATAATTGTACTCAAAATCTTCCCTGAACAATAATTTCATTCAAAAACAATTTCATCTCTAATAAGAAAATCACAATAAATACACTTTCAGTTGTTTTTTTTTTAGAATTTTCCGGATTGGATGTCTCTTATTGCGACACATCTGAAAAAAGTTTTAAAATTATTTAATTTAATTGCGTCTAGTGGTTCATAAAGATCTGTTATCAATATTTCTATGACCAAATTAATGTTCAAATATAAGTAGTAGTATTTGAATGTAATTGATAATTAATTTTTATTTTGTTGAAATACAATATCTGATCAATATTATTTTACTTATTTATTTTTAAATAGTAATAATAAACTTTGTAAAACTAGATGGGTCGATGGCAGAAGCGGTTAGCACGCTGGGCTAATAATTCAGTGGTTGTGAGTTCGAATCCTGCCTCGACCGATTTCGTCCACCTATAGCACAAGCATTTATGCTTATTTTAGGGAACGTAGGAAGATGTATACGTACTTGTTTAACAAGGACATATTCATTTAAAAAAAAAAGAAAAAAAATGTATACACAATGTGGTGGACTGTAGGCATTTACTTCAATTACATAAGATTTTCTGGACCAATACATATTGTTTTGTTTTTATAAAGCATACCTATGTAACAGCATTAATAATCAAAATTATCACCTGCAAAGACCTGGAACCCAAAATGATCCTGTACTGCATTCAAGATCTTCCACACATTGACAACTGCAAGTTCCTAAATTCCATTTTTTTCCCTAAAAGAATTTTTTATAATATAGTTTCTAGTTGGAATAATCATCATAATAATGGAAATAAGGTTGATAAAACTTTAAATGAAAAATTTTACCACTTTGTTTTATAAATATTTTTTCTAGTATGATTAAATCTATTAAAGAACACTATCAAAGTATTTTCGTATGATTTATTTTAGTATTGATAGTGTTTAATTACTTGTTGGATACAGCTTTCCTCTTCGTATTTATTGTAACATACACATTTACATTCTTTTTCTATGAATATTTGTTTTGGTGAGCAGCTGTTTTTTTGAAGTGGACAACCACAAATACATTTGGTGTGTTTTTCTAAATTGATTATTTCACAGAATGACTCTTGAGTGTATGTGTCATATTTTCGTACCTGAAAAATCAAGCATTAAGTCAAATAGGTATACCATTATATATTTGATAGTATAAGCTAACCTGACAAGAGGGAATTTTCTAACTCATGTGGAAGTAGATTAAAGTTTGTCTCATATCACATCATTGGTTGACTGCAGACAAATCATAGGGTGTGTTTCATGGAATAAATATCTATAGATATTATGACAATATCAAAATAGTCTTAGTTGCATCATGTAGCACACGACATCCAACTGTTTCATCTTCTTCCATGACTATTTTAGTAATAGTTATTGAAATATATAGTTATAAATAATTATGCAGCAAATGTTTATAAATTGTAGGCTTATTGCAAATAATGTACTCACAACGGCGGACACATTTTCTGATTGGATTGGTATACAAGAATATTGACCATTACAGGTGCCTCCACCACATTGCTCTATAACCACTTTCTTTGGATATATCTGAAAAATATTTTATTTAACACATTTTTTTTAACAAATTTTTAAACCAAAGTATTAACTTGTAAGATAAAATAAATTTATGTCTGTGAATTTAAGAAATAACTCAAACACAAAGGTTTTGTTGTATTCAGTTATTTTTTAATACAAAATATTGGTTCAAATTATATACCGTAGAGTCTCACTAATCCGGCACTTCTGTACTTCGGCATGTCCAGTAGTCCGGCACCATCCGCCCGCGCCTCCCCCACCAATTCCTACGCTTGCCCCGTGCTCGCAACTTTTGCGTCAGTCACATCAGTTAGGTAAGTAAGATATGTAATTGTCATAAAGAAATGTGAAGTATATAAATGCATATTCCCTTATTGAATTAGTACATTATGAAATGCTTTATTTTATTTATCTTGAATTTTTCTATACAATCCAGTAATCCGAACATTCCAATAATCCAGCACCCCCTGGTTTTTATTAGTGCCGGATTAGTGAGACTCTACTGTAGTTGTTAACTAAATCACAAAATAGATATTCCAACTGTCGATTTGTTCAGGAGAACTTTGTTCTCTTAACATATCGACAATGTATCAAGCCAGGATACGCGAGAATTGTATGCAGAGGTCTACTTTTTTCACGGCTTTTCCAACTTTGAAGTCAAAAAACACCAACTTAGAGGCTTCGCAGCATATATGTTCCATACACGGATTTACTCAGAATTCGGAGTAGAACATTTCGTGTGTCTGTGTGTCCCCCCCCCCCTTATAACTTTTGATCCGCTCAATTTACAGAGCCCAAAATTTAAGAATATATAAACAGTGATAGGCTTACAAAACTTTTATACTCAGAATTTCGAATTTTTGTTTTAATCAGGGGTTATCAACTTTTGAATTTTTACTTTATTTTTCCATATATCTCAGAAACCATAAAAGCTAGGACGCTGAAAATTTGTACAAATATAGAAAAATACAAAATCTCAAATTAGTTTATTCAAAAAAATTCCAGGGTTTCTCAAACATTTTTTATTAAGAAAAATATTTTTTTTATTATAAATTTATGAGTTTAACTGCCTATATTTCCAAAACTTTTACAATTATTGAAAAAAGCCGGAACACCCCAACTAGATAATTTAATTTTCTATAAAAAATATTTAAATTGTAGCAGAAGATCTCAATTTTTTTTTAACCTTTTTTTTAAAAATTGAATTTAGTGACGACATCGCTTCATACATTTTGTATGGCAGTCGCCTATACACAATATGTAAGAAGACTTAATAGTTTGATACTTCATCTCCAAACATACATACATACCATCATGCTATTTTCATATTCTGGGTAGGAAAAAAGGATCTTCCTCCATACTATCCTATCTTGACATACATACCTACATATGTTGTATAGAAAACAAAATATCTGAAAATATTCAATAATTTGTATTTATGGGTTTATAGTTTGGTACATATTCTTCAACTATACATACTATCGCTATCGACAGTTGGATCTCATGTGTTACATGCAACTAGTTTACAATAATTCAATTTTTATCTATACTAGTTGCATATAACACATGGAGGTCAGTTCCCACCCAGAATATGAAAGCAGCATGATGGTATGTATGTATATTTGGAGATAAAGTATCAAACTATTAAGTCTTCTTAGATATTGTGTATAGGCGACTGCCATACAAATTGTACGAAGCAATATCATCACTAAATTCAATTTTTATAAATATTGTTAAAAAAAATTTGAGATATACTACTACAATGCTTATATATTTTATAGAAAATTAAATTGTCTAGTGTTGGGGTGTTTCGGCTTTTTTCGATATTTTTAAAAACTTTGGAAATATAGGCAATTAAACACAAATTAATCATAAAAAAATATTTTTCTTAATAATAAATGTTTGAGAAACACTGTAATTTTTTGGAAAAAACCAATTGTGATATTATATTTGTCTATATTTATACCAATTTTCAGCGTTCTAGCTTTTATGGTTTCTGAGATAAATGGAAAAATAAAGTAAAAATTCAAAAGTTGATTACTTCTGACTGAAACAAAAATTCAAAATTAGTATAAAAGTTTTATAGGCCTATAACTATTTATATATTCTGAAATTTTGGGCTCTGTAAATTGAGTGGATCAAAAGTTATAAGGGGGGGGGACACAGACAGACACACTAAATGTTCTACTCCGAATTCTGAGTAAATCCATATATGGAACATATATGCTGCGTAACCACCAAGTTGGTGTTTTTTGACTTCAAAGTTGGAAAACAAAGTTTAAGAGAACAAAGTTCTCTTGAACAAATCGACAGTTGGATTATGTACATAGTAGGTACATACTTTTTGATTATAAGTGAATATGTTTCTGATCATATTTTTCTTAGGTGTCAGGTTTTCATAATAAGATTTTTCACTAAATACTTTGAACGCCAATCGCTAAATACTTTGAACGCAAAAACATTTGGTTTGTATATTATTTAAGAAAAAGTTGGTAAATGGAGTTTTTTTTAACTATTTTTTATGATAGCTTTTAAATATTGTTGATGTGTTTAAATGTATAAATAAATTAACTTACTTGAATATTTGGTGAATTTGATTTCAACTCTACTAAAGTCTCTCTAGGCTTGCAACTAGCTTGATTTATGTTATAAAACAATTTAGCATTGTTTACACCCCAACATTTTTCTGAAATCAAATAAATGGTTGGTGTAAATTTCATGTAGCATTCAATTTATATTCACTTTTACTCATTTTATCGATTGCATTTTTCCATATTGAAAATTTCAATGTATTTTGCATGAACATTCACAATGCTGGTTGATTGAAAACTAAGCCTGCCAGTGCACTACACACAAAAATATGAATAAATAACAGTTTAATGAAGTTTTGTTTGAATGGTGAAATAAATTAAGCAAAGTAATATTTTGTTACTTCATAGGCCTTAAAATAAAAAAAATATGGTAGTTATTTTGGAAATAATTTTTGGCATGATCTATGTAGTCACTAAATAAGTCAAATCCAATTTGCAATTATAAAAGTTATGATATCTCTTTTAATCAGTCGGGGTTGAAAGACCATTTAAAATAACTTTGGTTTACATGTATTTTACAGAATTAAGACATTAAGAAATAGTACCTTTCATTAAATGTGCATTGTGTTGTCTCAGCCGGCCTCTTACAATATGACTTTCAGTTGTATATAAAACTGTATACACTAGTAAAGTTTTCAGTAAAAACATTTTTTCAATTTCAAGGCTAACACAATCAAGTTTTGAATTTTCACTACAACTCTTTTGAGAGTCTGAAGTTAAATGTCGCTCTTAAAAAAAATTGCCATTTAAATTCCAGTGATGAGTTGATTTGACGGAAGTTAAACCACAACATCCCACTTTGATATTGAAATGATTCAATCAAATTATATAGATGTGTGTCAATCAAGGTAGGGATCATTAGCATATACTTAAATGAAATGAAATAATAATGTTAATTAGTTGTTACAATCGTTTTGTGTGTAAAGGAATTAAATTAATCAATTTATTTATTTATTTTGTATAAAGAATTTTATTTTTTTTTATTTTCTCATGAACAGTTAAAAATGCACTGTCTCATAATATTGCATCCACTGGTTTCTAGTAGGTATTGATCGGGTGTCCTATCCTGTAAGTGCTGGGTTATCGAAAATACAACAGGCAATATAACATCTCTGCAATAACATAGTTAATTTTGCCTCTGTGTAACATAGAATTTAAATTTATTATTTTTGCCCCCCAAATCTTGTTCTCTTTCGGAATCGAAAAAAGTCCCAACTCATACATACATTTTAAAAATCTGATTGGCATGATTTTACACTGATGATTTAAAGTCTCCGTCTTCTCCATTCACAGGTGATGAAGGATACAATGCAAAATTGTCAATAGAACATAGTCTTTCCTTGCACAGAGAATGCTCTGTTTTCACAGCAGAGTCCATTGCAATATTAAAGGCAGTACCTATTTGCTAAATTAAAAACGCAAAAAAACTATAATCTTCTCGTACTGTTTAAGTATTCTACAAAAAATCCACTCATCACCTTTTTCCTCACCAGAAAAAGAAATTTGTATATTTAAAAAAAAAAATGTATGAACTGAACTCTGATGATAAACAAATTTTTTTGGCTTGGATTCCAAGCCACTGCGGAACAGAAGGCAACAAATAGGCTGATCTATCAGCAAAAACATCTTCTGAGCATCATATTATTCTCAACTTTTGTATCCCGATCTCAGACATATTGTTGATACCTAAAAAAATTTACATATTAATTGGCAGAAATTTTGAATAAACTCATCCAAATTTAAGAGAAATTACTACGCGGCAATTCAAAATGAAATTCCAAAGATTCCCTGGTTCAAAGAAATTAAATGTAGCAAATATATTCTATCGACAAACTGCCGTATGCAAATTGGTCACTGCTGTACCAAGAGTCATTTATTCAAATTGGATGTTGTGGATAGTGACTCTTGCGAGTGTGGGTTGCAGGAGGAAATAAACATATTTTTCAATTGTAAAAGATACCAGTCAAAAGTGTTTTAACCCATTTTTCGCTGACGGTGCGCTACCGCACCAGTCATTTAAGAGACGTTTATCAGAACCTATTGTTCAATAGACACAGTTATTCTAAGGATTATATTCAGGTAAACTACAAACTTTTTTTACATACACAAATATTTGGGATACCTCTTGTCATTTGTCATCCAGCTGTAGTTGAAGTCTGGCATATTTCTAATATCAGGTAAGCATATTTTCAAATATTTTTATTTTTTATGTATGATGATTTAAATACCAATTTAACTTTTTAATTTTAGAATAAAATGTATCTTTTATCAATATTTTACATAAGAAATCGAAAACTGAATTATAAATGTGTTTTTTATATACAAGTATATCAATGGTGCGCTAACGAACCGTCAGCGTAAAGGCGTACTATGAGATTACGAATTTGTCATTTATATGCGTTTTTTGTATTTGTTGCAGAATGGCTCAAAGAGGTTTTTTTAACCGCTGAAAAAGCTGCTGACTATATAATTGAACATAAAGATAGTGACAATGATCTAGATGATGAACCACAGGTGGTCATTTTTCCACCGGAGGCTTCAGAACTGACGGATGAAGAGGATATCGACGAAAATAAGTCGGAAGAAAATTTTCAAGGCCAGAAATTTCAAGTATCTGTTGGTACTCTCGAAATGCATACTGCAAATTGTCAATAATTCTCATATTGATCAGAGTGAAACTTTATAAAGTACACTCATTTGTATCATTACTGAATAAAAATTTTCAGCAGTTTGAGATATTTGCTCATGTATTGTCAATTGACGAGCAAATGATACCATATCGCGGAATGCACAGTTCCAAAATGTATATTCATGGAAAACCAATAATGTGTGGATTAAAAGCATGGACATTTGCGTCCTACGATTGATTTGCTAGCGATATTTATGCCGGAAAATCTTCGGGAAATGTTAACGATAGTTATTATTTAGGTTTAGGTGATAGGGTAGTGACATCGTTTTATGAAATCTTACATGCAAAACAGCAAATCATGTATACTATTCGTAAGATAGACAGTGCAGTTGTCACAGTCGCAACAAATTTTGATCTGATCGAACCAACTCAAAATATAACGAGATATTCGCGAGAGAAAAAGTCCCGTAACCCCGCTAACTCAACCGAGAGTTCTTCATAACTTACAAGTTTATGGGAGGTGTGAACCTAGCTGACAATTTTATATTGAATTATCGAATAAAAATTGTGATACGATAATTTAAATACGATAATTTTATTATCGAATGGTGGTGGAGCATATTTTCAAATTATTGGGAAGTCGCTTTATGTAATGCTTGGCGCCTCTATCAGATTATACATCCAGAGCAAAAATTCCACTTCTAAATTTTAAGAGAACAGTTACTATAAATCTAATGAGTCTTCAAATACATCTAATACAATAATAATCATTGACAGGTCGACCAAGTCGATTAGCTTAAACAATAGTTAAAGAAATAACAATCACTTAAAAAAAACAGATTTTCGGAGACGATGCCGGATATGCAAATCGCATACTATTTTTCTTGTCGTGCATGTAATGAATTTTTACACCGTGGATGTTCTGAATCATATCATATTAAAAATTAATTAGTGAATTAATCAAATTGGTCAATATTTTAAAATATATTCATAATTTATGAATGCAGATGGTTATTTTTTATTTTATTTCTTGTACATTTATTAAATAATAAATATGTATTATAATTTTGTACATATTTGTAATAAATAATGTATTTTTAAGTTAAATTTATTATCAATATTTACTTCTCAATATAATGTATAAAATTGTACATAGAATAATGTTTTTATTTTAATAAATGCTGTATTTTTAAAAATCACATTGTATTTAGCTTGAATTAGTTGGTAGCACCCCTTTCCGCTGACGGTGCGGTAGCGCACCACCTCATATTTCAAAAACTAATTTATTAACTAATTTTTTCAAATTTATCTAAATTAAAGTATTTTAGGCTAGTGTTTTGATTTTCAAACATATATGACGGTTTTTCGAAGAGCGGCGAAAAATGGGTTAATATAAAATAGGTTCAATTAACGTTCTCCCAACAAGAGTGGAGACTCTATTATGCAATATTAATCAACCAACATTAAGCTTATTTTCAAAATTCATAAACGATAATGGAATATTTGTTTGAATGTTTATTTTTTACCTGACTCCTTAATGCTGATGCGTTAAAGACTATGTAGGTAATTGCCTGAGAACGCCTCCATGAGGTGGAGGGGCAAAAAAAAAAAAAAACATAGTTCAGCAATAAGGTTCTCTGCCCATTATGAATGTTCCCGTTTTAGTTCATTTCCAAAACCTATCACAATAAACAAATAAATACTCATCTATATGTAAATTATTTCCTGTGTTTAAGAATTTGTCGGCCTTCATGGATCAGTTGGTTGGGTATCTGACTGCTGATCTAAAGGTCCCGGGTTCGATTCCCGGTGGAGACACAGTTTTTAATTGCGTTTTCAGTCTGGATCTGTGAGACGGTTAATATCGTAAGTCTCCAGAATGTGGCAACTTGTTATTGGGTGCGTGTTAAATTAATATTTGACATAGTACCTGTTAGTTGCCCGAGAAGTAATAAATAATAATAAATAATAATAATAATAATACATACATAATTGAAATAAAAATATTTTGGTTATAAAAAATTACATATTTTCCCATCATCCCAAGCAAATATACAATTCGGACAAGATTGGAATGAGAGTTTGGGGTGGTCCAAGAAATGAATGGCTCCACCATGTGAACAACATCTTGAAAGAGGGAAATGTAAGAAATTTGAACAACAGACGAACATGTATGAGACATATGAATATTGATGAGGGAATGGATGCGGCAAGGATATAAAAATATAGCATTCGGTTCTCTCTGCTGACCCCTTTAGGGGCATGACGTGATGATACGTGTTTCTTATTTTAAATAATCAATTTTTATTTTATGGTTAGATAATTGATTTATATTTTGATTACAAATTTTTATTTGAATGTTATCTATGCAAATGTCATGGTGGTTTTCCTGTGTTGATAATACATATTCGCAAAAAGATGTATCATTACTGCATAAAGAAAATAAACTGGATGAATGTATTTTCTTCTGCTTGGCCAAATACAAAACATAAATTAAGTAGGTGCCTAAAGTATGTACTTATATTTTTTTTTTTTTATTGCTTCTTGTGGGCAACTAACAATTATAATTCAAAATTAATTGAACATGCAACCAATAACAAATTATTACATTCTGGATACATATTAAATTTATAGTCTCACAAATCCAGACTGAAAAGACAATTTGAAACTGTGTCTCCCCCAGGAATTGTACCTAGAACTTTTCGCTCAGAAGTTAGATATCTAAGCAACTGAGCCACAAAAACTGACAAATATTTGAATGGTTTAGGTAGTAATAATATTACCGATATATTTATTTATTCAAAACCTAGAGTTATCTTTCAATATTTACCAAAAATGTATCATTTTTATTTCTTCAAATAGATCATTTTTATAGATACTTAATTGTGTTTTTATACCAAATTTTGGTTTAATTTTGTATCAGGAATTATGAATATAATGTTGTAAACCTTTTGTATGTGAAGAAGTTTCTGTTATTCCTTAATCAATAATTTGATTTATCAATCAGTATTTTATATTCTGAAACATTTAGTTACTGCGAGAATGGAATAGTTAGATTTCTGTAAAAGTATTAGGTATTTGTACAATAATTTGGGGAAAGTATTTCTACCTAATATGTATAGCGTTTATTTACGCCTGAATAAATGCAATTTGTAGTGTCTATTTACGCCTGTTTAACTGTAATACTAATACTCTTTCCATGTTTCTTTTTTATCAATAAAAATAATATGAATAAGATTTGATTTTATTGTGCCGCATTACAAAATAACTTGGAATAAATTATGAAAAATTTATTTCAGAAAAAAACATTTTATTGAAAACTACAGGATATATACGAAATTAAAAATGATAAATTAATCATTCTACAATCTATTTCTAAATTTATAGTGACTTTTGAACCTACATACATAATTAAATAGTAGATACAATCTATACAAGCTAAATCAAATATAACGAGATTTAAACATTTTAGGTAAATAATATAAATATTGTATAATCACGACCCCTCAGTCAGCTGTTTTCTGTATATGCGCCCCTAGCGGAGAAAATTCCCACTACATTGACAAAACGGAAAATCGATTGTTGTATGACAAGCACGCAGTTTGTAGTTGTAGTAATCATATTTTTAAACTCTACTTATTCAAATATGTTGCTTATAATTTGTATTCATAAATAAATATTTTATGTCTAAATAACAGTTATTATTAGACGCGTTTTCGCTTTAAAATAAGATATTATATGGATTAATACACTGATTTCACATAGTGCTTTTGCATACAAGCCTAGTGATAAGTCATGGTGGTGATATTATGAAGTGTTGTAAATGTATTTAAAATAATACTAGTTACACTTTTAATACAGTATTTATTTTTATGGATAGTAATATAATTTAATTCATCGATTCATTACATTAATAATACCTACGTAATCTATAATATGGCTTTTAGTGCAGCGGCACTTTTAAAAGCGCCTAGTGCCTTAGAACAGCTATTGGAAGAAATCAACTTTCAAAGGACGAAAGAAATGCGACAGTTGTTAAAAGATGGTGAGCATTTTTCTTTATTGATTAATTAAGTATGTTTAATGCAAAATGGATCTTTAACCTTAAATTTTTGTTTGACATTATACTACATAGACAGATATTCCTAGATAGGGTTACCATATCTCAGGATTTGTCCTGAGATTTCAAGATTTTTCGACTTTTCTCAGGATTGCGGCCGGATTTCGCAAATCTCACTATATCTCAGGATTTTCAATAAAACACAGCTTACATTTTAAAGATCTCTTTAATTAAAAATTAGACAAACTAAAAATAATCTTCCTTTGGTAATAATCCAAGTAGGTACTTAATCAGTTTTATCGTACTTAATAATATGTGAATATAACTTTTTAAGTAAGTTTTTTTCTTTGATTATTGATTTATAAAATGCCTCACATGTTAAACTCATCAAATTATATTGAACTAAAAGTAAGTATAGCTCGAACTGAAGACACCTTTAGTCGGTTTCTTTCTTTCGTCCATTGAGCCCCCGTGATAGAAAACTCTTTCTACGTTTGCATTCTGGGCTGTAATTGCAAATATATATTGACAAATATGCAGTATCTCTGGTAATCGTGAATTACCTATTGTCTTGAAAATATTTGCCCACAACGCATGAAGCATTACGTCAAAGAATGCTTCTTCCTGTTTTGTTAAAAAACTATTCACAGATGCAATTTTATCGAATAATTTCACATCATTGATGTGTACTCCTTTTCAACGCGTGAGCTAGATCCGCAGTGTATAAAAACGATAATAATACGTTTGAGAGAAGATTCTCAAACTGTATAAAATCTCAGGACTTTTCCATGAAACCAGGCCTTTTCTTCGGACCTTTGATTTTTTCATCTGGTGACCCTATTCCTAGACAAAAATTTTACAGTGCTATTATATCTCTTTTCTATGGCGATATTTTATTCATTCGAAGAGTAGACAGACTATACCAGGGGTGGCCAACCGGTCGATCGCGACTATTAGTCCAGTCGATCGTGGCAAGGCAAAAAATATAAACATACATAAATACTCCAGTGAGGTTAGGACGTAATCACCAACTGCTGCACGCATCACGTTACGTTTACATTATCACGTTACTTTATGGATCTAGATTTCTGGGCATTGGTTTCCAACGAGAAATATCCATGTTTGAAGAAATGTGTTGAACAATTGCATTCGTGTTTTGGTTTAACATATTTATGTGAGTCAGCATTTTCCTATTTAAAACAAACAAAAAATAAACACCGTTCTCGCTTGACAGCCGTTCATACACTGGATTCTATAAGGTTGGCAATTTCCAACTACAAACCTGATTTTGCTAATCTAGGGGATTTTGCTACGCAGTGCTCACACTATAATATACATAAGTAGTTACTAAGAATAATTTTCAGTTTTATGTTTTCCCTCTTAATAAAATATAAAATACTACTTAATTGTGTACTGAAATATGCTGTTTCATTTAAAATTTCAAGAAGTATGTAATTGGTAGGTCGCACAGGGCTTTCTCAGTAAACAGTAGATCTTGGATCAAATCAAGTCGGCCACCCCTGGACTATACTAATTATTATATTATACATGCTTTTGGCGCAAAATATTGTTTCGGAGACAAAACTATATATAATCTTTCTAATAAAAAGTTACAAAGCAGTTTAAAAATGCAAATTTCCATAAATTCCCTTACTAATTTTACTTTTAACGCAATTTCTCTAAAAAGGCAAAAAGAAACTAACACTCTATTACATTGTTTTTTATAAAATACGAGATCTACTTAATTTATACATTAGCTATTCTTTTGAAGCGTATTATCAACAATATTAAAATTAATAACGTCTTCGTTTCCACCATTATTGAGTATTATTTGAGTCAGCTGATTTCAGAGCTGACCGGCTCCCTCATCCAAACAAACTTATACTAAATTTAAATATTAATGTAAAAACTTACATACATACATACATACATACCATCACGCCATGTCCCTCGCGGGGTAGGCAGAGAGAACAGAACGCCACACTATTCTATCTTGACATACATTCACCGCCTCGTCAACATTCATGCTACGTCTCATGCATGTTCTTCTATTGTTCAGACTTCTAACATTTCCTTCTTTCAGAATATCGTTCACATGGTCGTGCCATCCGTAAAAACTTAGGTTCTTATTTAGCTTGGATTTTCAAAATTATAAATCTATTCCAAAAAAAGATTATTAAAGTTTTTCTACAGTTGGTTTTTAATAATCCAACTGTCGATTCGTTCAAGAGAATTTAATTCTCTTTAATGAATCGAGAGCCAAGACGCATTTATGAAGGAACATTTTGTATGGTGTAGTGCAGTGGTCCCCAACCTTTTTGTCGCCGCGGACTGGTCAGCGTTTGATAATTTCACCGCGGCCCACTGTGGGTAGGGGAGAGTCACATGGGGGGGGGGGGTCACATTGAATGTAGATTTTTTTAAATAAATTTTATTATTTAATAAGGAAATATTATTTTTCAGAGAAATATAAAAATTAAAAATAAACAGTAAAGAAAAATGTATTAAAAATAAACAATAAACATAAAGTGATAAATTGTGGTTCCTCACCATAAAAAACAAGGTGGTTGGGGAGGGAAAATTCGCTAAAAATATTTATTCATAATAAAATATAATATTTTTTTTATTTTTAAGAGCGAATTTAAATTATGATTGTGGTACATAAGTTGTAGTGACAAATAAAAGTAGTAAAGAAAATAGAAAATACAAGGTTTGTGGGGAAAATTAAGAAAAAATATGTAATAACAATGAAGGATTACTCCAGACTTTGAGATTTTTTTTTTTGATTCATGATTTTTTTCTTTATTTTTAAGGCTCAACAGGAAGGCTGAAAGAATGTTTCGTGTTGTCAAGAAAGAGAAAATAATTTTGATAACGCTTACAGTTTAATATTAGGATTTTAATGTTATTATGAACTTGCATATATATTAAATTGTAAGTTATTTGTTTATTTTTCTTTAAAAGTTTTTATTTTGAAGATTTAATTGTTTGATTTAATAATTAAATTAATCGTGTTTAAACATACATTCAAAATAAAATACAGTAACCCCTTAAAAATGAATACACAAAGATAATCTTAAATTATAATAATATTAAAACTATTTTGAAGTTTACATTAAATAAAAATTACTAAACGGAAAAAAATAGAATTAGAATAAAATTCAAACTAAATAAAACTCTACAGATAAATGGCCTTTCTTAGACCAATCAAGAGTTTTGAAAACATCTTCGAGGGGCAATGTAAAAAGTTTGGGATTTTAGTGCTGTGGTGGCAATCTCAGGGTACTCCGCCATGACTCTGATCCAGAACACTGGCAGACTTGTAGTCTCGAACATAGTTTTAAGGCTGCCGTCATTTGCAATATTCAGCAGTTGGTCTTCTTCTTTCACAGGCATGCTAGATTCGCGAGGTTTATTGCAAAATGGGTCCCGGATCCATTACTTACCAGTCCGTGGGTTATTTTTTGTTGGGAAGTAGCGCTCAAACTCTTTCAAAAGTAAAGAGAGATGATCTTGCACCAACTGGGAGATTGATTGCTCTGGTTCAGTCTCGCCTAAAATTCCCACCAATATCTGGAACATATCCAAAACGCCTCTGTTCACGCTCCGTTCCCACAACTCCAGTTTGGCTTTAAATGCAGCTACTTTGTCTGCCAACTTGAAAATTGTTGTCATTTTACCCTGATGGGATAGATTCCTGAGGACATTCGGAGCAATAAATGTTAATGAAATTCTTCGTTGCGGCGATATTTTTTTCACTCTCTCAGTTTCAAAGTCGTAGAAAATACTATAATATGTATGGAGGTATTAAAAAAATATGTCGCCGTAGAGAAAAAATTCTTGAACATTTTATGCTTCAAATAAATTCAGTTAAATTAACTCAAATACTTATTAACCATTAACACGCTGTATACCCCGTTTTTCAATTTTTAAGTATACATAAGATCTCGAATCTCGATCGATAGACGTCTCGACTCCGATCTTCGATCGACAGAGGACGACTTTCGACATCAATGACGTGTTTAAATACGATTTACCTTATTTAAGTTACGATAAGACCGCCTTCGGAGTCAAGGAGCGACCAGTTTGACAAAAAACGACTCCGCATCGGGCATGCATATTATGGCAGTGTGGTGTTGTTTTACTTCGAAGGTATTATGTAGATGGTAACTTAGCGGGAAGGGGTTTTTAACAGAATAATTATTTTAAGCTATATAATTGACGAATTTTTCAAAAAAATAATTTGATATTTAAGCAGGCGGCGCGGTCCACGGCCCGGTACCGGGCCGCGGCCCATAGGTTGGGGACCACTGGTGTAGTGGACTTTTTGCATGCCAAAAACACCAGCTTAGAGGCTTCGTAGCATATAATATGTTCTATATTTGGATGAATTAAGAATTTGAAGTAGAACATTTTGTGTGTGTGTCCTCCTCCCTTATAACTTTTGCTCCGCTCAATGCACAGAGCCTAGAATTTCAAAATATATAGATAATTATAGGCCTACAAAACTTTCATACTCAGAATTTTGAATTTTTGTTTCAGTCAGGGGTTATCAAATTTTGAAGTTTTACTATATTTTACCATATACCTATCTCAAAAACCATAAAAGCTAGAACATTGAAAATTGGTATGAATATAGACAAATACAAAATCTCAAAATTGTTTTTTCAAAAATATTCCTAGTTTGTCAAAAATTTTACTAAGAAATTTTTTTTTATGATAAATAGAAAAAAATATCTTAAAATATTCAATAATTTGGATTTATAGGTTTATAGTTTAGTACGTATGCTTCAACTATACCTACATACTATCACTATCGACAGTTGGATCTCATGTGTTACATGCAACTAGTTTATAATACTTATTACCCTCTATTCATGTGTACTGTTATCTTTATTGTGCTCATTTGTTGTACACAAACACATTTGATTTGTTTAGACTGGATTATTGTAATGCTGGTATGTCCAAGTGTCAGCTTAATAGATTATAACTAGTGTGTAACGCAGCTGTGAGGCTGTTAAAATATGCCAAATATTACCTCTTTTTCATGAATTCATGCCTCCTGACCTCATCCTCCCACCTCAGCCTGGGTCTTCCCACTCGTCTTCTTCCACAAGGGTGTCCGTTCAGTATTCTTTTGGGGACGCGTGATTCTGGCATTCTTTGTACGTGTCCAGCCCATCTCAACCTAAGCAGTTTTAAATGTGTTAAGATGCTTGGGGCCTGGTATATTTCGTACAGCTCGTCATTTGTGCGAATACGCCATTGGTCTCCCTCTTTTACCGGTCCACGAAAGAGTTATTTTTGTTATACTACCGCTTTTGTTGTACTTCTTCGGGAAATTGTTGCCATAAACATCTTATCTTTTCAATGATTAAATTCTCATCATTTGATTATTTCGAGATTGGTGTATGGAGATACATGCTATGTTTCCTTTTTTTTTTTAATGTAATACACACCCGCAACCCTGTCGCTGGTTACTCCACGTTGTGGGATATACCTTGATGGCATTGATGTATCATTATATTATGGGTGTTGAAAACAAGAGTCAAAAGTTTCACAATTCATTATAGTTTTTACTTACTTTTTCGTGTTTGATTAGTTCCAGTCTACCAACCTTTCAGATATAACTTGTATTTATTTTTAAAATAAAATAAAAAAATGGTTGATGCACACTCCTCATTTCCATAGATGTGCATTTATCAAAGATGTGCAAACGTATAATATTATAATAGCCTACAATTGCAATTTGAAAATCTAGACAAACATTTTGTAAGTTCTATCAGCAAAAAAAACACCTGTAAGATACCATAATGTAGAAAAAACGTTATTTTTCTTACATGTTATGCACCTTTTAATTTTTTTGTATTCGCAAGCTTTTCAATAAAAGTGTTACGATAATAAAAAAAAATATCAAAATCGGAGCATTTTAGCTTAGAAATATTTTAATCACTTTTTGTAAAATCACTACATATACTATCACAGCATATCCCACAATGTGGTGTAACCAGCGACACGTGTGCGGAGGTGCATAAGGAAGCACGACACATTCGTGTATGCCCACAAACTAGTCTCGTCTCACCTAAAAAGGCTACATTCAGAATAGCTGGTGAACCTCTTTGTTGAACTATGTGAGATGTTATTTTGCCTGTTGTATTTTTGACTACCCAGCTCTTACGGGACATCCAAAAATGATGGCAATAGAAAATAGTGGAATAGCTATTCTAAGCTGGTGCCTCACAGCATATTTTTTAAACAGATAAAAGATTGATATTCAAAAAAAAATATGTACATATTTAAAAAAAACCAAAGATCGAAGTATATTTTTTGGCTACGACTATTTACACGACTCAACCATAGACGAAAACCAAAAATAACCACAGAAAACGCAGATAAATCAAGTTATAAAAATATTTACCTTTGTTTATACTTTGTTATAATTGTAGATCTCGATGAAAAAAATGATTTATAAAATTAAGTAAATGTAATAAGATGCCAATATTATTTATTTTTTCTTCAAGTTGGTTTCCATGATGTATTTATGACCATTGAAAAAATGACAAAGGTAAATATTTTTGTATTTTGATTTATCTGCGCTTTCTATGGTTATAAATGACCTAAAAACATAGACGACGTCAGAAAATTTGTCGTGTAAATAGACACTTTGGCGGGAAAACGTTTTTCCCGCCAATTCCGGTCGTAAAAATAGTGGCACCGATATTTTTTTCAGCTAATATTATTTCCTGATTGAAAGGATAACAGTTATTTTTTGTTATGTGTTAAGATCATTCCTTTTTTTTAAATTAATAAATATTTCCTGGGGGGCAAGTCTGGTCCAACCGGCGAAATCAAAACCCTCGTGATTACCCATATCATGGAAATAATTATCATATGGAGTTCTATGACATCTAAAGATATTATAGAACTCTATATAATAATTATATCCATGAAATGGGTAATCGTGAGGGTTTTGATTTTGCCGGTTGGACCAGACTTGCCCCCCAGGATTAAACCAGTTAAATGTGAATACTTGCGCTGTAGGTTAAAATTAGATCATTATGAACATGGGTCCACAGGTTTGCTAGATCACTTCACCAACTCTTTTTGTCGTTTTCAAACCAACCTTTTAATTTCCATTGTATTACAGTGTTTAAAATAAGATTTATCATGTAAGAAAACCTATAGAATAAATAAACCAGTCTTTGCATTAGCAGGGTGCCCAGGAAAAATGCAGGCTGTTTAGTCAACACGTCAATTAAGCAATGGAAAAGAAAAGATGAAAGATGCACGTGAAAGGCAACTGTCACTTCCATTACATTGACATGTTGACTAGGCACCCTGATTAGTAAAAGAAAACATAATAAATTTATATTCATAAAAAAAACAGGAAGTTTTTGAAATAAAACAGTTCAACATTAAGATCATTTCTGATCATAAGAAATCGCAATTGTCTTTTAAAAACTAAACTTTGTTTTGTTCAATCTATGTACTCCATGAAGTTATGATACTATGGTATGGCGTATTCCTTATGTACTTTTAATATAACATTATACCCAGTGGAGGTTGCTAACTAATAAGCTTAACGGTTCGGTGGAGCAAACACACTTGCATATTAAAATCCAAAATCTGGATCAACTTTCTTTCGATGACAATGTGTTGAGAGGGTCTGTGTCATGGTGTTTTAAATATGTTTTTATTTCTTTAATGTGGAAAAATAACTTTTACTTTCAAGAGAAGTTATGGGAATTGAACATATAAGTTTCGAAAGTTTAACGGATTTTGAAATATACTCGGCAAGACCATTTTATAATAATATTAGTTGTAAAATTGAAAAAGTGCCGTCTGCCTCCCTAAAATCGCCATGATTGTAAATTGACCAAATATCATTTTTCAATATAACGCAAAATCCATACACAAATTACATTAATAAACATCCATTTAGAAAAAATATACAATAACCAATGTGCTATAATAATTTGATTTAAACAAACTTACACAACAGCGAAATGCGCGCCGCCTTACATAGAATCGTCAAACTAACATACATATTGTACCTACATAGCTCATCGGTGCGGCGCGCCAAAGTCCTCTAACATTTGTATGAGATATCCATCATTTCACGAGCCAGTACGTTATCTTAATTTCCATACACTTGTTGTAGTATATGCGGTGCGCTTTGAATAACTCACCACAGGTCCGGCACCTTTGCATAGTTTCAGGCGTTTAAGTAACCCTCTCGATACTCGAAATTTTTGTCTTCATTCTTGCACTTACGTAACAAGTTATTTGGTATTTTTTAAACCATGTTTGTTGATACATAATTAGGATCTTGCTTTTATATTATTTTACCGGTTCAGCGCTCCAGCGCACGCAAGGAGCGTCCGCCATTGATTATACCTGGATGGAATACTTCTCAACCAAAGTAATAATTTGTGGCATTTTTACTTACATGGGCATTAACAGTATTTCGCAGTCTCTGATTTATTATTAAATAACCTAAGAATATTTATACTAAATGTCAAAAAAAAAAATTACCTGGCAGATTTTTAAATGAACATTTTCTTTGGAATATTCAAGTGATCTGTCTAGGTATCCTAGACAATTTGCCTATTTTTGTTTTAATGTCTATGGTATACTCATATTAGGATAGCCGTCTTCACACCATTTTTGTAAACCTAACCTACAAAAGTTTGGTAAGGTTTGTTTGTAGTTATAATTGCGACTGGCGTGAGCCAGTTGCATTATATATTAAAAAAAAAAGTAACTAAAATATTAAAATAAATGACTTAATTGGTACCAAACTTTTGTAGGTTATGTTTAAAAAAAATGGTGTGAAGACTAGGCTATCCCTCATATTAATTTGTAGTTTGGACAAATAAAGACACAGAAGATAACATCTTTTTAACACATTTATATTTACATAAAACAGTCAAAACTAAAACAGAACAGCAAAACTTATATTAATTCATGATCAAAAATGGGAATGTACATATGCAAACATAATATTGCACAATATTTAAAGTATTGTATAAAGCACACCTTACACGAACGAGGTTTTCTACGCGATTTGATTTTCAACGCTTAAAACAGCATCCAAAGTTTTGTTCCAGTGTTTTATCTTTCTCTCATATTCTTTGTTTGACTTTGCATTTTTGACTAACCGGCATTTGACGAATTGGACAAGATTTTTTGGATCCTCTATTTTTGTTTTAAAACATTGCTCTCTGGTCGAGATATGCGAAATAAACAAAAAATACAACGAACGTCAAAACCAACACAAATGGCAGCCATGTTGCCTGGTCGGCAACGAATAATTTTACAGATTTCTGTTTTACGAAAAATGATACAAAGTAAGTTGAAAAAAAAAACACATTCTATTTTTTTTCACACCGCGTTGAAAACCTTGTCCATGTAAAGTGCGCTTAAGAATCCATTTAAAAACAATCAGATTTTTTAATATAAAATCAACATAGAATTTGTTTTGCGAATAAATAGAAGCAAAAAGAATCAAACAATACACATGTACTTAAGAATAATAAAAAATAACTAACATATGTATAAATAATATTTTTCAAATGATGACGATGAGTGAAGAATGTAAATAAGATTGAGATTCATTTGAGATTCACACTGAATCAATAATAATATCTCCTTAATTAATATAATCCATTGACTGTTTATGTTAACAATGAAAACATTTTTTTAAGATTCTCCAAGAATAGTCGTAGATATATTATATATTTAATTCAACACAAATTAGTCGTCACATTGTATAATATAATGTTTACTGAACAATGAAATCTTACTAAATTAATATCAAGAGTTCGTTGCTAAGGCAGTATAAAGCCAGACATACCTACCCTTATATTCTACATAGGGTAGGCTTAATCTATGAACATTTATAAATTATCTGTAAAGGCACTTCTTCATTCAATGTAAAAATATTTTTTACATCTTTATGTGTATAGTTTGGTTATGTGCTCGCTATATACTCATACAATGGATATGTAATCAAAAAATATAATATATACGAAGACAGTCCATTCAGTATAGTAATATTACAAGATACACTCAATCTTTAGGTTTCCTTGTTACAATTTATTGTAAATCAGACAAACATTGTATACATAATAAAGATTGTAAAAGGTATAGTAAAATACAAATGGAGAATCACGGAGTCATACATTATACAGGTTGTCTCATCTTATTATTTTAGATTCGGGCTTTGTAGTTCTACAAGGAACCACTTACTGGACAGATTTGTTTGTGCGTCACTTTTTGTTTCAAGATGAACAAGCTATTGACTGTGATGATCTTTTATTTTTTGTAAGAAAGAAACATGTCAAAGGATCTTCCAGATATTTACCCAAATACGAGGTAAGAAAACAAATAAATATTTATATTAGATATATCATTATTTATAAATCATTTCGCTATTAGTATATCGTCAAAAAAATTAATTCATAACAAGAATTTTATGCACTTTTAATTTGGTATATACAAAAATATATTTCATTTATTCAATTTTCATTTCCAATGGAAGGAGACAAATTTTGGAAGTAAAGATGATTTATACAATTTATCTGTTAGTTGCAATCAGATAGGTTAGATTTGTCTACGCAGAAACTAAATCTGCATAAAATATAACACGAGACATTGAAGAGTAATGAGAAGAATAACTTACAAATAGATACCACGGTAGAAAGCTAAGCAAATACACTGATGTAAGGTAAGCATACATAGTCAAGTAATCATCACAATGGGTCCCTAGTCTTTCTAAACTATTTCATAGTCTAACTATGTATTTATTTTCATAGCAAATATCAACTGATATGATATCTATTTCTTTTTACTTTTGATCATCATTATTTCCATTGCTGAAAATACTTCTCCACCAATATATTCCGAAACACTCACGGGCAAGCAAGTGTTCACAGCCATTGATTGCTGTAATAAATAATGTTACATTTATAAAAAAACAAAATTTATCACATTCATACATAAAAGTAGTATAAAACCGTTTCTACAATAAACATTGTTTCCAGTCATCCATCGGTGAATTAAGAAAGGATTCTTAAAACCGTCACTACATAAACATTATATTTTCAGACATCCGTGGATGTATTCAGAAAGGATTCTAAAAAACTGCCAATCGGAGATCCTGACATTGATTGGGAAGAGACAGTTTACCTCAACCTGATCATCCATCAGTTTGACTACACTCTTACCCTGGCTATATGTACCAGGACAAGTCCCAAAGAGCTTCAAGTCCTTAAGAGACATTCTCAAAAGGTAACACAACAATATTATTTTATTTTTCACCTTCTTTAAATTAATTTACCAATTAAAGCACATTTATTTAAGTTTATGCCACCTAAATAATATTACACTAATGTTTGAATGAAAAGAGTCTATTTTGGCAGCCTCTATAGGCTCACTATCACATTAGACCACATCCCAGGATTTAGGTTCTAGACAGACACTGCGGTGCGAGGGCACTAGCTGAGTCTACTGAACAGTTTGGCTTTGGGCCATGGTAAAGGCCAATTGTACTGTCGCGGCACCTGTCCACGAACATTTTTCTCAAAATAACTGAATATAAAGAACCACCACTCTCGGGAAATCATTCCATGTGTCCCTTGTCTCAGTGGACGTGCCGCTAATGTGTGATAGGTCCAGAATAATCTGGTGGTAATGTAATACGCTATTACCACATCAACTACATAATGAGCGTGTGCTAGAAGAATTAGTAGAATACCTGCCAAGGCAGCAGCCCACGCTGCCCAATGTAGTGCGAATCCTCTCCTTGGACTGTATTCCGCTATCACTAGATAACTTAATACCAAAATCATCGTGTGGCCACTGTATATAGAATCTCCACAGTATATATGCTTTCCATTAATAGACAGTCCGAATCCGGAAAACAAATACACCATTCTTTCGAATATAAGTAACGGCGTTGTATGATTAGATTTTGGACTGCAATAGTATGTAGTACTTGAGATTGGTAACACTGTCACAAACATGGTCACCGAACGATACAAGTATAATAATCCTACCAGAAGGAACACTCTTCGAGCGACGATGAAACGGTACTTGTGAAATACAATCAAAGCTGTAGCAGTGGCCGTAGATAGCATGATGAGGATCTCCGAAGCATTCAGGGCCCATTCAATGGGAGCTACATTGTCTAAAAATATATCTGGTAGTGGACCGTACTGAGTTCTGTCTGGCACTTTCTCATGTGTCATGGACAATGAGAGCATGTTGATACTGACGCAAGCGAATAAAAATAGGAAGGAGAATACAGTCTTCCATATCTCTTTGGGATGACGTTCTTCTCTTCCGACTGGCGGTTCGGAGATCTGGAAGTCTCCGTTCGACAGTTGATGGGGCGAAGGGGGGGCATCCTCAGGGTCCGGGTCTGACTCATCGGTTGGTAAATTGAGGCAGGTGTCCTGCTTGATGCAGCGCGCTAGCAGCGGCTGCCTCTGCAGGCGCTCCGCAGCGCTGGGCATACCGCGAGCATCCGCTGACCTGCTGCCTTCCGATTCTTGTTGATTTTGGGAGTTTTTTAAATTGGCAAACTTGGCCTTGGAATTATTGTTTAGGTCATTTCTCCGGAGAAAAGAGTTGCGGTTGGCAGTATCTAAATAGGTGGTGTCGGGTGCGATATCTTCATCACTGTTATGTATATAGATGGGTGGCGGTGTGGGTGGTTGTAGTTTATGTGGCTCAGTGGAGAGGTAAGAGCGGACAGACTGCACCAGAGGTTGGGCTGTTGCTGCACCTCCAAGTGGTACATCCGGGGATGGAGAACTCCCGTTAGACACAGTCATCCACCCGCACTGTGCCTGCGCCACAAAACTACCTGAAAAGAAAACATATATATATATATAATATATAACATATATTTCTAATTTCATTTCATATTCATTTCTGCGTGTAAATCATAGTTCATATAACTCAATTTCAATTTACATTTTTACACATATCTTTTGTTCGTTTGTAATTACATAGTTAATAGCTATCTAAAAATTCAGTATCTAAAAAGTTGCAAAGAAATCTTTATATTAATAAATACATAATAAGTAAGCAGAATATGGAAAATTGTCTTTTTCACAAATAATTTACACCGTATAATTTTTTCAAGGTATCTTTTTTAAAATTATATCAATAAAATTATAAAATAAAGTTCTATGTAGTTCTGACAACCAATTCCCGTTCCATAGTAATCCATATTGTGGTGGTAACCCACATTATAAACCTATGTAGCAAGAGTATTCTATATAGAAAATTTTAAAAATCAAATATCTAAATTGAGGGTTTTCATTCCGATGTTTGATCGACCCCCAGATTATGTTTTTTATCAAACCCTAATGACTTGAAATAAAGATAATTTTTTAGACAAATTATCCACATAAAATATCCATTATAAGCATATACTTTACTATATACCTACTCAAGGGTCTTAACAAAATATTTAAAAAAATCACTTATGATTGAAAGAAAGATTTTTTGTAATAAAACTGAAATTGGAAATAATATCAAATAAATATGCAATTCTTGACCTATTTGTTACAAAAGAATCACAATCCGTGCAAAACATTTTTATTGGATGGACTCAAAACATTTTGGTTGAAAAAGGAGAATATAAAAAGAAATTAAATTATGCTTCTAAGCTTACTTTTTAATGCCCGATGATATATTTTTACAATTTATTGTATCATCCATCCATTAAAATTATTTTAATTTGTCCACTTTGTTAAATAACCTGCATTTAATAATAAGATTAAATGTAATAAACTTTTTTAAGTTATTACATATTCAATAAAAAATCTTTCATTTTTTGTAGAAACTATTTCGTGTAATGTATAATTATCAGAGGTAAGCAGAGTGAAACGGTAAAACGATTTAATTTCGCGTCTTCTTTAATATTCACTAGCACTAAAAAGCCTGTGTTGATGATTTCATTATTTTTTTCATAGAATATGTGTACATTTTACAAATTTCTCGTGCGTATTATTCGTAAACAAAACTACACGCAGTATAGATAATAATATATTATTCAAGTCTTATGAATATGTTTTAATTGGTTATTAAGATAAAAATAAAGGTAGAAATAACGGATATAGAGATAAGAAATGACAGTCCATATTTTATATTCATCCGGAAATGTCACAACGGACACGACACCTTTTCTGTCAGCGCATTCGCATACGAACGGACAATAAACTTTAATAAAGGACATGCCGGATCGATTAGGAGACTCATAATAAAACCTATACAGACACAGTGAGCGACTGGATAAAGAAAACCCACCTTTGGCAACCGAATTTCTAGAGCATCATCGGCGGCGAGGCAATATATCAATACTTGTCTTACATGGTAAACTTCATAACACACATTTGCAGTCTAAATAACTAACTTTGTTAACACTTAAATATTATTCTTATTTTAAATTGAACACTCGAGTACACTATTTAACTTTTATTTTGGTAGCTGTCATAAACATAATGCTATTTTCACAACGAAGAACGGCGTTCGTCGTAAAGTTAGCGACTGCGATTGATTGGGGGAAATGAAAATACAATGAGCGAGTTTGGTGACGTCAGGTTGAACTCGGTGCACGCAGTCGCGTTGTAGTCCACATAGTACATAGAGTAAACCACTACTGCCACCTACCGATGGATGGAGAAGACTACATTCATTCTTGGAATAGCGCCATGTGAAGAACAAGGAAAAAACATCTCCCTGCGCTTTTCTTTTTCTCTGATACTCATTTGTGGATGGCGGGTGACAACGCTTCATAATTATACGGGAATCATCAATAATTTGGAGATTTTTATTTAATAGTTTCATAAATGCCTTTTCAAAATATAAACATATAACAATAATGTATTGTTTGATTCATTACTAGAAAATACATCGTCGATTTTTACTCCTCACTACCTCAAGGGGATATAAGTGGGGAGTTGTAAATTCGCAATTTTTAAGGTTATTTTTTATTGCAGATTATCAACTATGTAGTATCATGCTGAGATTGTATTCTGAAAGTTTCATCACAATGCATCTGTGTGTGTATGCTATGTTAATCAACTTGTAAACTAAGTTTATTTTTTTTATCAATTTATGCATATTGGCGAGCATCTTGTAAAAGTTTTAGCAAACGATAAAATAACATAAGGAACAACAAAATATGATCAATACTCTCCGCTTTCCTTCTTTTGTAGTTTTGTTTAAGAGTTATCATTCTTATTTATTCAAAGGAAAATTAAACTGATTCTTACATAGATACTTTACTAGTCTTTAAATTCGGTAAACAAAAAGTGAGGCGCATACCTCACTTAATTCTTGCCGCACTTTAGTTACTTACAATAAAAATGTTATAGTGTTCGGACGTATTGTCGTAGTCAAAATGTAAAACATGTAAAAATTACACTAGAACTGTAACGAAAGAAAGATATATGATTTCATGCTGCATATTTATTCGATAACTAATATTTTTTTTTACGGCGCTGGCCGATTTACTAATGATATTAATAACAATTAAGCACTACAAATAATAACACTCAATAGGCATGATGACTAATTTTGAAAAACTATCTCACGATGTTTTTACGCATTCACTATTTTCAAATATATATACATTTCTACATAAAATAAAGGTTTAGTAGCAAAAATCGCCATTTTAAAATCAAATTTGACATTTACGCCAAAAAAAGCTTGTAGTATCATGGCGGCTGCCGACCCTGACGGTGACGTCATGGTATCGTAAACTGCATATCACTACTATATGTAATATATGTGTTCTAAGACGATTTGTGTATTTATAATCAATTCAAAAGTGCATAAGTGTTGTGCGGTCTCTAAATGTACAAACACGACGAAAAAAACACCTACTGAGGTATTTGTTTTCGTCCCACGCGAAAAAAAGAGAAATAAGTGATTAAATTTCGCACGGCGAGACACAAGTGAATTTTATTAAGTACGCGTTTACAATGAAGTACAGTATTTGTTCCCCCACTTTTAGCTCTCAATAATATAATATTTACCATTATTTAGGCAATAAGCATATAAAGAACTTCATTAATGTCCAAACGTCAAAATAGGCCATCATAAGTTTCCCGCATATGTTTTTAGCTTATGAACACATAATGTAGAGAGAAGAAGGAGCATATTTTATCGATTTTCGAGATGTAAGTTGTATTTAAATTACAGATAAATAAAGTACTTATATGTACTTATTATTAAGTTTTTACGTTTCGAAATTCTGATGAACAAAAGTCTTTGTTCGACGCAAAGAAATATCCGACCATCAAAAGTTCCATTCTAGTTAAGAGTAGTTAAGACAGGCAGAAAAATAACTACTATGGCTGCTATTGCTAAAAATAACGATAGCAGATAAATATAGCTTGTTATGAACACAATACAAATAACGAGCGCTATGTAATAATTCGTATGCTGCTAAAATTGTAACGATGTTTTAAAACGCATGCTTCGCGTAATCGCCGTCGTTTCGCAAATCGCTTCATTGCATGAAAAAAATATAGCTTGCTAGTTTAGTTTGGCAGTGACCAGCATCATAACATGTCGAACGTTCGTCAGCTCACCATCGCGTGACAAAATTGTAGAATACTAAAACTAAATTAGTTTACCATACGTTGCGAGCGTTCATTATTTATTTATTTATTCAATAAAAACTAAGTTACATACAAAATACAATTAACATAGGCCCGATATTACAGTCGGCCCTCAACTCATTGAGTTTGCCAAACTCAAGATTAATGTTAAGGGGAGATTGAATCCATTTCCGTATTACAGTGCAATATGACATGTCAGTTACTAAATCTTCAATTATAGACATATTTCACTTTTTCTGTGGTTATTATCTGTCAAATTTAAATAACCTCAAATAATACGAAATACAAAACGGGACGCTACGACTTTAAATACCATTGTTTTATTATCCAACATGGTAAATTTAATTTTTTTCACCAAAATAATGCTTTTAAATGCCCGTGTTCGTTTCAATACGGCTGTCAGTTTGTGTGGCGCCACCTTCGATACAACACTGAAACTACACACGTTGCCTAACGCCTCTAGTGATAGAAACTGAAACTACACGAGTTGCCTAGCCAATGACAGTTGACTCACAGTTAAGTACTTAATCTGCCAGAAACGTTGAGTTAAATATTTGTCGTTTTAGTGACGTATTTGAGGGAAGATTAGGTCTAAACGGACACTGTAATACGCTATATTTTTGTAAAACTTGAGTTTAGCTCTTAAACTGACACTGTAATACCGGCCCATAGTGTCCCCCGATAGGTAGGCGAGTATCTAGGTAAATTGAAACTATTTGCTTTGATGAATACTTGTTCCATTTATATTTAATTTGTTTTAGTTTTAAGTATCTAATTAAAATATTCATATATCGATAACACCAAAATAAACATAGTCCAGACCGACAATTAATGCGTATATTGTATTGAAGACTATCAGAAGAATTGACGCGACCATACTATGACGTCGTGCGCTCTGATTGTTTTTTCTCATAAAATGGCGGACTAACACATTTTGTATTTTTATATTTATAATATTATTATTATTCACTCCTATAAATTAAAAAAAAACATTTTTTAAATCTTTATAACCTATTTTATTTTTTAAAATCATAATTTCAATGATTTTTTTCTTACAGTCATCACACCTATTACATATTTTAATATATTAATCATAATATGTATATGAATCATAACAGTTATCCCATATGTATATTAGATTCATCATAATACATTGTGTATTTCCATTTCAACCTCATGTAACACTGTACAACTCCCACAAACAATATAATTACATCATTTTATTTTATAATCAAGCAATGAAAGCCACCAAGTTATTTATTTCTGAAACGTTAAATATTCTCCACCACGTTACAATACTCGGTGCGTGTTATAACAGATGCGTCAACGATTCAATAGAGCGGATAGCGATATTATTTGGTTTATTGTCCCAAATAAACCAAATAAATCAATAAATAAAAATAGCATGTTAAAAATAAGCAGCATATTCCATATAGCTTGTTATGAAAAAAATAGCCATTTCGAACAACACAACAGTTGACAGTAACAAACACAATTGACAGTGACAATATGGTGACGTCATGCGCTCTGATTGGTGTTTCACATAAAATGGCGGACAAACATATTTTGTATTTTTATTTTAATAATATTAATATTATTCGCTCTTTTAAAATGAAAATAAATATATTTTTTCAAATCTTTATAACATATTTTATCTAATAAAATCATAATTTCAATGATTTTTTCTTACTGTCATCACGCCTATTATATTATTATTACCATTATACACTTCTTCAAAAGAATTTGCAGATAAATGCGTAAATTGTAAACTATTTAAAAGAGCAAAATAAAATGCAACGAACGCATCATCAAGCTTTCAATTGGGATTAGTTCACCCATCCAGATACTTAACATATCAAAGGATTAGGCTCTGAGGAGGTCTCTATACTACCTAACAACCCTACTGATTCCCGAATATTAACGGTTAAAAAATCTTAACGATTCTACATGTATTCATTATTACAGATTTTTATTATAAGTTTTTCGATAAATTTATAATTTCTAAATTACGGATTAACGATTTTGGAATAATGCCAGTGGCTGAAATAACGAATGGTAATATTAATCTCGTTACCTAAAGCGGTGTATTTTCTAATTTTTTCATCAAAAGTTTTTTTATAATATTACTAGAATTTGGAATAGCCACGTCGCAAACATATGTTATTTTTTTAATTTTATCATGTATTATTATATCGGGTCTGTTATGTTGAATTGACCGATCAGTTAATATTGTTTTATCGTAATAAAGCGAAATATTATTATTTTCTAAACATGAAATCGGATCATATTCATAATATGGTTTTATGTTTATCGCGTCAATTAATTTATATTTAATAGCTAAATTTTGGTGCATTATTTTTGCTACTTGGTTATGTCTAAATGTATATTTTGATTGCGCGAGAAAAGAACAGCCCGATATTATATGCTCGATTGTTTCCGGAAAAGCCAAACATTTCCTACAACTATCATCTACTACATTTATGTCTTTTATTATATATTTTTGATAATTTTTAGTTTTTATTACTCTATCCTGATTCGCTATTATAAAACCTTCTAAATCCGCGACCAAATCACCAATACTCAACCATTTGTTTGACCAAATGTTGTCAACATAAGGTTGGTTATTAATATGTTTTTTTCGATAGTTATTTTTATTTTGAGGAAACGAGAGAGTAGTCAAGTCATATTACTTTTTCACACAACTATAACTTAATAATATAAGTTCGTCTCTTTCACAGTCATTACTTGGTGTGAGAGCTAATTATAATGTGATTGCACAGGAGTAAAAGAGAAAAGTATGTCTGAATATATGTATTATTGATAAAGCGCCGAATTGAATTTATAAAGCGCCGTTTAGTGACAACCGTGGTCACCTCAAGGGCGCTTTCAGTATGCAAAAAATAAATTAAAATGAGTCTTATAGCTAACACATTGGAAATAGTGAAACATAAAACAAAAAATACGTAAAAATCACGAATCGATCTAGTTATATATATTACATAATCCAGATGAAATTATTATAAAAAATAGTCGATTCAACAGGCATAATATTAAGTAAGGGAAAATTGAACGGAAGAAGGACAATCTGGATACGATTTGCGGAAAAGATGAGTTTTTAATTTCTTTTTTTCACTTAATGTATTCTGCCGTGTGTGCTATTTCTTGGTGAATTGTAAGAATTCATTAAACTGTACCAATTTTGTAGAGCGTTTTCTTCTCATATAACGTGTCTATATATAAAATATCATTGAAGTATAATATTATAAAAATGAACTGTCAAAAGGCACGTAAGTAAAATACAATAAATATCTGGTAACCCTATCAATATATACTTGTATTTTTTTCATAGGGACACGGCTTGATAAACAGCAGATATAATAATATTACGGTTTGTCGAAACGACACTATATTATTATAGTAAGATAATACGATCTTTTCAGTGATGATAAAACGACATTCCAATACGAAAATGCTGCCATTCCGCAATTATTATTTTATTCCATAGTCCATACATATTTCTGAAGGCGTGTCCGGGAGGCACCGATCAAAAACATCATTACTATGGCGTAGACACTGAAACGGTATCGTGGGCGATTGATACACCTTTGTTTGCAAAGTGGAAATATTTTAATCGATTTGCAGGTTCCGGCTCGACGCCATCGAGATTCGCCCGACGGTCGAGACGTCGCCAGCTCGACGTGCCCGGACCGCGACGAATAGCGCCGCTAAAGTTATACAACCGAGGAAAAAGGTTCAATTTCTAACACGTACGCTTCTTGCCCCATCTCTTGAAACAGTAGGTCCCCTTTGTTGTCGGAGGTGCTACGCCGAGATGCTGAAATGCGGTCGGTCTAAAAAGTAGGTTGGCATCAGAGCGAACGAGATGAAAGATCTGACAGACTGCTCACAAGGTCATCTCGGTACACGTGCACTCGGGGAAATATAAACATCTTTCAGGAAGTGAGTATTTTGGTTACGGCGCGCGGCGCGATGGTTTGTTATCGACTTTATCATTGGAAACAAAACCAAACAAATTCTTTGCATGATATTGATATATTAATATAGATACACTAGTTGCGTGTAATACAAGAGATCCAACTAGTTTAGATAGATGGTGGCAGAGTGGTTAGCGCGCTGGATTTGTAATCCAGTGGTTGCGAGTTCGAATCCTGTCACGGCCGATTTCGTTCAACTATATAGCACAAGCATTTATTCTTAATTTAGGGAATATATATGAGGATGATGATGTGACTTATTATTAAAAGGACATTCATTCTTTAAAAAAACTGACGATGGCGATATTATGTACATATATATAGGTATAGGTCGTTGAAGAATACGACGTAACAAATTATTGAATATTTTAAGATATTTTGTTTTCTATAAAAATAACATGTCAGGTTAGGATAATGAGATTTTATAAAAAAATCATGATTGGATAGTGTGGAAGTCGGTCAGTCCTTATTTCCTACCCCGAATATGAAAACAACTTGATGTTTTGTATGTAGGTATGTATGAAGATTGAGTGTCAAACTGTACGAGTCCCCGTAGATATTGTGTATTCTGCCATACAAATTGTATGAAACGATGACGTCACTAAATTCAATTTTTACGAATATAGTTAAAAAAAGTTTGAAATGGGTACTGCTATAATGTATATTTATTTTTATAGAATATTTAATTATCTAGTTGGGGTTTTTTGGCTATCTTCGATATTGTTAAAGAAACTGAGATATAGGCAGTTAAACACAAATTTTTCATAAAAAATGTTTTTGTAATAAAAAAAATAGTTTGAGATACTTATTGTATTTGTCTATATTTATGCTTTTTGAGATAATATGTGGAAATATAAAATTAAAATTCATTCGTTAAAGTTGATAACCCCTGTCTGGAACGAAAATTCTGAGTATAAAAGTTTTTTAGGCTTAAAATTTCACTGAGTTCACCCATATCATAATACTAGTTGCATGTGTGGTATGCTGTGAAGCTTCTTAAGTTAGTGTTTTTTTACTTCAAAGTTGGAAAAATCATGCAAAAAGTCCACTACGCCATACAAATTTCTCGCACACGGGACTAAGTCAATACTATCGATTTATTCAGAGAAATCAATTCTCTTGAACAAATCGATAGTTGGACTATGTATGTAGATGGAAAGATGAATACATTATTACTTAGCTTAGACTATTATAAATTACTATTATTAAACACATTTATTTTTATGAATTTTGGGTATAGAGTGGAACACGTAAAAAATATTACATTTAAAATTTTCAAATAATACTTTTTAACCTCCTTTTATTGACCGCCACATAAAATTGTATTATGTAGGTATTTACAATTTTATGTGGTAGTGAGGTTAGAGATGCATTGGTGTATGATATTCTAATTGATATGAGTTTGAATCCTGCCTCGACTTTATTTCATTAACACATAGCAAAAATTTAAATTAAATCCTATTCTAACATCTCTGCATATTTTCAGATTGGTACATTATACCTACTTGAACTATTAAAATATTATGAATGTAATGTCTGGATTTGGCGATAATTGATTTAAAAATAAATAATTTAAGAAAACAATTTACGATAAACGGTGTTACTACATATCTTCTTCTTCTTCTTCTTTTGAATAGACCTTCAGGTCTGTTTTTTAAGAGGCCTGCTCTTCCTGCGAAGTGGACCCCCAGCTATCCCTCCATCTTTTTGGCGGTCTACCGCGAGGGCGGGTTCCGTGAGGCTGATTGTGAAGCACGATATGAGGAAGTCTGGTGCTGTCCATCCTTTGGACATGACCATACCAGTCCCTCCGCTGCCTGCTCCATCTGATGATATCGTCAACCTCACATAGTTCCCTTATTCTGGAGTTCCTCACTCGGTCTCTCAGGGTTTTGCCTGCAATTGCTCTCAATGTCCTCATTTCTGAAGTCCTCAACATTTGTTTGCTTCTGACTGTGTCTGCTCGTGCCTCTATACCGTATGTCATCACTGGTCTTACGCATGCTTTGTAGATTCTCACTTTGCTTTTTATGGCCATATCCTCATTTTTCCAAATAATGGATTTTAGGGCGCCCGAGACTGCAGCTGCCTTATTGACTTGGCTCTGAATTTCTTCACAGAGGTCAGCATATTCTGTTATGTCAATTCCTAGGTATCTAGGTATGTTACTACATATGATGTGATATTTTCTTTGATATTGTAGGTCAAATGACATTCAATTCCTGACAATTCATAATATTAGTTGAGAAATTAAAACATCAACTGAACATTGAATTAACGTGACTGAATTGTTATTTTTGATACTTGATTCCAGCTTTTATTCAACTTGCGAACATAAAATGTTTGATAAAAGTTTGTTTCTATTATAGTTGGCTTCCGTTTATTTCATATATTTTTTTTTATTTATTAATCGAATCAATTACAATGTACATATAAATTTCAATAAACAAGGTAAACAATTTCCATAATATATTTCATAATAACCTCATTTAATTGAGATAAAATCTCGTGTTAAAAAAGGGGAGTATCTATTTTGTAATGTTACATTCACCAAACATTGAACATCAACTAAATAATACATGAAATATTTTATCACTAAGGTTAACATTTATTTGAAGTCCAATCAAAAATTTACATGTAAGGATTGTGTAAAAAGGCTAAACAAAATTTTCAAAACAAATAAAAAGCTACATAAAAACACGAATGAAATAAACGAAAAAGTAAATCAGTACAATTTTTTGATTTTATTTTTAATATATTGTAACTTTTTCTAGTCAGACTCAAAGGGAGTTCATTAAACCACTTTATACTTATAGAAATGTTGTGAGGTAGTTGTACGTAAAAGAGGAATGGTAAAACATCCTTGTGAATTTATTCTGCTGCTTATAGAAAATGACAATTGGTTTCAATTTATAAATAATATTTGTGATAATACTGTTTGCTTTCATTGCTAAATATTCTTTTTATAATTATTGTGTTATACCTAATTTGAAGCTATAGGTTGTTCCTCATACTTTCTTTTATAACATATTTATCATGCAAAGCTTCAGTTCTTGTGATAAATATTCAGTTGCCATTATAAAGCACTCTCATATCTAGAACAGAAGGAATGTCTTTAAGCTTTGGCAGTTTTTACTCCATTTCAAATCGGACATTACATATTATAATATATTGTGTGTGACGTTGATATATTTATTCACCGTGATTTTTATGCCGCGTCTCCTCCAGAGAAACCTTAGTATAATACAAATATTTAGGGGTATTATAGTGAAGAATACAAGGGAGGAGAGGATTAGGACGGTGAAGAGTTTCATGGCTCCGTAATATGTAGCAGTGGTTCAGAAAAAGCATTATGCATAGTATGCATCGCTGTTTCAGGCCCCTATAAACAAGGGAATAGTCACCAACCTCCGCAGAGAAGACTGTACTTAAAGAAGAAGATATTATATAACCTCAAAACCAGCCGGCTTATTATTGACACATACCTACTGATCAAATGAAACCAATGTTTGGAGATCGAAATATGTATCTAGTAAACGGTCAATATCGACTGATTTTTTTGTAAATGAGTAAGGCTGTGTTTCTCGAACTAAGATTAAAGTAAAAGTATAGTTAAATTACTTTGATTTCATAAAATTATTCAAAAGTTTTGGTTGTTTCATTGAAATCTAATGCCGTCAAACAATGCATTTTTGAACAATTTCACGAAATCCAAAGTATTTTAACTATAGGTACTATTAGGTACCGTTACTTTTGTTGAATCAACCCAGCCTAAGTCTGCCCCAAACAATTCTAAATTTTTAAACTAAGTCTAAAGATTTTTTATAACGTTAGAAACTGTCACTTCTTGATAGAACTCTACAGTCAACTAGATTTATAAAAAAAAATACGTAATTATAAGTTCTCTTCAATTTTTTCCCGCTGACGCGACTTGCATTCACCGGTATCGCTATATGTCGAGCATCGTCAGAATGCCCAAACGATGATCAGACGATGACGATGCTCAGCATAGAGCGATACCGGTGAATGGGAGTCGCGTTTGCGAAAAAATTAAATAGAACTTAAAATCATACATAATTAAGTATAAAGTTAAGTATAAAGACCTTAATGTCAAAAAGTACAACTAATAAAATATATCATAGGTAGTATTGGCGTATGTTTCCTAAAGTCAATTCTATGGTCAATTCGTATGTATCATTTTTTCGCCTGTGTTTTGAAAGTAAAACTACAACAAAAAACATCTTATCTCATGACCTTGGCGTATCTGGCACTGAAAAAATGAAGAGAAACAACTAGTTTTACTGGTAAAACAATCAAGGTTGGAAATTACAATTACAGTCGAGTATTTAACATTGTTTATAGATATCTATTGCATGTATAAATAACTTATATTACGAGTAAATAGACATTATATACATAATGTGCAACATATATTTTAAGGAAGTGTGCTTTTACCAATCCTATTTGTTTTGGAATTAATATTCAACCACATATTATATTTAATAGTAGGTATCTAACAATATATCGTTATGTACCTAAGTGCGATGATGTATACGTTAGTAGGATAATATTACCATCATTTTCATACTTTTCTTGCATTTGCTGATTATTCATATTTATGAATAAATTATGTTTGTATAAATACTATTTACAAGGTTTCATATGACCGGGTGCATATAATATGAAATTATTAATAGTTTTACCTTTGCCTAATACTCAATGTATGTACATGTTTGTACACCTGTCGACGATAATTTCTATATTATTTTAGCTCTAGAAATAATTTAAATTTATGGCTTGCTATATGAATTTTAATCCGTTGTTGGTTCACTATATGTGTCTCATGACTGCACTGTTCTTCAGTCTTTTACATATGTCAATAATACACAGATCTATAATATGAAAGTAATCATACCACATAATGTGGGGTCTAAAATTTTTGGACTTCTATATGTAGAGTCCCAAAATTTATGACGTTCCGAGAAAAAATCGAGAATTAAGACATTTTTAATAGAAATACGGTTCATAAATTATTTAATAAATTAAATGATTTAATAATAATAAAAATAGACACTTATTTGCAGCACACTGCGCAAGTGGTAAGTTTATTGTCATGTGGCAATTTCTTCCATCTAACGAGTGTTTCCAACCCATAGAAGCAATATTTGCGTGAGAAATGAAATTAAGCAAATTTCTTCTCTGCTGGGGATTGAACCCAGGACGCCCGCACAAAAGCCAAACGGCTTACCAACTGTGCTACGGCGGTCGGCAATATGTTTTGGATATGCATACATGTAGTACGTACTGTAAGTAGTATTAATTTGAATACGATATACCTTTGTAGCATTAATTTTTAAAAAAAAACACACGAGTCTGTTTTTCAGACATAATTTTCATATCAAGACGTCTTTTAAAAGTAGGTACTAAAATAAAAACTTAGGCATCGTTACTATATGTTGTAAATCGAATTTAATTGGTGGTAGTAGGATATTTGGCGTCATTGGATAGATGCGTGCGTGTGAGTAGGTACCCAGTATAACCCACCTAAATATAACCAATGGCAACATTATCAAATACTATTTTACGTGAAAGAAATATAAATACTACTGTAGGTAGGTACTGTAAATATGTCTGACAAAATTACGATTAGGGAATGTATTGTTTTTTTAACGAGCTCATTTTTTCCGAATGTCATCGCGCGCCAGTATCGATAATCATTTTGTATTATTTTTAGTACAAAAGGGATAATCAATAATGTAATAATGATGTTCGTTCATATTTTGAATACCTATACATAATATCTTTTCTTTATTGGAATAAAATGTACACTTTGTTTTCATTCAAAACAAATATTTTTTTTGGTATCGCTCACTATAATAAATAAATATTACACTTTATTTATTACAGCGAAGAGAAAGAATATGACAAGAAGAAATCGAATTTTTATACAACGTTGTAATAAAAGTGAAATATTTCTTAATATTGTCTTGTTTTATCTTTTGATATGTTCAATTAGGCGGTAAATTAATTTGATGGGTTAAAATTATCAAAACAAAAATGAAATGATGGGTTACTTAGTAAAGAATTTATCATATTTATTTCTTTAAAAAATATTTTAACTATAGTTTATTACTTTGTATAAACCACATTATTGAAATTGCGACCGGTTTCGGAACTAAACATTCCCTCCTCAGCCAGATTTTCAACTAACACTGATTGTGTCATGTGATGATTATTTTGAGGTTGGTGGGGGGTCATTAGGAGCGGGACTTGTGTGTAGTGGTTTTAATTGGTAGGATTTAAAGAAAGAGTAAACGTATTTCTGGTTGGTTGGAAGAAATTGCCTAATGGAAATATGTCCGCTAGTGTGCATTATATTTTTTTTATATTATGTACAATAAGATAAATAAATAAAAGCGGTAATCATTCGATATTTAGGAATATATTTATTTTTGTTCTGTGTCTGGCATTAAATTATTAGCTGATATAAAACTGATACCTGCATAATATATTCGAGTTTCAGTTAAAATTAAAAAAATATATATGTACCATTGATATAATAGAAATAACAAATATAATTCATTTATGTATAGGTCCTTTGTATCTGATGATAACGATCTATTTTTCAAACTAATAGGAACATTGAATACTTGATTGAAATTCCTTCTGTATGTAATGGTAGAACTATATCGTCGTATATGCATTGAAGAATAAACTATACCTTGGCAACAAAATATCAAAATATTTACCGATGTGATTATAATGCATGAAAAATTCAGCAAAATAATAAACGAAACAGTTGATTCACATATCCAGATAACTGAGTGACTCATACCTAACTAGCGTCGTGCTAATTGAAAGATTAATACATTTTGAATGATTTTATTCAATACATTGATAATTATTGATGAACATAGCTAGTTTTTGCGCTGTAATTTTAGGCTAAAACACTGAAAAAAAATTCTGTTTAGTAAAAATAAAATAAAGATTTGCAATATTCCACAATTTTCTTATTTAATGTAAACCACCTTCTCTAGCTGACTTTTAAAATGAACAATACTGAAGATATACCTAGTCAATAATAATCTGCTTTCACCCGATTTCTTCAATACAACTAAGAACGTTTCTAAAACTACATCGATTTCTTTATCTCAAAATTGATCAAGTATTTTGTTTGTCTTATGTTTCGTGTTTCTGTCGAAGGTGTACGCCTCTCCCAGCCGAAGAAAGATGGACACAAAAGGTGAAGGGGAAGAGATGACTTATCCCCACATTTGCTTCATGGTGGACAACTTTGACGAGGTGTTCTGTGACATCCTCGTCAGGGACGGAGAGATGGTCTGTGTCGAACTGGTGGCTTCAGATCGTCGTGGTACAGTACAGGGAGTCATATTCCTCGGCTCCATAAGATACGACGCTCTCAAGAAGGTCTATGATTCCAGGGTAAATAATACTTTTCATTCTACCTTTTTTAAATTATTATCTGTATATTTTTGGATATCTTGCAAATAAATTTAGAGTTATGTTGTAACAAGATTTTTGTCCTAAACATCTATTTACTTAAGCCAAATATCCAGGAAACATCTTGTACCTACCACTATTATAAACGTGTTACCGATTCGAGTATAGGTAAGGTATATTTTAATGTCTGAAGAAACGAAAAAAACTAACTTAATAAAATACATTGAAATGTCTGTACTTGAAGTTACGTTATTATTATTATTGTTGACTCATAATTTTTATTGTCGATTTATTCAGTATGGCGATTTGGTTATGCGGGTATTTTTCTTTTAGTTTCTGTTATTTTATTTTTTTGGTTTTGATATAAGCAGGTAGGTATGTGAAAGAGAAAATCTGCCCTGCCAAAACACTGCTACCTAAATAGTACAGTTTTGCGGGAAAATATGATTGTATTTTTTACTCCTCACTAACACAAGGTGATATAGTGGGGAGTTATGATTTCGCAATTTTTAAGGGTATTTTTTTTTTTGCAGATTATCAACTAGTATCATGCTGAGATTGTATTCTGAAAGTTTCATCACAATGTATCTGTGTGTGTGTGCAGTGTGCTATGTGCTATGTACGGCGTGTTCATTTTACTTTATCGATTATAGACTAAAGTACTCATTCGATTCTATTCAAATTTTGCAAATTTGTATATCTAATGCTCACTTAGATCCCATTAGATTTTGAACGATATATGAATAGTGCTTCTCAATTTTTTTAACTGTCAAATATTTCAAAGTGACCCCAAGCTCAGGAAACTTAAAATTTGAAATTTTTATTTTCAAATAGGTAAAAAGGCTCCTCACTTTCATAAAATGGCATTAAAGAAATATCAACTTTTCATAATAAAATAATTAAACAAACTCATTTCAGAAAATCGCTGAAAATTTTCCATACAAAATTTGAGTACGGAACATCTTTGACTAGGTATATACCAAAGACCTTATAATAATATATACTGACTAAAGGTAATATATTAACATTATTATTGTGAAATTTGCTCTGTTTATGTTAAATTATTATTTAATTTTACTCTTTTACATCATTTTTCATAATATCTTATATGAATATTAGGAAAATGTTTATTTTATCAGTTTTTTTTAGAAACCGGACGTCATAAGAGTTTATTTTCTAGAAATATACTAGTTACTAATAAATATTTTGTGTTTTTTTACATACATACTATCATGCCTTGTTCATATTGAGGTAGGCAGAGAGAACCGAGCGCCATACTTTCCTATCCTGATATACTTTTCTCGCTTCACTTAATCCAAACATTGCCTCATGCACACTCTCCTACTATCTACACTTCAGATTCCATTCATGTGATTTAAATGAGTCTTTCTCGACCGACCTCTATCTCTTATTCCGCATCTTTTAGCTATGTATAATTTTTTTGTTAACTGTTCTTCATCTGTTCTTTCTATGTGGCCGATCCACTTAAGGACATATATTATATTTTTATCTTGCATGTGGCGTCCTTTTCCAACATACATTCTGTTCTTGTGCTTACTTTTTTTATTCAATCACACATCGTCTTATTACACATTTGTCTGAGAGACCTCATTTCAACGGCAGTTATTCTACTTGGGAAACTTGATGTTTTACTATGTTGTTTTGAAAAATATATAAAAAGGACATTATTTACATTGAATTACATTCATGTATTCTCAATGTAACATAAAGAAATTAAGTTTATAAAAAAATAACAAAACAAATAATATTCATCAATTACTAATTTCCACTAGCGTCTACAATCCGCATTTACCATTCCGCATTATGTTTCCGGTTGGCTCTCTGATTGGTTGAGGTCTCGTAGTATGGAGTCAAATGAGCTGTGAAATTTTATATTAAATGCAATAAATTAAATAAAAAATGTAAATTTAACTTATAATAATTTATAATTCAATTTATAAAGCAACTCGCTCACGCGAGTCGCTATTATTATTATACACAAACTTAAACCTAACCTAATAATGCAGAAAAGAAGAGCTGGGGCTAGACGCTACTCTAATTTCCCATGTAAAGTTTGAATTTAGAACAACTTGTATAGACTTAATATTGATTTTTGAAATCATAATATTGTGTATGTTCATCATGAGTAACAAACAACTATATTTTTCCAGACCAGCCATAACATGTCATGCATAGAAAACTTTCATATTACTATATAATATAATTTATATTTCACAAAGTATGCTTTTGAAAAATTTCTTTTAGAATTTTTGGTTCATTGTCTTAAAATTATGCACAAAAGCTAAAGAAATATTTCATGGTATTAGTTAAAGCAGCACTTCAGAGATCAAGTGATTTTTTTTTCCTATATTATGTTTAGTATTATATATTAAAAGTGTTCTTTGATTGACCAGACTCTTATTGAGCAGTCTCTCTCGCACCCACACATTTACAGATCTATGTCACTGTGCACTACGAGCTCAGGAGATTAGTCTGTGTATAATAAATCGTTAAATTTTAGTGACTTTAAATATATATATTTGTAAAATAGAAATAGAATAATGTTTATAAAGAAATGCTTTTACTCATAAGCAAAATTTGAATGAAAAACAGCTTTTGTTATACTGAATGAGGGCAATATAGAAATATTATTTTCAATATTTGTCTTGTTTGTAGTAAATCGTTTGTCTAATTTAATTATTATATTTATAAAATTTCTAATACCTAATGTATGTGATTCTTATACATACCATAATGCCATGATCCTCACATGGTAGACAGAGAAAACTGAATGCCATATATCTTGACACACAATCATCGCCTCGTCAACATTCATACATCTTCTTATACATGTTTATCTGTTCTTCACGCTTCTAACCTTTTCGTCTTTCAAAATACCATTCACATGGTCATGCCATCCCTTTCTTGGGCGGCATTGATTTCTCATTTCATTCCTATGCGCATTGTATATTTTCTTCGTCAGGCATTCCTCATTCATTCTCCCCATGTGGCCAATTAATGAATGAAATGAATTCATCATTTTCATTCTATTAATGACATCTATCTTCATCTTAAATTCATTTTAGTGATCTCATTTAAACTGCATTTATTCTGCTTTCATGTGACTTCTGCCATGTCCAGGTTTCACTTGCATACATCAAGGTTGGCACTATTAAGATAGCGTTATCAATGGCAACTTTAGCATCCTTTGATATGTTGCGGTCATTCATAACTGGTCTAAGTGCTCCATTCCCTCTGTTTCTTGCCATAACTCTTCTTTCGATCTCCTTATCAATCCGTCCATTCCGGTATTCCGTTGCTTCCCAAATAGACATATTCGTCTACTTGCTTGAACCATTTGTTCTCTAATTTTATTTGGTACGCTGTTCTGCTTTCACTCTTTTGAAACACCATTTGGACTTCGATTTGCTGGCATCCATTCTCAGTACGTTCTCTTTACATCCTTCATATACTATACTTACTGAATTGTCAACGTTTTGACATTTCTCATATACCTACTAAAATTCAGACAGATAAATTTAAACGAATCGGAATGGGACATATTATGAATATTTCGATTTGTGTGATAGATTTTGTATTTTAATGAATTATTGTGTTGTTTTTCTTTTTAATTGTTGTGTTGTTTAATACGAGTTTTATGTTTTATTTTTACCATATTTTTATAATGGCTAAGAGGCTGTGTATGTGAATATAAATAAATAAATTTCAGACCCTTGCTATCCTCCATAAAAGTTCTGATGCAACATTCAACGTATAGATTGAAGAGCCATGGAGATAGCATGCACCCCATTATTTATAGAGAACTATGTTGTTACTGTGTCGGTGACACAAACACGTGATATTCAGTAGTGGCCAAAAGAATGGAAACTTTTTATTTTGACTACATTTTTCAACTTACTAGGTGATTCATTTTACTTTTTCATTGAAATTTTATTGCATTCTTATTGTTTTTAATGACAAAATTTTCTTTTGTTTATTTCGCAAGAAACAATAAATATTTTTTTAATTGTTTTAACTTTTTTTTACAAAATTAGTTAATCCTTTCTAATTTGTCTCATAATGAGTTGTAAGGAACATATACCTTACTATTTGATGATATGAATCATCATTATTACTCACATTTTTTTCTGGAAATTTGTTTTTTTGATGTCTGTGATCATTAGAAAGTAATTATTGAGGATATTTGAAATCCTATCTAAGCAAGAGCTATTAGTTTGTCGTTCGTCCTGTACTGTGTCATTTGTAAGTGGTTGGACTGTTTTTCAAATTCTGAGATTATTTTATTCTGAAACTTCTTGTGAAACATGCTTGGAGGCTACTGGTCACCTACAAAATGTAGTAGAGCAGTTACCCTACGAGAAGAGGGATATACATATAAACAAATTGCTGAAAAGTTGGGACACAGAGCGTCCAAGTCTGGAGTTCAAAGGTCTGCGAGAGGTTCAAAGTCTCCAAAAGTTTACACAATGCTGTAAAATCTGGCAGAAACCGGAAGACGTTATTGATAGACGACAGAAGGATAACGAAATTAGCTCTTCAAGACCGTAGATCCACTTCGAGTGATATCCAACACATCCTTGCTGAGAGTGGTATAATTGTAAGCGCTAGGACGATTCGACGACGCCTAGTCAACAATGGATTAAGGGCCAGAAGCCCAAGAAAAAAAGCTTACTTGAATAGTAAACAAAGGGAAAAAAGACTCAATTGGGCAAAAGAACCCAAGAATTGGACCAAAGAAGACTGGAAGAATGTAATCTGGAGCGATGAAACAAAAATTTCTATATTTGTATCGGATGGAATAAAGTATGTTAGGAGGAGAACTGGAGAAGACTTGTTACCAGTGTGTACCACCGTCACCATGAAGCACCCTCTCAGCATAATGATATGGGGGTGCATGTCAAGAAGTGGCGTGGGTCGTCTACATATCATTGATGGGACGTTACATGAAAAAAATACAAGGAGACTATCTTGGATCCAAAGTTAAAGCCTTTTATAGCGGATCTGTTTGGAGAAAATAGAGAGACATGCATATTCCAGCAAGACAACGCACCCTGTCATACTGCTAAAAGTGTCTCAAGCTGGTTCGAAGAAAATAATATTATGGTACTTAAGTGGCCTGGTAACAGCCCAGATCTTAATTAGATAGAAAACTTGTGGGCCAGGTTGAAAATCTTTGTATCTTTATACTTTGCTGCTATTGCTTTGTGGCACATTTTAACTAATATAATTAAATAAAATCTCTTATCGAATAAGAGGGCCCTGATTGAAGCTGTAATAAAATCATGATTCAAGGTCATCAATAATGCAGATTTGGAGAAGTTGGTGGACTCAAGGCCTCGAAGAATGAAGGCTGTGATAAAAAATAAAGGCTACCCAACTAAATACTAAAGTGATTTATCTTAAACACGTGAATTTTAAATTTTATTGTCATTAACAATTTTCCATAGCTGAGCACAATATTTTTTATATTTTATTCAAAGTACAATAATTTTAATAAAATGTGTATTATATCTGAATATTTTATGTATAAATGATAATTCATGCATAACCCACACTATTATAAAGACAAGGCAATAATATTTTTTTAGAAATATTCATTTAGAAATCTAAGAAGGAAGATTTTCTATATAATTTAGTCGAGTAAAAAATAGTTTCCATTTTTTTGGCCACTACTGTATTATATAGGTACAAATTTTTATTTGTTAACCGTTCATCTTAAGTTCATTCTATATGGTCAAACAAAAAAAATATAAAACAAATTTTGAATTAATTGAACTAACATATTTAAGAAACCAAATATTTATTTAGAAATAATTGAAATAGCCCACCTAAGTGTTGAAGAATGATAAATTACTGATTTTCAAATAATAAGTACCTGCCAATAAATCTAAAGTTTAAGTTATGGTTTAAGTATTGAATTTAGAATAAAATATGAAATTATATCCAACTTTTATAGAATGCTTTTAAATAGTCTGTGAACAAAAAACTGATTTAATAGATAAACATTATTTTTGAAAAATAGTACAATATAATAATTTATAGTACAAGTCATTGAACGACTGTTAGTCAAGTAAAGGTTTTTTAAACAACTGCGATCGAGCGCCATTTTCAAGATGCATCTTGAAAAGTTCAAGATGCACTGCGATAGTGTATATGTTTTTATAGAAAATTAAATTATCTAGTTGGTTTTTCTGCGTTTTTCAATATTTAAGAAAAATGGGAAATAAAGTCAGTAAAAAACACACAAATTATTATAAAAAATATACATAAATATATGTTTTTAATTTGATGCCAAAAAGAATAGTGTTTGTAATCATTTTTATTGACTCACAAACAGCGAAGTGTATAATTTTATTTTAATATTATATTTATTACGCTGCAGTTTATCAATGTTGGAGATAGTTTTTTCAAGTCAAGTTTGTTCAAAATGCAGAAAAATATCAATAAACATTAGGTTTCCGTTGATTTAATTCACGTATAAAACTTTTTTAACGCACGTGATATTTATCTTAACTAACATGTAACTTCATCATGTATTAGGGTGTTTTAATAAATCATATTATATTCAATTACTAGATTCAGCGTTTTATGTTCTCTTAATTTCTCCCAAATGTAAAACAAAATGTTTAATTTTGTTTTATAAAAGTCTGTACTTAACATCTATAAAACATATTGTCATATAAAAGGAATATAACAGGTTCATCGACAACTACATATTATGTTTTATAAAAGTTTTTGTTTTTCATTTATAAAACCAACTGTTGAATAATAGGTATATAAACGTCACACTAATAATTTTATGTCGTATTGAAGTCATCCATAATACCACTATACAATCGTCTATTAAAGTTTTTTCTAAAACGTTTATAGGCCAATAAGTTGTTTAGATGTTATAATAATACCCTTTTTATGACGATATTGTCTTTTTAAAAATCTTTATACAACTGAAATGTTTTTACGACTTACAGATTTGTTAAGTTAACGTTTCGATTAAGACCATTATGTGATCCTTGTATAATTACGTTGCAAAAACGTTTATTGGACGTTGCAATTAGACTATTTAGTTAGACGACTTAACCGTCAGATGTACAACGTCTATACGACTAACAGAGTTAGTTAATAACCACTATAAAACTCCTATACGACTAAAAGTCATAGGTATAACTCTTATTTATACGACTTGTTTGCTAGTTGGATTGTCTCTGGGGGAAACATAAAATTAAAATAGTCGCATCATTTCTATCTTCGGCCTTCGTGGCTCAGTTGGTTAGGTATCTGACTACTGATCCAAGGGTCCCAGATTCGATTCCCGGTGGAGATACAGTTTTTAATTGTGTTTTAAGTCTGGCTCTGTGAGACGATTAATACCATAAGCAGATCGTAAGTCTCCAGAATGTGGCAGCTTGTTATTGGTGCATGTTAAATAATTATTTGACATTGTACCTGTTAGTTGCCCGTGAAGCTACATAAAATAAAAAGTTATAATATAATATTATGCTGATTATTTATTTAAATGTTTTATCAAATGACAGAACGAACGCGTATAATATCTGTCAAATGACAAATGTCAACCACGGTGGACGGTGCTGCCAGGACTTAAATTTTTAGATATTATTGGAGAGTTGCACGAAAAAAATATGAATCCTTATGAAGAAGGGGTTGAACTTAACATTGTTTTTACTCCTCACTACCCCAAGGGGATTTATGAATTCGCAATTTTTAAAGTAATTTTTTATTGCAGATTATCAACTAGTATCATGCTGGGATTGCATTCTGAAAGTTTCATCACAATGTATCTGTGTGTGTGTGCTGTGTACTATAATATGCTACGTACGGCGTGTTTATTCTAGATTATCGATTATAGACTAAAGTGCTCATTCGATTATTTTCAAATTTTGCAAATTTGTATATCAAAAACTCGCATAGACCTCATTAGATTTTGAAGGATATCTGAATAGTGGTTCTCATTTTTTTTAACTGTCAAATATTTCAAAGTGACTCCCATGCTCAGGAAACTCGAAATTTGTTATTTTTATTTTCAAATTGCTAAAAGGGCACATCACTTAAATAAAATGTCATTAATAAATATCAATTTTTCATAATAATATATTTAAATAATAAAAGAATTAAACTCACTAATTTCATAAAATTGCCGAAAACTTTCTATAGAAACTTTGAATACTCTATAGTGACTTGTTAGTGAGGAGTTTAGCGTTGGCCACAACCCACTCGTTTTTATTAAAGAATAAATTAAACAAAAAAATAATACCACGTTTTTTTAAGTGAAATCTATTTTCGGTCGAATTATTTCGTTTCAGCAGTCTATTTTTATGATATTTTTCAGGTTTTTGCGTATTTTTTTAATTGATTTATAATAAGTAAAATATCTTAAATGTTTATCGAATAAGATGTGTATGGAAATATAATAATTCTGACAATTACACTATATTTATTTCACTCAAGGTATGTATAATATACTCAAGGTATGTATTATATTGATTTATTTAAGAATAACACATGTTTTTATGACTAACATAATACCAAGACTGAATTTCTATATGAACGATTGAATCTTTTGATATTGATTGATATTTTGGCAGATTTTATAATTGTATTAGGTATATGAGCATAATTATTAAATCATGATATATAATTAATATTTGAAATCTCTTGTGTGATTTGAATACTAGTAACTACAGCCATACAAATACAACGATGTTAATATCATTACATAATATATTATGTAGGTACTAATATTTACAATTGTTATGAAATAATCTTAAGATGATTATAATTGGATTCTAATTGACATTATGTGTTTACGTTGTAAAATGTGTCTTTGATACCTTAAATATAGGTAATGAAAATATTATGAATTTAAATATGATTTTGCTCGTTGGCAACCATAGTTTTTTTTTATTTATTTATTTTAATGCATACATCATATAATACATAGTAAGCTATCTAGGGATTCCTATTTTAAAACGGCTAATATTGATGCATATTCAATTTATATATACATAAGTACCTTACATTAGTATTTTTTACAATAGTAAAAAATGTTTTGTAGAGAAAAATAAATAAACATACACAAAACAAAGAATAAAACAATACAAAAAAGTAGGAAATAAAAACATTGCAGTGGAAATAAAAAATACAGTCAAAACAGAAAATATATAAGCTTATGATGTTAACGTTTCCATCAAACAGCAAGGCTGTGTTTCTCGAACAAAGATTAAAGTAAAAGTATAGTTGAAATACTTTGATTTCATGAAATTGTTCAAAATTTTGGTTGTTTCATTGAAATGCTATGCCGTCAAACGACTCAATTTTGAACAGTTTTATGTAAACAAAGTATTTTAACTATAGGTACTATTACCGATACTTTTGTTGAAACAACCCAGCCTTAGAAGTTTAAATCAAAATGTGAGTTGCTATTTTTTTCTAAAAGTTCACGGCCAACAGATAGGAGCCATATCTTAATTCAAGTTTTGAGTGTTTTTATATTAGTTATAGGTAATTAATTGAAAATTTTAGGTCATAGAAAAACAAGATTTCTTTGTCCGAATGCAGATTTCATTTTCCTTGTTTTTAATAATATACTCTCAATGGCGCTATACGATTTTGCTCATCGGCGAGCCATAATTTTCATAAAATTCACAAAGGTCCAAGAGCCCTATAAGATTTTGCTCATAATAAAGCATATTATAATCGATAATAGGTAAGTTGTTATTTACTTGATGACAAGGTTGATAATATAACCGACTAATTGTATTTTTACGTACTTGTCAGAGTTGTTATGTGAACATTCGAAACGTCTTCTTATTGATTTATCGTGAACATTTTTGGAAAATAATATATCCAAAGGACGTGTGGCGCCTCTCAGGGAAAATAATATCCATGTAAAAGTTGTAGAATCATGATTTATGAATAGGTTAGCATGTAGTGTAATGAACATGTAGAAGGTATTATTAGCGTGCGCGTCTCGGTTTTTACGCAATTCGTAAATTATCAAAAATAATCATATCTTGGATGTAACATTTCGATGTCATTTTGAGAATATATTACTTCGTGTAATTACTATGACCTTGTTGAAAATGCGATTTAATTTGCGGGCGTAGGTACATTTTAATTTTTTTACACACCACAATAATCACAAAATACTTAAATATTTTCCTCTATACACTATAAATAGGTAGGTACACAGTCAAGGGCGTCATGGGTTCGATCTGCAGCAAATAATAAATTTATTTGAATTAATTTCTCTACTTCTCTGGGCTGGAAACACTGGTTAGTTGGAAGACATTGCCATATGGCAATAAACTTGATACTCGAGCAGGGTGCAAGGAAATGTTTATTATTATGATTATTAAATACTTAAGCACTGAATATTAAATGGATAATATTTAAAGCTCAAAGTGGTTTAAACGTAGTTATTAGTTTCATGAATTCAAAATGACCCCACAAATGTTAAGAAGCAGTTTGTCGACAAAATATATGAAAAATAATAATATATCAAATTTTGTTTCTATTCTTACTCAAATATTATCAAAATATATATAAATAAATACCTCAGACATTTTTTTCTGATAAACAAACCAAGTCTCTCACCCATATCAAAATATAGGAGCATCATTCATAATAAATAATATATACTAATTGCATGTAACACATGAGATCCAACTGTCGATAGCGATAGTACGTATAGTTGAAGAATAAGTACCAAACTATTAACCCCTAAATACAAATTATTTAATATTTTAAGATATTTGGTTTTCTATACAACACATGTACCTAGGTATGTATTTCAAGATAGGATAGTATAGAGGTCAGTCCTTTGATCCTACCCAGAATATGAAAACAGCATGATGGTATGTATGTTTGGAGATTAGTATCACTTCTTAGATATTGTGTGTAGGCGACTGCCAGACAAATTGTATGAAGCAATGTCGTCACTAAATTCAATTTTTATAAAAATTGTTAAAAAAAATTTGAGATGTGCTAATGCAATGTAAATATTTTTTATAGAAAATTAAATTGTCTAGCTAGGGTGTTTCGTCTTTTTCGATATTTTTTAAAAAAATGGAAATATAGGCAGTCAAACTCATAAATTTATCATGAAAAAAAATATTTTTCTTTATAAACAATGTTTAAGAAACCCTGGAATAAAAAAAAAACATATTTGAGATTTTGTATTTGTCTATCTTTATACCAATTTTCAGCGTTCTGGTTTCTGAGATATATGGAAAAATAAAGTAAAAATTCAAAAGTTGATAACCCCTGACTGAAACAAAAATTCACAATTCTGAGTATAAAAGTTTTGTAGGCCTATAACTGTTTATATATTCTGAAAATTTGGGCTCTGTAAATTGAGCGGATCAAAAGTTATAAGGGGGGACGGACACACAGACACACACACCCACACACACACAAAATAAATCCATGTATGGGAACATATGCTGCGAGGCCTCTAGTTGGCGTTATTAGCATGCAAAAAGTCCACTACGCCGTAAGTACAAAATGTTCCTTCGTACACGCATTTTGGCTTAATAATGTCGATTCATTCAGAGAATTGAATTCTCATGACGGATCGGCAGTTGGATTATAATCTTAAAATAAACAAGCATTTTTTTTCATTTGAATATTTCTACACATCTAGATGATTTTAGAATTTCTGACTGTGGACAAAATCAATAAGTTTATTTGGAATATATAATATACCTACCTCAGTAAAATAGTATCACTATGAATATTGATTTACACTGCCCGTAATAATATATGCTGTTCACTATCATCAAAGGTTTCATGGATATTATGTACCTACGTACATATTTTTCTTTTTATTTGCAATTATACTATCATATTTCCTGCCCAGATATGCGTAATTTTAATCTCATATATTACTTAATACAATTATTTGGATCAAACATCACATGTTTACATTCCAGTGAGACATTGCGGATAATTATTACGTTATGTATGTATGAGATTATTTATCTCTTCCATTATTTGAAAAAGACGCTATTTGATGCATGTATTCTCCCAGTGCTTACTTATGGAATGGAAACATCGGTCCTGACAAAACGAATAATGCACAAGCTGTTAGTGACACAGAGAGCTATGGAGAGAAAGTTGATGGGTATTTCAAAAAGGGACAGAATTCAGAATGTCATGATAAGAGAAAGAACCAAAGTAGCCGATGTAGCGGAAAGGGTCGCTGGTCTTAAGTGGAGCTGGGCTGGGCATATTGCCAGATGCCAGGATTCACGATGGACCAAAAAGATAGTAGAATGGCGACCGAGAACAAGCCGAAGAGGCGTCGGCAGACCCCAGGCAAGGTGGTCTGATGACATCAAGAAATGTGCCGGAGGGAGAGGGATGCAGTGTACCCAAGACAGGATCAAGGGGGAGGCCTATGTCCAAGAATGGAAAAAAACAGGCTGAAGAAGAAGAAGAAGATGTATGTATGAGACATGTCTCAATAACACTAACCCTGCCTTTTCATTAGCTGCCATGGCCTCTGGTATATTATGTAATATCTACATCACTATGGAAAGATTCAATACACTCAAGGATAACTCCATTAATATAAATAATAATTATATTCGCTCGTCGTTGTCTATTAAAATCTTTGATACGTTAGAAATAATATCACCTCATAATATTCTTCTTTTGTAACGATTTCTATAGATTGATTAGTATCTATGGTTTCTCATATTCGTATTATATTACATCCGTGGATTTTCTATGGTATCCAGCAGGAAGTAAACGTACTAACCTATCGTACAACTATTGATTCGTCTAAATTTGAAAATAATATTGAAACTGGTAGAAAGGATAGCATATTATTGTTATCTTAAAATATAAATGAAAATATTCAATAATTCTGAATTTTGTGTTTTGTTTCAATAAATCATTCATTAGCTTGTCAATTTCTGCTTGATAATATGCGTAGCGCAAAATTAGTTGAAAAACAAAATAAAAATATTATGTAAGTAGAAGTACAATATATTTTTTAGTTAAGGGCACGTCGCACGGTATTACAATGGGAAGCATTAGGTATAATGTGGGTACTTGTTTCAAATATAAAAAAGAGTAGGGATGGTTTTCATTTATATTTCCTTGTGAATGAGTGAAAGTTTTATGTTGATACAACCGAATAAGAAATTGTGAACTCGTGCATTGTGCTCAGGAGACTCTTTCTATTAACATGTTCAAGTAAAATGAATGCTTGTTATATGTTTGTTAAAGGCAGCAACCAGTTTGATGCAAGTGTGTCTTTATATAGGAAAGTTGTATTTTCTCATTACCTACACATGAAATGCTCAGTGAGTATACACTCGCATAAGTAAGATGAACTGAACTGCAGCTACTATTAAACATTATTAAAGCAACGGCCAGCATTTATTGCGTCTTGTTGTATTTTGTCATTGTATAAACAAGTTATAATAAGCTTAATTTGATGTTACTACGGTGCAGTCGAAGATTGTATTGAATGTTTTGTTATCATTCCGGTGCTTCTTGAGAGAATTAGAAAAACTTAAACACACTTATCAACTATCTTTGATTATTCAAATACATTGTTTGTCTAAAATTGCTGATTCTGGGAGAGTCTACAAAAGCTAGCTATAAATAAAGAACTCGTAAAAGTGTAATCTTAGATTATATGTAGGTACCTATGTGTGTAATATATTCCAGCGGATACATATCAAAAGAAAACAATACTCAAACGATGATAACATGGCAATAAACTCGCCTTTGTGTACATACACTTGTTGTACATGAATATGTATAAATAAATAAATATCAAAATGATTTATTTTGCCATATTGTATATGGCTACGACAAATGAAAAAAAACACAAAAATACAATTAAAAAATTCAATCCGATACAAAATAGATATAGTGGAATGTTTTCTTGCATTTTATTCGAATACGCGAATAGTTCACAACTTACATGTAAAAAACATATTTTTAGCGTAATTAGTAAAGCAATCTCCTAAATTTTGATCTTAAAAATAAAAGACAATAGATACTTTGCGGTTATTTATTGTTTATTACAAATATTTATCTACAATTTTGTGATGATTCTCTAACACTTGCGTAAGAAATTTAGAAGGCGAACGTAATAATATGTATGTGTATTCAAACACGCTCGTTAGAAATATGTATACGCAAACATTCTAGTGTTGTGTTCATATCGAACAATAATATTTTCGTATTTTTGTCAGCGATTCCCGCGCAATTTATTCATTTCATATTCTATTATGAATGAAGTGTTGGTAAAAAGTACCTCCGCAAAAAATTGTCTAGTGGGAATTATTTGCAGCTGCAGAATTATTTACGAGATACAATTATATCGGTGACATGGAGAAGTCAAGACACGACGCGACGCGTGTAGGACCATTACTGCTATTACACATGTTATGACGTCGGACGGATTTTCTTAGAACAAAATAACGAGTAGGCATCATTCATACGAGGACTATAAATATTTTTTAAATACAAACCTAAGAACTTTGTAAAAATATAATTTAATCCAGTCGACACATGATGAAATACTATAAAATAAACAATTCTTGGTCTGTTGAATGCTAAATACCTTGGTCTTTCAATGGTTGTATTTTATTATGTGACTGCCTAATTCAGGGTTGTGAAAGCTCTTTCTTTCTTTAACGAATAACGGCAATTTATGTCTCCAATTCCAGATTTTTAATACCTACTGTCGATTTAATATTTAATTAATGAACAATTATATACTACAGCATTTTTCCACAAAAATTCGGTCATTATAATCGATTTTTTGCGGAAAAATCCTTAAGTATATTTTTGTTCATTAGTTTTAAAATAGATTTCTACTCTGTAAACACAAAACTTTAGAATCATTTATATTTAATTATTTGTATATATATATATATATATATATATATATATATATATATATATATATATATATATATATATATATATATATATATATATATATATATATATATATATATATATATATATATATATATATATATATATATATATATATATATATATATATATATATATATATATATATATATATATATATATATATATATATATATATATATATATATATATATATATATATATATATATATATATATATATATATATATATATATATATATATATATATATATATGCATATGCATATGCATATGCCTATGCATATGCATATGCATATGCATATGTATATGTATATGTATATGTATATGTATATGTATATGTATATGTATATGTATATGTATATGTATATGTATATGTATATGTATATGTATATATATATATATATATATATATATATATATATATATATATATATATATATATATATATATATATATATATATATATATATATATATATATATATACGGCTAGAAGCATTTTACAATAATAGTAAATATGTATATTAGTTTCAGAGTATTTAAAAGAATAAGGTAAAATATATGAAATAATGATCGATAAAATATAAAAAAACAGTAAATTCAGAAATATCATGAAACCCAATAAAAAGCACATTTTCAAGTAGGTTTCAAAACCGGTTGTACATAGGTTGAAGTCAAATTAATAGTGGAATAATTAAAAAAGATATTTTTTTTAATGAATATGTCCTTGTTAAACAAGTACATATACATTTTCCTACGTTCCCTAAAGTAAGCATAAATGCTTGTGCTATAGGTGAACGAAATTGGTCGAGGCAGGATTCGAACTCGTGCCATCGACCCATCTAATAATAAATTAAACTTTCAAATGGTATTCCATCAAGAACATTCGTTCGAAAAATTTACTTTGACCAATACTGTCTCGAGATGCATTGGTCCCGGCACAGGTTTTTTGCCTGGTTGGGCATTGCAGATTCAATAATTATTGTAATGTCATCAATATTAATTTGTATGAATAAATAAATAAAATAATAAGAAGAATTAATATGAATAGAATAATGTTTTGTATCATCTACATAAACATGATTTAGTTTTTGCATTAATATTTTAGTAAAAGAAAATTTCTTCGTTTTGTTATTATTTAAAATTTAATAAAGACACGAAGTTCGTCGACAGTTAAATGACTGAATATTTACTTTCTTGATACAAATTGAGATTTCTGATGAAATTTTAATGGACATTACTGATGAATGATAACGTCACACACAATAATATTATTGGTGTAAACTTATTTGAATTTAAATTAATATTGTACATTGGACTTTCAGCCAATTACTTGGTATATCATCAGACTATCCAGACACGATATTTTGTTTTGCTTCTCTTGGCATCCAAAACTGCCGCGTTAAATTTAGTCATGATATTTCAATTAAAATCTTTTATATCATATTCTAATTTTACTCTCTAGCCATCATAATACCCTAGTTACTTTCACGCGTATATATGTGTGGGCGATCGCCACCTACAAAAAAATAAAAACATTTATTTGCGCGTGTGTAATGTTTTCACTCTCCACTACTATGTACTAATGGAGATTTATGATTTTCGACTGATTCTATGACTCAGCGGGTCTAATGCCATACAGGTTTGGAATTAATAATGGAACACTGTGAATTTAGAAACGCACTTTGGACATCAAAACGAGGAGGGCTGTAATTAAATTTAAATTTCGAAAAAAATATACAAAAAATTAAAGGTAAAATTTAAATTGATTAACATTAAATAGAACGACCGTTTCGCCTTATAAAGTCATTTTCAACTGATAAATATAAAATATGTCAATAAATATTACGGATCTTTTACGTTTTTTACGAATGGATATTTTTATTTATATCTTTGGATGTTATGACCATTTCAAAAGTCAAGTGTTACCATAAACTGTAGGTATTTATACATCGTTCATTACAAATTAGTATCTTTTTTCAATACTGCTTACCTCTATATTGGGACATAAAGTAATCTACGTACACATAACACTTATCCTAAGAACTTTGAACGAAATTGTTTTTCTTAACATTTTCAAACTGAAAATACCTACATATATTACGACGTACTTTCTTATATACCTAACTATCATAAAAACATAAACCTATGTTGTAATGTTATTACTATTAATAAAATTTTTATTATAATAAACACAATTATTTTTAATCAATAATAAACAATTCAATTATAGCCGATGATTGTACTACTTGTTATTATTGCAAGAATGAACATACATAGGTATGTATAATTCCCATGAACTGTACAATATTAATAGTTTTAAAAACAAAACTTTTTAACATTACATACCTACTGTATTATTCACCACACATTCTTTATAAATCTGGTATTGTTTTAATAGTTTGATGAATCAGCATCTTTAAACATTAAGATTCTATAATACCTACACTGACCTATTTTTGAGATAAAACTATAATTGTATTACATACTGCTCTATACATTTTCGTATTTTTTAAAAATTTAATGCCTCTATATTCATCCGTCAGATGTCGCATAAAAGTAATGAAGATATTTTTTAACAGATTTTTAATTATCTCAATATAGAGACGAAGTTGGAATATTTACTGTAGGAGAATCGGGAAATCAAGGCACCTACAGGGCTTACGACCTGTCATCGGCTGGTTTACGTGATCACTTTACGTGATCACTTGACAGGTCGTAAGCCCTGTAGGTGCCTTGATTTCCCGGTTCTCCTACAGTAAATATTCCAACTTCGTCTCTATTGAGATAATTAAAAATCTGTTAAAAATATCTTTGACTCCCGACAGGGAAAAAAATACAATGTTTGCGCATGCAATAATAAAAATATTCGAGTAGTAATGAAGATATTATAAAGTAGGTAGGTAGGCGTACAATATTTGAAACTTATTTCACTAAAATGTTCCTTTAATTTTTACTGTATTATGGCAGTTAAAGAAAAAGTTAAAAGGAAAATATAAGAAAAAGTCCAGATCCCGTTAGCAGTATTATCCTCGCAGTACGGGGTCTTACCTTTTTGTTATATTTTCCTCAAACAACTCCCATAATACCTCAAATACTCCCGTGTACCTACACTTTAAATTGTTAGGTGTGAAGCCAATTGTTTTGGTGAGAGTAGAAAAAAAAACTTTTCTAATAAAATAATGCAACTCACTTCGCGTGTCGCACAAAATTCATTAATATACCCCATAATATATACAAATATAAATATAGTTTTAAAAAATGTCTATTAAAATATTGCGCCATGGCAAAATTACTACTCATGAAATATTTTTTTTAAAACGCACACCCGTATTCAGACTATTCAGAGACAAATATGAGGACTGAGGAGACCTCAGGACTAATCCTTAAAAAATTACGAGCACCACTTAAAAATTTTATATGAATTATTTAGCCCATTTTTAAGAATATATAAAACGCAGATTTCTGGATGTTTCCAAATATCACAAGCCTGTATTTACCTACTAAATGAATAAAAAAATGTCTACCACGTAACTACTTAAATCCTGTATTTCATTTCTGTTTATTTCTTAACATTTTGCTATCAACAATGATCCGATTTATCCAACTGTCGATTTGTTCAGGAGAACTTTGTTCTCTTAACATATCGACAATGTATCAAGCCAGAATACGCGAGAATTGTATGGAGAGGTCTACTTTTTTCATGGATTTTCCAACTTTGAAGTCAAAAAACACCAACTTAGAGGCTTCGCAGCATATATGTTCCATACACGGATTTACTCAGAATTCGGAGTAGAACATTTCGTGTGTCTGTGTGTGTGTGTCTGTGTGTGTGTGTCTGTGTGTGTGTGTGTGTGTGTGTGTGTCTGTGTGTCTGTGTGTCCGTCCCCCCCTTATAACTTTTGATCCGCTCAATTTACAGAGCCTAAAATTTCAGAATATATAAACAGTTACAGGCCTACAAAACTTTTATACTCGGAATTTTGAATTTTTGTTTCAGTCAGGGGTTATCAACTTTTGAATTTTTATTTTATTTTTCCATATATCTCAGAAACCATAAACGGTAGAACGCTGAAAATTGGTACAAACATAGACAAATACAAAATCTCAAATTAGTTTTTTCAAAAAAATTCCAGGGTTTCTCAAACATTTTTTATTAAGAAAAATATTTTTTTTATGATAAATTTATGAGTTTAACTGCCTATATTTCCAAAACTTTTACAATTATCGAAAAAAGCCGAAACACCCCAACTAGATAATTTAATTTTCTATAAAAAATATTAACATTGTAGTAGAAGATCTCAATTTTTTTTTAACAATTTTTTTAAAAATTGAATTTAGTGACGACATCGCTTCATACATTTTGTATGGCAGTCGCCTATACACAATATGTAAGAAGACTTAATAGTTTGTTACTTCATCTCCAAACATACATACATACCATCATGCAATTTGCATATTCTGGGTAGGAAAAAGGATCTTCCTCCATACTATCCTATCTTGACATACATACCTACATATGTTGTATAGAAAACAAAATATCTGAAAATATTCAATAATTTGTATCTATGGGTTTATAGTTTGGTACATATTCTTCAACTATACATACTATCGCTATCGACAGTTGGATCTCATGTGTTACATGCAACTAGTTATATTTTATAACGTATATGTATATATTATGTTTCATACGTTGTATCGCAAAAACGCATTTGTAATCTCATTATTTTACAAGTACCTATTCGATAAACAAAACGTCGAGCGTATTTAAATTAAATTTTACAAATTCATAAAATTACGTTTTATATTTCGAATAACGCATAAAAAATTAATAACCTACAATATCTCGTTTTCTCAATTATTCACAACATATTATACCGTCGTTTTATTAAAATTATGCAAAATGAACATTGAACGATTACAGCAATATATATCATCTCCAAATTAATAATAGGCAAAATATATTTTTCTTTTTCCGTTTGTATCGCTACTATATAATGACTGGACATCGACTTCTGTGAACATTCGCAATGACATCAGACTTTATAATCGATTGAATATTATTAAGTAAAAAAAAAACATTTACAATCTCTTAGTCATTTTTCATTCTATTCATGTCCTAGAACGTACAATCGTAGTGAGTAACTTAACTAATGACAGATGAATAATAACAAGTTGCGTCATCCCAAGTTTAGATGTTGACGAATCGGTAGAAGGAAAGTATTATGGACTATCTCTACTATGGTGCTTCCAAGTAATTCCTAATTTTTCTGGTGTATTCTTGAAAATATGTTGAGTATTGATTTTGCACAAAAGTATGATACAGGGATCGTGTCTGCAAGCGAAGTCTTATTTATTAATTACGTCTATTTCTTTGGTCTTATACTGAGGTCATAGAATACTGAAGTATATTTCTATCAGTCAATTTAAAAATAAGGCAAAAAATAATTAATGAATATAGTGGTTTGATTACTACAACATTTTTTTAAATGGTATTAGCTGAATAAATAACAAATAGTGATTCTTCTTTTTCTTGCCAATCTATCCCTATTCATCCAGGGTCGGGCCTCCTTGCATGTATGTAAATATTGTTTCAATATATGTATATTTTACACGTTCCTTACTGTAGAAATGATTTGTGAAAAAATACTCTAATACCACGTTTTTGTCATCAATATTATTTACTGTTAGCGATGCATATCAGCTGATCCATGAAATAATTTCGTCATGAAATGCTGAAATGTAATATACGACAGTAAATAGAAATATTAGCTTTAATAGTCTATAGTGGGCTAAAAAGTAATTTTTGAATATCTTTTCCACAGTACACTAACAATTTAATTTTAACATCTTTATTTTATTGCGTAAGTTTTTTTTTAATTTTAATTAAATAGTTTTCTTGTAAAATTAGTTTTAACAAAACCCTTTTTAATTTTTTTATTTTAATTAAAAAACTACAAGGCCTATGAAGTAGATTTTTACTTCATCGAAAGAGAATATGAAAATTTACCGGCTGAGTTTTTTACTGTTTTAATTACTATTCTTGCTATTTAAAAAAACCTTGGATTAACCATTTCTTCGAAAAAATAATATTGAATATCACAGATTTGGTGATATATTATTTTGTACAATATTTTTTTGTGTTTCATACATTAGATGGTATTATAGTGAGCATATTTGTGTACATCTGTATGCCCAAGTTATATAAGGGCCTTAATGATTTCTTGATTCGAGTCGAAATTTTCGCTTTAAAATCATACATATGTTTAATTTTATTTTTTTACATAATATTTGGGACATTCGTAGGGTAAAAGCTATCAATGAGTTTCCCATACAAATAAATCAAGTCCAATTATAATTTAATTTTAATTTTATATTAATTCTCGGGCAAGAACAGGTGCTATGTAAAATAATTATTTAACACGCACCCAATAACAAGTTGCCACATTCTAGAGACTCACAGATCCAGACTGAAAACACAATTAAAAACTGTGTCTCCACCGGGAATCGAACCCGGGACCTTTGGATCAGCAGTCATATACCCAACCAACTGAGCCACGAAGGGCGACTTCTCGCTATCCTTCTTTCTACTTATTGCAACATATCTATTATATTTTTTTTTTTGCTTTTAATTTGTAATCCCTTTTTATAGTTTTACTATACGTGGAAACTTTATTCGTGGCATTATTCATGAAAAGTAACCATTAAAATTAATCATATCAGTAAAATGTCCAGAATGAATTGACTTCTAAATCTGTTTGAATGTTTCGAATAATCAAACACCACGCTATATTATCAGGTTACATACTCATAGGAAGGCGTATCTCACTGAGGTCAACCGGATCACTCAGTGTTTTTAATCCTTAAGGCCGCACAGGCACTGATAATTTTTAGCGAGTTATAGGTACTCCACTTACTTCTCGTACTGAAGTAGAAGCGGTGGGGTCCCGCCATACATTTTGTGCGACTTGACTAGAGCGAAGCAGAAACGACGTAAGCGACAGTATGAATTATACTTTTTTTAAAAAATCAAAAACACAAATTTAAAAATATTAAACAGTCACAGTATTCTTGTTATATTATAGTTTTATATTTAACAAATTAAACGTATAACGAGGGAATAGCGCAACTTTCAGGGGTATTTTCGGTTTTTTTTTATCGAGAGAATATATATGACAGGGTCAGAAATGAGAATAAAGAAAGGTGTTATTAATAGAATGAAAGTGAACACATTTAGATGGTTTGGCCACATGGGGAGAATGAATGAGGAACGCCTGACGAAGAAAATATATACATTGCGGACAGGAACGGAAGCACGTCCGTGTGAACGGTATTTTGAAAGACGGAAATGTTAGAAGCGTGAACAACAGACGAACATGTATAAGACGATGCATGAATGTTGACGAGTCGATGAATGTATGTCAAGATAGAAGTAAGTGGCGTTCGGTTCTCTCTGCCTACCCCTGAGGGACATGGCGTGATGGTATTTATGTATGATTCTGATACTGTTAAATTATAGCAATACTATAATTTACTCGTATTATAAAGATGATAGTGTCAGTATTGGGTGAGTAAATGAGGAAACGCCAATGCAACTGATTACATTTGAGCGCTTGTGCGGGCTTAAAGTCAACAAAGCAGCTTACTATGATCGATTTTTTGGAAAGAGAGGTCTTAAAAAGTCAAATATATTATAACTATCGGCAAACATCTTGAATGATCACGTGGGCTGCACAGATTATTTTTAAGGTATTTGCTTGGTTGTTAGTCCCCCTCTCCGCCGAAAATTGTTAACTTATTAGCCGATACCTATACCTCCTGATATAGGTACCTACGCGGAGCTCAAAGCAAAAAAAGTAAAAAAAAAATGCAGAGCAACACACGATTAAGATTTTATTATCAGCACATCTGTAAAATGGTTCTACATCATTAAATTTCGACAGATAATATTTATAAGCACTCCATCGATATTATGTTAGTTTGTTCATGAGTCACATATTCAAATACCTACATATTTAATTTTTATGTTATTATTTTTAAGGTCATCAATGAAAACCAATTATTTTGGGTTCAAATGAACAACGTGATGTTAAATGGTGTTGCTAATGGTTGCTGTTTATTATAGGGGCCCTCTGCATCGAGACCAAATATTTTTTATTCCCTCAGAAATAATAATGGTACTTACCTACCGACAATAATTGCGCTTGCCCATAAAGGCGTAGTAAAATGACGGGGTACGTCGATTGGTGAGGATAATTTACAGCGAATTTTTAATAAATGTATAAGTAATACAACTTGCTCGCGCGAGTCATACTAATTATAATCTAACCTAACTTAATAAAAAATAGGCAATGTGTATATAACATACTGTATTTCCACGAGGTACGGAATCGTAGATTTTTTGTTTCAAAAAACGGACCCCGATAACTAACAAGTGTCGTTATTATTTTTACAAGCAAATTTTAATGCTTATATTAATATTGTTATTTGTGTTTGTATATAATTTACAATTTTAGTGTCAATATACTGGTTTGATTGATGGAAGAAATTGCCTCAAGGCAATAAACTCGCCACTAGCGTAGGATGCAAGGAAATGTTTACTACTATTATTATTATTAATGATAAATCTGGTTGGTTGGAAGATATTGTCATTTGGCAATAAAGTGTACAAGAAGTTACAAATAAATACATTTCTAAAAAAATACTGATTATTATGATTTTGGAAATTTCTAAGACAGGTCCTCGTATATTTAATTATCACAATAATTATTAATATACTCAACAATGAAACATAGCATTCATAAAAAAAAACAATTGACCTATCTACTATCAGTAATGATAATATAGAGAAAAATAACAAATAATAGATTCATAATATTTGCATCTGACTCATGGACAAAAGTATATAATAAAGCATCTCTGACGGACTTGACAAAATTAAACTATGGTTGGACGTTGCTCTACTTACTGCCTCTAAATATTGAAGTATGTATGACTTATAGTAGGTACCTATAGACCCTAGGCGGCAACCAAATCTTGACAGTAACCTTACTATACACGATTGTTCACGACTCCAAAGATGCTCATGCACATCTCTCATTAGGACAGCCGAAATTATATATTTGGGTATTTAGGTATATTGACAACTTCTTTAGATGGACAGGAAATATAAATGCTACTGCGAATAAAATAAGAAAACTTATATACATATTTTAAAACATTCGTAATATAATGGACCAAAAAACTTTGAAAACTGTATATTATGCAATAGTACAATCCATTATCTCTCATGGAATGATCGGGTGGGGAGGTGCTTCTAAAATATATGGATCCTCTATTTAAGGCTAAGAAAGCTCTCATTAAAGTGATTATTAAAAAACCTTTCCATTTCCCGACCATTCAACTATTTAAAGACTTTAACGTACTAACTACAGCAAAACTCTGTATTAAACAAATTCTTATTCACTTTAAAAATGATAAGAAAAACCATATCACTTCTCAACATTCTCACAGACATCAACTAATCACTCCGAAGACAAATACTGCATACGGACAAAGACATTATCAATAATTGGCTCCAAAGATCCTAAATTTAGTTGCAGAATATATAAAGAACATACATTTTATAGAAAACACAAGACTTAACATACAATACAAACATGGTTATATATAACAAAGGGATCAACTATTGTCAGCAAATTCTCAATTCATAACAACATACACGACAAAACTACTAACATAGGACTCAATAAGTGGACCATGGGCTTACAATGATTTAGTTATTAATTACAGATAATATAAATCGGGATAAATTTTATCATTCAATTTATATTCCTTGTAAATTAGTTGTGACAGAATATTGTAGATTTACCCAAATTTAAGTAAGTACCTACCTAATATGAATTTTTATTTCGCACCAAAATTTTACTTTTTGATATTGTTTTTTTTGCTGTATAAAACAAGTTCAGAGCTGTACTCATCGTCAATCTAATTATAGTGTCTTAAATGAAATCTTCTGCCCGATTTATAAAACTACTCGAGAAAATATCAATGTTGACCATTTTAAAAATAATATCATAATCAGATTTGTCTACACGAAAAAATATCGTTTTTTGTTCGTGAGTTTCCCAATAGTGAATCAATAATACAGGTGAATGAATCGTATGTCGTGCTATTTCATTATGATTTCACATTGCTAATATAAATTTCAAAGCATCAGCGAGTTATTTTAGACATGAACATGCGTACACTTCCAGTCTAATGTAAATATGACAAAACCGTAAAAATAACGGAAAACGAACTGAAGAACCTCATTTCATAATAAAATATTATGTGAATTGGCTACTGCGATTAAAATTTGTTTTTATTTTAAGTACAGTAATAATAAATATTATTAGAAAAAAATAGCAATAAAAAAACAAAGCATAAGAATCTGAGCATTTTTTGTATTGCTTTTTTTGTATTGAGACAATTCAAACTTTTTGATTTAACGGTTTTAATTCGATTCCAGGCGGAGGCACAGCTTCTTTTGAAACCTTGCCCCCAAGTCAAATTGAAAACGCTGTTCGTTTTCGCCAAGCGCTAATTTTTTTTGTATGGGATTTGACGTTTGTTGTTTGTTATTGTAGAAAAAATTTCTACAACAAACGTCAAATCCCATACAAAAAAAATTAGCGCTTGGCGAAAACGAACAGCGTTTTCAATTTGACTTGGGGGCGATCTGTGAAACGATAAACACAAGTCAGATTGTGACAACTTGATGTTGTTTGATTTTTTTTACTATAAACTCATTTTTTAATAGTAAAAACTAACTTCCACTGTGTATACGAAACGGTTTAAAACTACATAAATGATATTATATTTACCATCATTTTCAATTTGTGAACATCGCTATTTTGTATCAGATGCACAGCAATCTCACTATATCACTTTTGTTAAGAAATATACACCGGCTCAACAGGTGTAGCGTTAATTGAAGACAATGACGTTGCAATATTACATGTGTACGTATAGTATAAAGTTATAATATATACATATGTATAATCTGACCGCACGACTGTCAAAATATGACTTGTCTTTGTTCGTCACTTAGCAGAGTACCCGCTCCAGTTGGTGTCTCTCATACGTCACGAGAACTGCCGGTCACTTTAACGTATCACATACCGATGGCACCAATGAGATCCAACAAATAAAACCAGCTCCAGAACGAAGAAGACGAATATCGCGTCATTTAATCGCGCGGACTCCGATATCATTGGTGAGATGAAACAAATATAACTAACTATATATGAAAAAGACAAATACTGCGTCGTTGGGTCCTGTGGACTTAGTTCCAATGTCACTGGTGAGATGTAATAAATAAAACTAACTCTAGTAAGAATAAGACGAATGACGAATATCACGTCTTTTAGTTGTGCGGATCGAGCGGACGCGAGTTCGACGGCAGTTGTAGTCAGAAATAAACAAACTATACTCCGACACAAACCACCGCTGACTAAAGTAATCTTTGGACGCGAGCCATTGTACCGTATGTATGGATACTGCGACTACTTGTGCCAATGTAATGGAAGGTTAATCGCGTGCAGATAACAATAATTTCATTATGGACAGAACCGAATCGGTTACTTGTTACAATAATGATAGAACAACTTAGATTTCGTTTATTTCAGTTTACTATCATTTTACTCTACAAACTGTATTGGCTAATTTACTATTTTCAGTTTAAATATAAACCGATTACCAAGTTTTATGTATGTCCGAAACAGACAATAAGTATCGGATGTCAAGTTGAGAATAGTATGTAAGAAATACCGTATAACCAGTGCCGTAGCTCTTTAATAGCAGTCATGAAGGCCCAGCATGACAAGAGGCCCAAATATCAAAGCCCTCAATCTTAAAAAAATGATAATATTTGTATAAAAAAAGTTTCTGAAATGAAAACAAAAATAACACCTCAACATATTACATTAGATCATAATGGTCGCAGGTCGTAGTGCAGGGACTACAAAAGACACTCAGATTTCAAAGCAGTTATGCTTCATTTTAGGAATATAGGATGTATAATAATATGTAGATACTTTTGTTACAAGGACATATTCAATTGACCAATCATTTTCTCTTTCTTTTTTATGCATTTTTTATTTTGTTTGAATTATATAACCATATTGTTTGTATTAATTTGCGATTTTCTATTATTTATTTATTAATTAATTTAGTAAAATTTATAAAATGTTATTTTTTACTAGTGCCTTTCTCACTCGGATTTAATTCCGTGATAAGGAAGGTACTTTACAAAATTAAAAACAAATAATAACAACAATAAAAGAATAAATAAATCAACAAAGCAAAAATACAAGTCATCAAAAAAAAAAAAAATTTACAATAATAACGGTCAACAATAATAATCATGACAATTGGACTGATCTATATGTATTAAGTTTTTAATGTTACTTGTTATTATATTGTCGGTTTAAAAAGCATAATAAATGAAAATAAAATAAATAAACAAACGAAACAAAATATCATATTCCAAAACACGCATTCATAGTCGAGAGAAAAGTGTACCTACCTGTAAAGTTATATACACTGTCAATACACTGTGTCTATAACAAGAACACGAACCTACATACATACTAATAAATTCTACATTATTTAATTTAAAATAAGCAAGATTATTTGGAGAACGTAATTCATCTTCAAGTACCTATACTTTTCAGCTTAAGATGGCATTTTCAACATGGTCAAGCGCCAATAACCTCAATCGCTGTACGTATTTGCAAAAAATGAGTATTTGAATAGTTCGGCTCAGAAGATGACTTTAACATATAAAATGTTTATTAATTTTAACATATCCATAGTTAAGATATTTTTGAACGGTGATGTTGATGTTGTGGTAAAATCAAACAATATGTTTTTTCTACGAAAAGTTATTTTCAACTGAAATTTCGTAATTTTTGCAAATACGCACAGCGATCAAGGTTGAAAATGCCATCTTAAGCTGAAAAGTATACTTGAAGATGACTTGCGCTCTCCAAAACAAAGACCAAAAAGCCAAACCAGCATTTAGACCAAAAGATGATAGTATTGACATTGGCCGCGAAATTCTGTTAAGTTTTGCGAATTGAGGCTAAGGCCGCTTGACTACGGTGAAAACGCTATCTGTAGTTCACAGTAAATTTGATGAAGCAGAGAGGTGGTTTCTGTATTAAATGAGAATAGTCACAAGACATTATGGCGAGTAAATATTATAAATATCGCCCAAGGCACTCATTATATAGGTACTCATTATACCCACCAATACGGCAATCAATCGAATTCAAACTTAAAAAAATATTTTTCAAAATATGCGTTCTTTGCGAGGATCATTTTATTAAATTTTGATATGTATAATGTATAGTATAAATTTTTCAGAGCGAACACTAATTTATGTGGTGAGGTTCGACTTGGCACCGAATGCTTGTCATCAGTATTGAATAAGTCTATTTTGGTTCCAAAATATTCGACGATTGCGGTAATAAAAAGGTTTGTTCTGAAAGGACCCTTATATAAAGTGTTTTCAATTGTATTGCTTAATTTCACGCTGTATTGTTGTGGAAAATTTCATCAAAGGAAGACCGAAATCAAATTAATATTTTAATTAAGAGCGCGATATTATGAACCGGCATTTTTATAATATTATTTGTACGAAAACAATAAAGTTATATAAAACAAAATATCAATGTTATAGAAGCTGAAGTGAGCAATTCACTAAAATAAAACAGAAGACAACCAATTTATTTTGAAAATAAAGCACACGAAGTGAAAAAGATTTTCCACAAAAAAAAATTTAAGGACACATTTGGTAAATGCCACATTACTAAACAAATAAACTATAAAGTGTGCTTAATAGTCTTCAAAGATCTGCATCCATTCATTAGGTTCCTCGCTACACTCTAGAACCGTGTTCAAATAATGTGCTAACAGAAAGACGTCTATAGTTTTTGGCATATATTTAGTGTACTGCATTTAGTGTACTTGATAGAAATTGATAACTATATGCACGCTTGCCAGCACAGAGACACAAAAGGACTTGTTATAATGAATGGTCTATAACAATGTGATTGTCTAGATTCTAGATCACTGAATATGAATTATGTGAGAAAATCGGATAGGTGCAATAAAGCGGATTCAATATTCAATAACTCCTTTCATGTTTTTGTGTTGGTAAGATTTTTTAGTGTTGTCAGATGTACCTACCTAAGAAACTAAACAATGCCAGATGTGACAACATATACTTAGATAACACTAAATTGGATAAATTAATTCAGTTGTATTCGTCACAAAGTAAGAATAATAAAAGTTGTTTTTTGACATACGCCCAAGAACAATAAAATGAGTTATAATTTATTTATAAAAAACAAAGTCTCCGTAAACAGAGTAGCGAAATACTGTATTTAAAATGTTAACTCCGTAGAACTAAATTGGCCAGATTGACAACTATGGAAGCTGAAGAACATAAAAACACGAAAGGAGTTATTATAGTGAATGCACTATACTACGATCGTGGTTTAAGTGTGAACTGACCTGAAAATTGAATAACAGACTAACCTCTGTCAATTTATGAAATTCGTTCCTTCTTATTAAAAAAACCAATTAATCATTAATGAGTATTATGGGCGATTATTTGAATATTTTCCTTTGGCACATACACTAAACTATATTTTATTTTTTGGTCTTATTGCTCTAAAAAGTAACGTTTGCCAAGTTGAGATTAAAGACACGAAATATAGTTTGACATTGTGTTTTTAGCTTATGACCGCTGTATGATTATTATGCTTATATACTTTTGCGAATGACGTTGTGTCAACAGACAAAGAAATTGCATTCAATGTTTGCATATGATCTACGCTCATAGGTCATTGGTTTTGCGAGAACTCAAATAATAAGTATGACTTTGGGTTGAACTTTTTTCACCCTAAATTTGAAGGGCAATTTATTATGAATTGATAGCAGCAAATTCATTAGGTCGTGTCCTTATAATTTTAAGATAAAATATAAACTGGTGGTTTAAATGAGTCGATGACATATTGGTTAGAAAGGATATTCTGAACAAAAGCATAATGGTCGTAAATACTCCTGGAAGAAGAGCCAGAGGGAGGACACCAATAAAATGGACCGACCAAACTAAACTTATAGTACCAATAGTCTAGAAGGCTTCCACCTGGTTGCAGATATGAGGAATGGGGAAGTAGAGTATTGCAAGGTGATCGTGGCCCTCAAGAGTGAGGCCTACGACCAATAAAAAGAAGAGATATTGTGATTGGACCTGAATCCAACGAACCTGAATTCGAATCCATTTCTTACGATTTTAATTCACACATGAAACGAGAATCGTGTATTTTTGTGTAACGTATACCTCAATAAAAAATTCTCAATTATAAAAATAAATTTATTATCAAATAATTTGAACAGTTCAGTTTGTCAAAATAAAGAATTCAGCTGTAATTGTATTTGTGCTTGGTTAAAGTTTGAAGTAACAAGTGTCAGTTTGGAACGTGAAGAAGTATAAAGTAAGCACGTTGTTGGTAAACAACGTATTACAATTTGTTTTGCATGAAGTTTAGAGGCCGCTTTGCGTGTTGGCTGAACGGCGAGACTTGTAGATTCTGACTGTGCCTTTACATCAGTGGTTCTTTATCTTTTCGAAAAGACGGTGCACATTTTATCATAAAAATGCGGACCACCAAAATCAAACGCTCAAAAATATATGCGGAAATCATATTTATTGGAAATAAAATATTTAGAGAACAGTTATTTAGAAAAAAAAATAGTTCCTAGACTACAAAGAGAGTACCTCTTTCAATCAACCAACGCAACACGAAACACGACACTTCCAACAGTGAGACAATGTGAAAAAAAAACGACCTTATAAATATATGGCGAAAAACAGTAAATAAAATTACCCATAACAAAATATTATTTATGTAATGTGAAAATAGATTGCTAAGACACCGGTTGTTAACAGGTTTCAGAAACTTTAAAGTCGAATATATATAGCAACTCTATTCTTTGTATAAATTTGTGATTGTGTCTTTCCATAAGTTTTTTCTCGTTTTCCAGTTTTCATACAATTCAATCAAAATCACGATACAATTCAATCAAAGATCTTTTGTAGGCTTTCATAATTTGTTAATGACTATTTTAGTTTTCGGATTTTTTCTTTTATCATTTTTTCGCGGTACACTAGTGCTTTGCATTGCATCGGTTTAGAAGCTCTGGTTTACATGTTTATAATTTAGATAGAAACCTAATGTGGCGTGTTGGCTGCGCTACTGCCGACTACAAAAGGGGTAAATATCGTGCATAATTTAGTACAATAATTTCACTGTAAAGTAGGTAGGTATATAGGTACCTAACTTGTGTCTATTTATACACCACGAGCGCGCCGTTTTTAGAGTCGTTATCGCTTATCGCAGCATCGAAAATAGCCACAAACGACAATAATAATAATAATATGAAGTGTCTGCCACCAGTTTCTTCTTGCATGTGACTGCTTTCATAGTCTGTGTGGTATGGTGTAGTGTTGATGTGATAGGATGGGAGGGATAGACAGACAGGAAGGAAATATAATAATGTCGTGACCTCCCCTTAATGGTCACTCTTGTTAAGTGGTCCCTATTCATGTATAAAATACATTCACATCACTGGACATACAAACATACCTACATATCATCATGCCATGTCCCTGTTGAGCAGAGCAGAGAGATATCATACAATTTATCTTTTTTTGGCAATTCACATTAAATGGATATTCTTTGCCAAAAACATGTTATCGTGATAATGTGCCTATTATTTGCTTCACGATGTCTAATCATCTCTCTAAAATTGATTATTAAATCATTCAGATTTATGTATTCATTAAAAATTTCGAATTTAACAACTATGTGCAGAAATCACATATTTATTCACAATAACCTTTTTCTCCTCGATTCCCTTCCTGTCCTTCTCATTTGCTACCTTTTTCTCTTTTTTGAACGTCTCTTTTTGATTTTTTTATATCCTCAATGCGTTTGTATGCATTTCTTTTGCAAATGGAAACCAGTCATAAGTTTATACTTCGTCATCGATCATTGCTGTGCATATTATTTTATTCATCTTTTAAATATAAAAAAAAACTTTTCTATGAATAAGTAAATAACTTTGAATTAATTTTCTCGTATTTAACGAACGGTTGCTATGATGATTATTATAAATTATAATTTATGCAATCTTCCCGCATACTTTGATTTGCCCATACGGGTGCTGAAATACTTCTGTGACATTCTCGTATTAACCCTCGTAAAGTTTACTTTCAAAATGTTATGGTAAATGTAATGATGTGTTAGTAATAAATAGTTAGCTGATAATAGCTCCGGGTTCCTCTCGTCTCTCAGACATGCGGGAAGTCTCTTTGTTTAGTAATTTACTGTCCGATCAACAAATTCAATGAAATAATCGATACTTTATTACTTATTAATGTATAAAATTTGCATTAGGATATATTATTTTTGCACAAATCTGTATAGACAAGTTGTCAGAGCAAGCTCCTCTTGTACACTGCAATTACAATTATTCAACGATTAAAATATACACTTATATAAACAAGATATAGGTACACAAACATACACAAGAAAAAAATTAAATGCATAAATTCAAAAATGTAAAAAATCAACGATAATAATGTAAACAGAAATAAAAATAATGAAAACCAAAACAAAAAACAATTCAGAATAAAGCAAATCAAAAAACACAGATATAAAAACAAGGTAAATCAGAACAAAAACAATGAAAATAATATAGAAAGTAATGAAAATGAAGTACGTTAAGTGTAAAATTGTTTTAAAGAATTTTTTTTGTCTTTCATCACAGTACTTACCTATTATATATTTATGCAGTTTATTGAACAGTTTCGGTATTATCTTCGCCTTAATTCTGTCGCCGTAAAAGTTATTTGTTTTTGGGATTGACAATAAGTCGTTCGTTATTTGTCGAGTTGTATATTTGTGAGTTATTTTTAATTTAAATTCATCCCTGTAAAGTTTTTCCATGGTAAGTAATACATTAACGTTTTTGTCAACTGGTAAAATATTATATAGTTTAAAGATTTCGTTAGTACTATTTCTGAATGCCTCCAATATTCTTTGTTGCAATTATTTTTAAGAATTAATAAATATAAAAAAACCTATGTATCTTAAAAAGACACACTAATCCAGCACATGTGTATATGAGTAAACCATAATTTCAAGTGAGTAAATTTCTTGAGAGATCGCAGCTGATATATAGTTTTGAACGCGCTAAGCGATCGTAGAGATATCTCAGATATCAATATATAAATTGGATTGTATACTACGCAAATGAGGTACACAAATGCATTCTGGGTATGACAGGTAGGAAGAATGTGTACAGAACACCTCATTCTAATCGGATAGTGAAATCCTATTGGTTCCAATAAACATACTTGTGCAATTCAATAGTTAATGTATTTTATGCTCTATTTTTTATTGCATTTTTCATTTAGTAGGTACTCATTTACGTAGCACGGGAATTTCTATGTATGTTTTTGGAATACCTACCTGAACAGAAGGGTTTGTTATTCTCGTATTAGGTACACGGCGTGCTAGCATAAATGTATTTATTTATAATTCTAAACCAAACGTGATTAGGTAAATGTAATCTATTTTTATTTTTTACTAATTAATCTTTTTGTCTTTATTGACTCAATGAAATGTTCATTCAGTGTTTTTGTATTCTTCCCACGAAGTGTTTGTTTGTTTGTTTGTTATATACATGGATGTTTCTAGGTAATGTGTTATATAGGTATCTCGCTCGATGTATGTATATTTAATAACCAGGTTGAATATAGACACAAGTTTCAAATTACATGAATTGATAAAAAGAAGAGGCTCGTGTTAATGGCGGCGTGATATGGATAAATATTTCCTTTGACACGATTCTTGAAAAGTGAAAACAATGAACCGCAAAAAAGAATAACAACACGCTTTTGTTATATAATTTTAATTGTGTTTTGGTGAGAAAATAATTATTACTCGCCTATTCAAACATGTACATTATGTACTTTGGTAATAGGGAGTTATAAAATAAACAAGCGTGTAACTAATTAACTGTAGGTAATACCAGATATCCATAATAGTGGAATTGTATGTACAATTGTTCATTTTAAGTGAACAAATGAAGTTTATGTAAATATTATTATTAAAATTAACTAACATTAATTTATGACATTATTGAAAATGTAAATATTCTCAATTTATATTGGTACTTTAAATTAATGTTTCATCGACATAATTAACCAACCACCCTAGACTTTAAAAGAATGAATATGTCCTCTTAATAAGTATATTTACATCCTGATACATTCCCTGAACTAAGCATAAATGATTGTCATATATATGTAAGAAATCGGTTGTGGCAGGAATCGAACTCGCGACCACTGGATTACTAAACCAGCCCGATAATCGCTTGCCAACACCCATTATATATCGCAACAGAAACATAAGCATAAATGCATAGGTACGTTTTTTTAGAAGAAATTGGGAAATCAGATACCTACAGGGTTTATGACCTGTCGTCAACGTGGTCTTTGTTGGGATCAAAATTAAATTTACTCAATAACCCACATAAATCAACAAATATTGATTTATGTATGTATATTTTCAATTCAGCTATATATTAGCTAAATAGTGAAACGGCTTGATGATTTGTATGAATGTACCTACAAAATGTATCGTTCTTTTTCTGGATTATTTTTATCGGTCTTTGAACAATGACAAGTGAGTGATGATAATCACAACAAGCACACTGGATCATTTCAAATGTCAAAGATTAATAACGTTAATTAATTTGAATACGTGTTTAAAATTGATTGAAAGTATTGTATAAACAGAGATTGTGTTAATACTACAAATGCTCACATTACAGCTAACTATAATATTATTGTTAAACGTGATAGATTGAAGATAAAATAATATGTACGTGTTTGTTTTCAATTATTGTATGCACAACTGGCATGGATGCGTGATGTTATACTTTATTGTTATTATAGAATCCCTACCTAGTCTTATTGAGATCGATGTATTATGCTATTGCATCAAATGGTAAACGAGCTCTTTGGTCTTTTGAGTGTGGTTCTTCCACAATATAGTTAATACCATTATTAAGACTTTTAGTTGAACTTGAGAGTTTATTAAGTTTTTGGGAACGTTGTGGAATGATAGAATATTATGTAGTACCGAGGATTGAAAATATACGTTGAGATATTTTGATCGTATAGAGATGACCGTAAGTCAGATAGGATTGTCGACCGTACCGAGCATACCTCGATCAGATTGAGGACGTTTTTAGCAAAGGCCAGCTTATAAGAACCCTAATTATGCAAGTTTATAATGAACCGTAACTACACACTTGTAGTTTAAAAATATTGGCTCTCAAAAGAAATTTTAGTCATTGCACAATTGATATTTGGCTCTATTGACTGATATAATGAGTTTGTATGCATTGTTTGGTACCACCATATCTGAATTGTATTGAATACATTTGCTGTTCATAACCCAATGGATTAAACAAATTTTGTTGCATGTTTTATTTGTACGAGTGCTTCAACAATGATGTTTTTTATTCTCATTGTAAAATGGTAAAAAAAAATAATAATGTTCTATACATAGAATTATATGTGTAGACATATTGATGGTTGATTAACAATATAATTATAGTGTACGAGAGTAGCTTGCACTGACAAACTGTTCATACAGTTTAGTGCAAAATTTATATAACCAAATGTAAATTGTGTAAATTAACAAATAAATAAAAAAAAAATTTGATTTTTAACTGACACATTATTAATTTATTTATTCAATGTATTAAAAACCCCATTAGACATTTGATTGTTTAAACTATTGTAAAACACACTATCCGATAAACTCATTTTTACTCTTACACTACTCTTACACTTTACACTACTTCTTATTCGGTAAAGGAAAATATGATTTTGCAATTTATGTGTGTATTTTTACTTCGATTTTTCAGACAGCTTTGGATATCCATATACAATTCTTTATTTCAAACGTGGAGGCTTCAACTTTGTGGAAATTCATATTTAATAAATTATTTATATTAAACACAAAACACTATACTTTGTACATTTCCACTTGTTTATTTTTACTTATTCACTACATGTTTCGGGAACGTCCGTTCCCTTCCTCAGGTGGATGTTAACACATGAATCCTCCGATGAATGTGTAAAAATAAAAAAAAGTGGAAATATACAAAGTATAGTGATTTGTGTTTAGTATAAATAATTTATTGATATATTTCGCTTAATTTAACCATAAAATAAAAATAATGCGTTATAATTCAAAACAATTATTTCAATGACGGATGTTTGTCAGTAATTTTATGAAATTCTGCTGTTTTTTGATAGGTATACCTAATTATAATTATCGTGAAGAGTTAAATTGCATGACCGGCCTCCGACATAACTGAAAGCAGTATACAATGTACCTATGTATATAATTAAGAAAGCTATTTCTTCGATCAGTCCTTGAATATGATATGGCGTCAACAAGTTCGGTGACTTCTAATTTATAAATTTGTTCCGTCGATGTACATATGTAGGTACGAGGGGATAATGTTATTTACTGGGGTGGCGCAATCAATTAAATTCATAACGTTTCAATTAGATTATTTTTATTCCATATTCAAATTCGACAGCTTTAGTATGATATACTGTGTACATTAAAAATAGCAACAGAAGCTATTCGCCAACGTATATAAAATATTAGTTTCGAAAATGTTTTGATCAATCCTATTTTACTAAGGTTTATTTTGAATTTCAAAATTTATTATTTAAGTAATATGAAGAGATTTTTTTAATCGAATCGTTTTTAAGTTGAAATGTTCGTATTGAAAGAACTATAGAATCGTCTGTAGTTAATCTGTTTATAGTGCATCCTTCAATACTTGGGAAACGTTTCCAGAAGGACCCCTGAGAAGCCCATCATAATGGAAAACGTGGAAGGCAGAAGAATCAACAATCGTTAACCGACTCGATAGAGTGACCTTGCCAAATACCCTACAAGTTTTACTAAAGCCGTTTCGATCTGTCCGAGATCGTTCTTCATAGAGGCAGACCGTTTGTCGTGTGAAATAAAATGAAAAAAAAACTTTATTATATCATTTCAGCAATCGTCCCTTTCAACCAAGGTGGCTCAGAGGATGACCTTCGGGCTCTTCGCAGGCAGTAGCGGCCAGAGGTGCGAGTTCGTTCGTATGAAGGGTCCACAGGGGAAGGGGCACGCAGAGATGGCAGTCACCAGACCGAGGGGTTCCGGGGCGGAGACTCCCACGAGCGAGCCTGGATACTGCGCCACAGACATGTGGGACAGCGATTGGGACGAAGACCCAGACGATTTCTATGTCTATCGGCATCAAGTAATTGATACATTTTTGATAAATATCATTTTATTTTGATGTTTCAACTTGGATGAGTTTGAGGATAAAAAAGACGAGCTTGTCTGGGTGCTGACTGAGGTTCCAGCATCACTTCAATTAGTTTTTCCTTTTATGAAGCGTTACCAAAATACATAATACACTGATGATAAATAATTGTGTTAGTTTTTAGCTAACATAAATTTTTTTATTTCCATTTTGGGGTCATTGTTAAATATTATTATGAAATTGAATGAATCCGAGAAGAATTTGTTTCCATTTCAATTGTTGGTACTTATTTTATTACTACAACTTCCTCCGTAGCTTGCATATTATTTATGATTTTTATTTATACGGTATTATTATATAATTTCTTAGAAATGATTATTTTATTTCATTTTAATAAAAAGCGTAGTTGATAACTAGTTGATACTTATTTTAATAACTACAACTTCCTCTGCAGCTTGCAAATTATTTATGATTTTTACACAGTATTATTATAAAATTAAATATAAAACTTTCGGATTTCGGCCAAAATCTGACCTTCACCAGGATACTAGTAATTATCAGTAATTAATTTACATATGTTTTTTTTAAATTATGAATATGTTTTAAATATGAATTGCTATTAAAAATATTTTCATATTTATTTGCAGAGAAGATTAAGCGATCCAAGTTCAAACCTTAATAATTTTTCGCGCAGTGGTTGGAAGACCAAAAATTATGAAAACTCTGGAGCTAAGAGTAGATCTGAGAACGAAGGGCTAGATTCTTTGGCCAATGGAGTATCAGAGATAGAGGCTGGTGATTTGAGAGACGGTAAGTTCAAATAGTTTCAATATAATATGTAGTTTTCATAGTAGATTATGTTGCACTCATTTAGTATTATTACAATCCTTCCAGTAAGATAGAAACAACATGAACGACGGAGTGTACTTACAATAATAATAATAAATAAAACAAAAAATATGTTTCTATCCCTATTTGATTTTCACGGTGATTTCGGGGTGGAAGCGGGACGACATTCCTTTAAAGATTGTTGTTTCTATTATAAATGTAGAGACCCTTTCACGTAGAAAATCGCATAATATCCATTAGTATTCGGTTCCATGAGCCTTCTGTTTTGTTTTGTTATAGAGCAACCGAGCTCCAATCGTCCCGCTTCCCCCCCGCGATGCTGTCCCGCTCCCCGCCACTGCTGTACAGCTTCACCCTCGTGGGGTGACATGTCAGAGATCTACTCCAGGGATCAAGATTGCGCTAACGAAACTCCCGCATGTCTTATAAATGTCACACCTAAGAAAGAAAAACCAAAAAGTACTCCTGGTCCTCCGCCACTTAAAGTCGTGCCGATAGAATTAAAAGAAATCAAGCCCAAAGAAACGAAACCACAAAATCCCAAACCTAAAGAAGTAAAGCCAAGACCTATAAAAGCGAGAGAAGTTAAAACTAAAGAAGTTACAAAACCTAAAACAACAACTAAAACTGTAAATAAAGTAGTTGAAAAAACTCCAATTCGCGTAAATCAAAAATCTACTCCGGACAAAAAGACAAACACTCCTGTGAATTCAGGTTTCAAAAAGAATATAAAAACCAAAATTACTAAAAAAATCACTCCAATAGTGGAAGGGAAAAAACCTACTAAACCAAAAAACAATAAAGAAGAGTATGAACTTGCCGATGACGCCACATCACTCAATGATGTGAATTCGGTGTGTTCCGAAAAGACTACAAATATCAGTCAAATGCAAACGACTGATAAGAAAATGGGCTTGATTTGTGATTTGGACCCAGCGACAATAATTACAGTAAACGGAAAAGAAGAATTGCCCTGCACTAACGAAATACATAACTATCAACTTAAAGATAATATATACGTTGTACAAGAATGCGAAGAAGTTAAAAGAGTCGTTGCTATAGAAGGTTTTATTCAAGAGGCAGAGATAACAAAGACGATAGAAGTGAACAAAAATAATGCTAACGCGAACCTTTCGGAATTGGAGGGTTTGAAAACGATCAAAATTGCTGAAGATGATTGTAATGGGAACGAAGGGGACGATGAAAGTGAAAATCCAGGTCCACTCGGATTGATGAGAAGAGGAATTCAAGGATTTTGTACCCTACCTCGGGGTCGTCGCGGAGCGCCCGGAGGAGTATCTACAACGGGCCTTCGTCCACCAAAAAGAACTACTCCGGATGGAACAGATATCTATTACTGGTGTGATATACCAAAAAGAAATCAGAATGGTACGTATTGAATTGATATTAAAGTGAATAATTTTCTTTGCTGTTATTATATGATGTACCTACTATCTGATTTTTTATTTGTTTCGAGGATATTATTATGGCTACACTCTATATTTCTTTAATTAAAACATTGGCACATGTTACAAAATAAAGATAAATACAATATAATAATATAATAATAATAATATAAATGATACCGAAATTCCCACAAAGTTATTGACTGTAGGTATGTGCAAGTGGGAAAATTATAGGTACATTGTACATTATAATCAGATGTATTGAATAATATTAATCAAAACTGATGTATTCTTTCATCGAATGATATTATTTTTTATAAGGGTTTAAGGATATATGTATTTTGATAACAGAACTGGACGATGGCGCATACAACCCTCTGTGGGCGATGCGAGGATTTACGCAGACATTCCATTTTTGGAAGGAAAACAAACGTCAACAGAGCACACCACTCAACGCTTTCCTCACATATGTCACGCTGCCATGGTGGAGTATCGCCAAAGGTATTATCATTTTTCGTTTAATACGTGTGTTGTGTAAAAATCATTGTTCCCTGGCAGATTGTATTTTGTATTGTACGACAGATCATGATATATTTAAAACAGCAGCAAATTCAGTAAATTTTCTATATTAATTTATTACGGTATGTTTATCTTTGAATAAGGTGTCGAGTGTGTCATTAGATATTTAAAATCAAACCTTAATTACCGACTAGTTCATTTACTTGGCCAAATGCCTTTCCTTTTCGGAGACTATGGAGTATTTACTAATTGCTATACAAACTTTACAGGCAATTGCTTCGGAACAGACTCTTGACTAGGGAAGCAGTTATCTTTAATATATTTTATCTGTTGTAATATTTTGTTCTAAATAAATGGAAATAAATACTTGCATTCATCGAATTCAATAATACACATTTTTTATATTGACAAAATTATTTGCTATTTATTATTTAGCCAGCACGATATGAATTTTTGTAGGTACCTAATAAATTTTCATTTGCTCCGAGATCGATTGCCGCTGACGCTTCGGTAACTTTCATCAATGCTCGGTCGAATGTTCCAGAATATTTGTGCTCTGCCATATTTGCCGGAACGAGTCCGGCAAATTGATTAAATAATTAATTACATTTGAGGATGTTTCGAATTGAATTAGCCAGCTTGTGATGCAAAACAAATACCTGGCTATTATACTATGAATTTATATTATGTATGTTCCCCCAACTGAAACGATATACCTAAATGATATTATCTGATAAGTTTACATACTTTTCTTTTAAAATACATCAGAGAATATGATTGTGCGTATTCCAGTGTTTGTTAAATATACTCTTGTAGGTAATACTCCAGCACTTAATATATTTGTCTGAATTTGATCGTATGGATGCACGTTATGTTGTGCTGTTTACCTGAAACAAGAGGAAAAAATAAACATTTTAAAATATTTTTTGCTATTTTAATAGAAATAAAAAATGTCGTTTCCAATTATAATCTTTTAAATGACATTTTATATAAGATACTTTATTATTTTATATTCTCATATAATTATATTTTTCGTTGGTATAAACATCCATTAAACTTTTATATTTTATCCATTTTCGTAAATGTTCCTCATTATTTGTTTTTAAATTTCCGTAATAACCATTTATATGTTTATAATAAAAAAGTCATTACAAAAAATGCTATTTTTTATAATAAAGACCCATCGAATCATACAACATTCAGGAAGTTTTTTTTACTACATTAATTTATACGATTTTAATGTGGTATGTCACTTATCCTAAGCTATGCAAAAAAAACATCGAAATGTACAGTTTACATGTTAATTTTAGACGAGTGCACGAGCGCTTTTTTTCATACAAATGTATTTTCATATATGAAAAACTAATATAATACATAATAATCACGCCATTTCCCTAAATGTGGTAGGCAGAGAGATCCGAAAGCCGTATTTTTTTCTATCCTGATACGCATCCATCAACTAATCAAACGTAAATCGCACTTTTATTCGTCTTCTTTCAAACGTTATTTTAAGTAATTTTTCAAATTCATGTTAATCATAAAAAAGTCTATGAATATGGCCAAATATTTAGTTGATTTATTTTTGGCGAAACAAACTCACGTAATGCTGTTATAGTGAAAATCTAGGAAAAATTGCAAAAAAATACCAGTAAGTACGGCTCAACGACAATGTATACAATAACGAAAAAAATAACTTATCGATAATCTGATACGATAGGAAATGGTATCATTTCGCAATATACCTATGAAAGGTATTTAAATTTTTAATTAGATTATTTTAATAATCCTGTTATCAATGCACTCCGCTGCGTCTGATAACATAGGAGTATGAAGCCTTCTCCACACCTATGATACATTTATGCAGATTATAATATCACAATTGAACAATGGTTTACTCTACATATATATTAAGGGGGGGACTGCTGCCAACGTACCTATTTTTTCAATTTGAATTTGCGTCATTACTACAAAACGAATCATTTTGAAAAAAATAAAAATATACCTTAATTTTTTAATTATGTTCAGATGGGTCGGTAGCAGAGCGGTTAGCGCGCTGGGCTAGTAATCCAGTGGTCGCGTGTTCGAATCCTGCCTCGACCGATTTCGTTCACCTAATCACAAGCATTCATTTGCTTATTTTAGGGAACGTAGGAAGATGTATATGTACTTGTTTAACAAGGACATATTCATTTTTTTGATAAAAAAAAATATATATATTCTTGTAAATAATAAATAGCTTGTTATTGGCTCTGAAGTCTATGTTTAAATTTGTATTATAAAAAATGTAAATGAGCTGTTGGCTTCCCAAATAAATAAATAAATAAATAAAATAAATAAGCATAGGTACCCCAATTTTTGACAGTTATCTTATATTTCTAAAAAACTATAAGGTATAGAGCATTATATTTTTTTATAAATTAAAGATCAAAATATCTGGAAAAATACGATGTAACGTTGCATTAATGCATTAGGTTAAGATAATAAACCAAAAAAACTTATATTTCGCAATGGCGCTGAATGGAAAATAAATGTTTTTTAGGTTTATTTTCTAAACCTGAAGCATTAATGCAACGTCACATCGTATTTTTCTAGATATTTTTGTCTTCTTTAATTTAAAAAAAAATATGTTGAACTACGCCTTATATTTTATTAAAAATATAAGATAAACGTTGAAAATCGGGGTAGGTATGCCATTATTTTTCTACAAGAATTTATACAGAACATTATCAAAAAGTAAAGATACATTTTTCTTTATGAATACCCAAACTAACTAAATTATTTTTTCAAAACGATTTGATAATAAATAATGATGGTATATCAAATTGAAAAATAGGTACGTTGGCAGCAGTCCCCCCCTTAAACAATTTTCCGACGGTCGGACGAAAAAAAACTTTTGTAAAACACACCGTGTCGAATGGTAAAAAATCACTGTCACTTGACTGTGCGACTACTACTGGCATAGAAAAGAGAACTACTACTGGTCGACTAGCCTTGGACGATCAGCTGATTCGGTAGTGAACCAATGAGGGTGGGGGTGGGGACGAGAAACGAGGCGTCAACAAATACTTTATTACAGTTTGTATTGCTCGTAATGAATTACGTTTATGTATATTTGTACTATGATACGCTTAGTTTAATAGCCAATCTAATTCTTCAAATTCTTACCTTAAAGTCGATCGTAGATGTTCCAGTTTCTCGATTTCGAACACTAAAGATATTTTTTAACCTTTCAACACAAATTATGTTAATTTTTTTTTAAATTAATAATTTCACTATTACATAATTTATGGTTAATTCGGGGAATGTATGAGGATGTATATATTATGTAGGTACTTGTTACAATGACATATTCATTCTTTATGAAGAGAATGCTGTCTGTAAATGCGGGTGTGCATTACCTTACAAAAGGAAGCACGACACGTTCGTTTATACCCACACACCAGTATCGTTTCACCTATAAAAGCACAACATTCAAAACGGGTGGTGAACGTCGTAGCTGAACTATGTGAGATGTTAATGTTTTCTGGTGTATTTTAGATTACCCGCCAATATTTACGGGACAAACAATGATAATTAATATAAATAATAATTGTAATAATTGGAAAAAAGATAGCGTAGTTGAAGTATTCAGTCACAAACTCAAAAAATAGTCTTGTGACGTATTGTGAGAAATATCCTTTTTGTGTCCTCTCTACAGCCCAAACTATAAGTCCGATCGACTTCATATTAACATCATATAGTGCATAGACCAAGAGTTGATTTTTTTCCATAAATATCCGTTAATTTCTTCTCTATGATTTCATCTGTCCAAATTTTCAAAATGCTCTCTCGGTCTGGAAAATCGAGGTATTTTTATACTGTTTGAAATTTTGATACATCAAAAATATATTCATCAAAAATGCAAAAGGATTGTCAAAATTTAAAGAAAAAATCTATGGTCTGCCATATCAATGTGAAATAAATTTCATGAAAAATGTATACAACAGAAGTATAATAGCTTCTGTATGGGAAAATTGAGTGATATTATCTTCATATTGATATTGTATGTGTCTCTATAGACAAGTGTATTTTTTACTCTCCACTTTTATCTTCCTCAAGGGGTAGGCAGTGAGAACCAAACACCGCATTCTTCTATCTTGACACATACGTCGCCTCATCAACATTGATACACTGTCTCATACATGCTCATATTCCTAGTAATGCAATTTTACTTAAAATTTCTCAACAGGTATCATGTAGAAAATGCATACCTACTATGAGTTTCGTGACAATGTTTTTGTGTGTTTGGTGTATTGTGAAAAAGTTTGTCCTCTGGGGATCTTATATTTGTTTAAGAATCTAATAGAAATGTACTTCATAAAAATGCATTTAGATTTAGAAATTGTCAACATTTCAAGAAGAAAAAATTAACGCTTACTATGGTGTGGAGAGTTTAGTGTTGGCTACAACCCACTAGTTTTAAATATAGTAATTCATTTACTTAGTCAATTACATTGGTTTTTGTGATAGTATCTACAAATATGTACAAACTTTACATTGTCAAATTGGGAGTCATATTGGATTAATGAAAAAAAAGCGACGTGTCATTATTTTTCTATCCAATTATGTATAATTATTTTATCTGCACGTTTATCAAATAATTCTATCAAATGATGTGTTTCATGATTGGATTACTTAATTACTTATTTATCAAATTTGTATTTTATGAACAATATTAATCAGATGGGTGATGGCAGAGTGGTCCAATGGTCGCGAGTTCGAATCCTGCCACGAACGATTTCGTTCACCTATAGTACAAGCATTTATGCTTTGTTTAGGGAATTTATATAAACCTCACATGTGGAATCCTATTTTTTAATAAAAAAATATTTATAACAATCGTGTGGTACAGTTGGTAAGCCGTTTGGCTTCTGTGCGGAAGTCCTGGATTAAATTAATTTCTCATGCAAATATTGCTTCTCTGGGCTGGAAACACAGGTCAGTTTAAAAAAATGCCATTTGGCAATAAACTTGCCACTTGCGCAGGGTGCAAGGAAGTGTTCATTATTATTATTAAATTAATAATGCACTAAGATTTGGCAACAATGACTCAATTAAATATAGATAACAATATTTACTCCTCACTACCCCAATGGGATATAGTGGGGAGTTATGAATTCGCAATTTTTAAGGTTATTTCTTTTATTGCAGATTATCAACTAGTATCATGCTGAGATTGTATTCTGAATGTTTCATCACAATGTGTCTGTGTGTATGTGCTGTGTACTTTATCGGTTAAAGCTATTCTCATTCGATTATTTTCAAATTTTACAAATTTGTATATCTAATCAGTGCTTCTCATTTTTTTAACTGTCAAATATTTCAAAAAGACACCAAGTTCGGGAAACTTAAAATTTTGATATTTTTAGTTTCATATTGCTAAAAAGGCACACCATTTCTATAAAATGTCATTGAAGAACAATTATCAAGTTTTCATAGTAGGTAATACAAATATAATTCAACAAACTCTTTTGATGAAAATGCTGAAAATATTCCATACAAAATTTTATTACTATGTGGAGTGACATTGTAGTGAGGAGTATAGCGTTGGCCACATCTCACTTGTTTTATTATTGCGTCCATGAAAATATATGGTAAAAAATATGAAATTAATTTTCCGTCACTGAATTGAAGTGACAGCACTAGATAAATTATACCTACCATAATATTCTTAACATATTCCAATGTCACAAGCAACACATTTTGAGTTTCTTGGAAATTCTAATATTGCACGATTACGGTAGCGTGTCAGTGTTCATAGGAAATGTATGGAAATATGCGATTACTGATTCAATAACTTAATTCAGATACGGAATATTCCGATCGTTTTGGACGACTTGAATTAGAATTGACCGAGCAGCTATTTTTTTTACCAAAAAACAAATTCATATGAATAAAATATCCGAGTCACCAAGACACTCTTCACCTTTTCGCAAAATAATTCTTGTATTCGTACGATACGAATAGTCTATTACTATGCAGGCATATATTATGTTAAAAGCTTCGGTTTTTTTCTATTTTCTCGCAGACGGTATTAAGTCGCTCATGTATGTCTGCTTTGAAAGGTATCGTTAAGTAAAAAAAAAACCTTTTCTCATTTGACGAATATGTCCACGCGAGAAATTTTACTTTTGCCCTTGACAATGGGAAAGTCGTTGTCACCCAACAGAATGTGGAAATTCACCATAACCCGGAGCTATTTTTACACCAGGCCTTTTCTCTTATGTGTATAATGATGTACCGACATACCTATAATATGTCTGTCTATATCCTCGAAGCTCCCGGCAACAAACAATGACCGCATCGAAGCTATTAGAGATTTCACTAAAAAGACCCACGCCCCTAGCAACAACACTTATCTACATTATCTAATGCCCAGTTTTGTATCAGACATTATTTATTTATTTGATATTGCTTCTCGGACAACAGGTACTATGTCAAATATTAATGTAACATGCACCCAATAATAACAAGTTGCCACATTCAAGAGATTTACGATATTAATCGTCTCACAGATCCAAACTGAAAATTGAATAAAGCATTCTGTTAGTTTGTCAACAGGAACAAGGATATATTATTTATTTTTGAAAATCATTTTTTACAATTATAAAAATATCTGAAGTAGGTACTATATAACTTTATAAAGCAGTAAATAAAATGTATAATACTAAGTATATAAAATGTTTAATATATTTTAATTTGCGGATTAGGTTACTCTATTAGGCTAATGCCTGTCCCAGAGTAGCGTTATATAAATCAGTTCTATTATTACCTTACATATTATAGTATGTTAAGTGCATGCAAAAGACCATATTTTAGTGATGCAATATGTCCTATTCTGATTCGTCTAAATTTATCCGTCTGAATTTTAGTATATGATAAATATCAAAAAATTGACTGCATTTATACGGGACTCATAACGATACACCGCGCGGATAAAATCCTTTAACCACGGTCGCCCGTTGGCTATAGACGTTTTCGTACTATGAAACGAATCAGAAAGGACACAGTGTGTGTTGTTAAAATTCAATATAGATAACAGGATTTCCTTTTTATATTATTTTGTTGCCAACTAATGTATTTCTTTTGAACACTATTTACAAAACATGTACTTCCACATCTTCATTTAATTCCCAAAAAATGGTTGTGCTTTAGAACGTTAGAATAATATTATAAAATAATATGAAAAATGTTTTGTATAGAGTAGGTAGTATAGTAATGTTTCTAAAAAACACGAAAAAATAGGTATTTTTGATTTGAATTATGGAGGTACCAAGCAACCTTCGGTCATATAATTGAACAATATTTATATATTCACAAATCATATACATAATATGTATGCCGAATTTATATTTATTTGATAATATTGATATTTCTCTTCTCCTATCGCAGTGTTAACAATATTATCGACATGATGTAAGGCATTAATATAATAAATTATCATCGAACTTTGCTCTTTTTTTTCAGACATATTGGATCATCGCGAGGGTCCTATTTTGACTTTCTAAGACTTATCTTGTGATGATGACGTGTACGAACGTCGTGAGATAAATAATATTCAAATGGATATTTAACTTTATTTTTTTCTACTGTAAATTTTATTCATTTGTTTTTTTGCTCGTTTACAGACAATTTAATGTTACGATTAACATATAAGGCTGAATTTACATAAAACATTTTTTTTAACACAAAATTGTTTTATTAAGCAGCAGCGTTTGTAATTAAAGTTTTTTTTTCAATCATAGATAATAAAAAAAAGAAAAATAATAATAAATAAACTGCTTTTGTAATAAAAGTAAAATCTTGTTTAATTGCATTATATCACAATTGTTCAATACTCATAATTTAATTTTATTATAACAATAACTTAATTTTAGACTTTATTTAGTTTTTATCAAAATAATTCGAAGACTTGTGAGAAAATGTAAAAATATAATTTTTGACGCACATTTTAATTGTATGATAAGTTTATGATATTTGAAGCATATAAACATATTTTATTATTTATTACTTTAATTATGTATGTAGTTTACTTTTGAAATAAAATTTTAAAGTTAATCTAACGATTTTGTAAAATTATTAAGATTCCGTGATAATTTTATGTTACATAATATTATACTAGTCAAAATATGTAATTACCATTTTTTACTTAATATTATTTTTTATTGGTCTCATTAGAATAAATAAAAATGTTTGTTTAAAGCATGGTACAATATTATTTTCATATAACTATAAGAAATTAATATATAATGTTTTTATTTGTTTTGCAACGAAGTTAAAAGACGACTTGCCTACTAGAAAAGAAAACAACCAAAAATTATAATTGAATAATAAACCTTATGTATATTTTTTAATTGTAATGCCTAACAAATGTATGAGGTTTGAATTGATTTTGTAGAAGTTTTATAGCGTATTTTATTAGGGTAAGCGATATAGTTACTGGCCACTTTTCGGTACCTTGTGATGTTTACCTCTATATTTTGCTATCATTTATTAAATTTAACGAGTGTAATTTTTAATGAAGCCATATTAATACACAATGATGTCTTTTGAGGTAAATTAGGATATCTTACATACAGGGGCGTGCCTAGAACCTTCGTACTAGGCAAACCCTGAACGAAAATTGGGAAATGTCAAAAATTTAATGTTTTTTAGCTTCGTTGTTAATTTGGTGAACAATTTTATGAGGAATGTGTGATCCAAAGAGTGAAGCACCCTCAATCAATAATGATCTGGTCAGTGATAAGTGGGAAGGGTGTGGAATTTATAAAATTTAATTAAATTTTATATATTTTTTTATGTTTTTCAAAAAAAATTATAAATTATGATATTTAATTTAAAATTTTAAATATGGGAAGACTGTATATTGTGAATGATACAATGCGCCAGGACCAGTATATAGAAGTTTTAAAAGGGAGACTAAAGCCTCAAGTTGCCGAATGGTTTCCAGAAGGAAAATATATTTTTATGCATGATTATGCACCCTGCCACAATGCGAAAACCGTTACTAAATGTCTATAAGGAGAAAAAATAAAGGTATTTGACTGGCCGGGAAATTCACCGGATCTCTATCCAATTGAAAATGTTTGGGAGGCTTTGAAAAGGGCAATTTAAAAAAAAAGTGTCATCACCAACAAAAGAAAACTAATTGAAAACATAATTGAGGCATGGCACAACATACCAGAATTAAAAAAATCTCAATTAAATGTATCTCCAGAAACCAAAAAGAATATCAGTAGTAATTAAAGCTAAGGGAGGATTTACAAATTATTGATCATCTTACCATTTATTTTAAATAAAATGTTATATATTTATAGTAAATGCATTTTATTTTATAAAAATATATTAAATCTCCCATAATATTCTAGGAAGATCCAAGTAAAATAAAAAAAATAATAATTTTAATATGATTCGAAGTCCAAAAATTGCTGTAAATTTACCTATATTAATTTGGCCACCATCTGTATATCTATGATGAAAGTTCATTACTATAAACAATATTTATCAATTATACACACAGATCCTTTTTTTAAATTAAATTATAACTGTCTAGTTTGTATCACTGTCCAGTTACTATATCATTTACCCTAAATATATTTTGTTTAAGTTTTCCATATTTAGAAGTACTTAATTAAATCATTATTTTTTTTTCATTTCAGTTTTGATTTTGCATTAATAAAATAAAATTGTTTGTACCTGTATATGAATGATATTAACTTATTAATATGTATCTATATAATAAACAAGAATGTGCTTTCGAAATAATGACATGTGTACCAATATTTACAATGTAAATTATGTAAGGTACTATTTATCTAATATATTCTGAATAAATAAAATGTCCTCATGAACATATAAAATACTAACAATAATTTAAACTTTTTTATTATGTTTATACAATGTATGAATTCAGTTGTATGCATGACCTTGTTGTATAATACCGAATTGTCAATATATAGGTATGTAATTTATAAATTATATTCAACTTAAAAAATATTTATCAGGTTTCATTTTATTATTTAGTTAATTTAACAAGGTACATTTTTTATCTTTTTTTTTTTATTATTTTTATGTTCAAGTAACAAACCCCTTCATTATTTCATTGCTATGTGGATATATTATAATAAATTATCGATTTTTATTAATTTATGAGTTTTTATTTTTGTGTCACACTTGAGCAAATGAATTGAACGGAGATTCCCATAAGCGAAAATCAAAAGAGTTTTTTTTAAAGTAGGGGACACCAGCTTTTAGGATTTTGTCCATTCTACTCTTCCAAAGAAACGCGCAACGTAGCGTTGGACAGGGTTTGCAATCTATTCAGTCCACAGTAGGCTATTGAAATAAAAAAAAATAGTTTGCTTTTAGAACTTTTTGCTATGGAATAAGTTTTCCGAAATTCGAATTTGTTAAATACTTTCCACTTAATATTAGTTTCAATTAAACCTATTTTATTATTTTTTTTATTATAAAATAACTAAAATGCTACAAACTACGTATTTTCTTTAAATGAAAGAGAAAAAAAATTAAAACATATTGAGTACACGTATTTTATTAGGTTTATATAATGTTATTTGATTAATTCAACATAATATCGAAACGTTTAGTTCGCAATTACATAGGTACTAAAATATAATGTTAAATGTTACAACGAATGAGTGTTTTAATCCAGAAATGTAGGTATTTCCGCTTAGACGTACTTACATACATAAATGCTTCTTCAATTGAAGACGACATGACAATTTCACGTTAACCCTTTTTAGACTATTAGTTTATTTTTTATTAAATCATGATGTTTTTATTGTATTTTTAACAGAGCTTAAAGTAAGTAAATACTATGAATAATTCATTGCTTAAATAGAAACGAATACATTAAATATTAATTCCCAAAATGTTTTGTTTCGAAATATTCGCAAAAAGGAAATACAATTAAAAATATTACTAGCACCTGCCATGTGTTTATTTATTAAAATCTTATTTTTATAAACTGAAGGGTACAGGCATAGAAAGAGGGTAGTCCATCTGAACTCATTTAAAAAAAACAGTAATTAAAAATTCACAAGTCTATATTTTATGTATAATTCAAATGTAATCATGATGTAAATATTACTTTAATGAAATGCTTACTTTTTTTTGTAATTCTAAGGCTTTGTGATTAATGCTGGTAAACAAAAATGTTCCTAAGTCCCGAATGTCCAGGGTAAAAACAGGGAACGTCCAATAGAATATTTTTACTGACAAACTTTTAATATCTCAATAGATACGAAGTTGGAATATTATAGAAGAACCAGACCCTCAAGGCACTTACAGGGCTTACGACCTGTCATCGGCTGGTTTACGTGATCACTCTATGCGCATGCGCAACGTTCACCAATTATGCCTTCTTATTGAGTTCCTTTATCAATGTAATTTTTGAAAGTTCTTTATATTTGAATAATGTGTAACAATTCATTTGAAAATAATGCATTATTACTATTGGCATCTATGAAGTAACGAAGAAACATTTCTTCGTGTATTTTTTTGATAAAAAGGTAGTCCACTCTTGTATGACTTCACCTGGTGCAACATTTATCTATTGAAATGGTGATGGTCGGTTTCGCGAATTTCTTATCACGTCGTACCACTGGTAAGGTAATTCTTCCAGTGATTTGAGATTGATTAATCCTATATTTTTATCGCATTCAAGATAGGAATGTCCCCTTATGCGAAAGGTAATTATGATTGAATAAAACAGTTTCATCTCACGAACAACAATGTGAATAAACCTGATAATGGTATAGTTTTTATTCTGCCCCATTTCTTCAATGCAATGTTGCTACTGGCCAAATCGGACCTTGCCCTCTGTCAGTCTTCGCCTCAAGTTTCTTTCGTCCGAAGCAACTCTCCAACTGCCCGGCACTTGAAATAGTTAGGAAGCATCCCTTCCAACGTCCTCCCATCGCAGCCGCGGTCTTCCAACCTTTCTTCTTCCTCCTGGATGTTCACACAGGACTTTCTTTGGTATTCGCTGTGGTGGCATTCTCTGTATATGTCCGGCCCTTCTCAAATTCTGCCTCCACATGAGTCACATAATACAAGCAAGTGTTTGACTGATCTGTATAGATGATTGGTGACATAATAAAATTATGAAACATCATCGGACCCATAGAGAATAACGATGATCCAACAGAAATTCTAAAAAGAATCACCGCAGCCAACAGAACATATTTCTCCCTGTAAATAACATAGAAAGACTAAAATCACAATATATAAAACAGTCATATGTACTGTATCAGCTTATGGATGTGAGGCTCTTACACTGACAGCTAAGACTGACAATAAGGATGGCAGAGATGGTGGACATCTTTGAAAGGAAAGTGATGCGTTTAATCTGGGGAACGGTGAGAAAGGGTGATCAGTGGTGCATTCGAACTAACGATGATATTTTAGGCCCCAAACATATCGACACACTTAATGTTGCTCTGATTGAGATGGGATGGACACGTACAGAAAACGTCTGATTCACATCTCCATAAAATGATAGTGAATGGATACCCATATGGAAAGAGACGAATTGCTATACCAAGGCTAAGATAGGGGGGCGAAGTTAGAAGGGATGCTACGCTGCTTCTTCATGTGGCTAGTTGGAAGACGTCGGCAGAGGAGAGGATAATTTGGAGACAAAAGTTGCAGGAGGTCTAGACTTGTTATGAACTGTGGCGCCATCGGAGAGAGAGATACTTCTATACGCTAAAACTGTGGTCTCGAAATGGTTAACTTTAATCACAATGAATAGTCTGGAGAAAAGTTCTCAACCATCGGACAAACCAATTTTTGCATTTCTGCAATCAACTTTTGTATATTCTTTTAATGTATCCCGACCACTTTTTTTTAAACATCATTTCGATAGTACGGAAATACATTGATATTCCAAATTGAAATTGACAATACATTGAATTGCTACATATTTTATTTACTCTTTTGAAAATTCATTATGTACCAAAAAGTTATTTTTTATGAGAATCGGACGTACGTTTTAATGGGTATGACTACGAACCTACATTGTGCACTGAAACGAATACCTGAAAAACATTTTTCGATGATAGACAAATAACTAATTATATAAAAAAGAAATTATGTACATATGTATGGAAGCAAATAAAAAAAATAGGAACTGAAACCACAACGTAAGATCACCACACAGATCAAACAAATCATATCATTTTATATCATAATATTTTTCGGCTGCACTAAAATTTTTCATAAGAAATGTTTGCAAAAAAAAAAACAAATATTACGTAATAATTTTAAAAAAAATGAGAAAGTAGTAATGAATGTTTTAATAGTATCTTAGTGTTATATATTTTTTCTTTGTTTTCTTTTGCTCTTATTCTTTCGTTGTTGTACATACACAATTTTGTCATACTTTGTAATCTGGTTGGTTGGAAGAAATTGCCTAATGGCAATAAGCCCGCCAGTGTACAATATATTTGTTTATATTATGTACATAAAGATGAATAAATAAAAAAATGTAATGGAGTAATCTCCTAAAATTTTTGTATATAAAAGTACAGAGAATTGAAGAATTTTCCTGATACAGCAAAAATATAAGGTTATAGAATTTTTTGATATTAGTGTATGAGAATTTTTTACAATAAGCTTCCCTTAGCGGCCGAAATCATAATATTTAAATTAAGTAAATTTACACAAGAAGTAAATATGTTACAAATAACTTACAAAGCCTCACAAGTGTAATAAAAACTAAACATAATAGAAATGCATCATATTTGTCTTAAATTGTCTTGTTTGAAAGAAGCGCATATCTTTAGACAGTAAAACTAGTAAAATCGGCCCCGTGCAATATCGTTAAATACGGCCATGTGCGATTCTTTTGCTCTAAGAAAAGCAGAACACAAGAAGAGTCTGAGAGGGAGGCAACAATGGTTTTCCAAGATGGACACAACTTCGGGAATGAAGAGCACGACCAAGAAGTAAGCATGTACGAAATTTGTGCCGAATCTTTAAAAAAAAAATAAAAACATGGTTCCTTGGATCAAATGGTTGTCGATTCCTCATCTGGTTAATAATGATCTTGCAACGTTGAGGATATTGTCTCACATCCTTATCATTGTGAAATAGGTAGGTATGAACGGATATTCCTTCATCACCAACAATTCTTTACCGCCTTGGCTGATTCCTTAGTCTCATTACGTTATCCTTAGAATCACCTGTGCCTAGTGTAAAGTGCGTAGTTCATTCACTTCCTTCACCAGTCATACATTTATCGTTCACTTCACCAGTCATACATTTATCGTACATTGTGCACCCATAATTTACCAATCAAGGTAATTTATCTTAATCAAATAATTGTAGCATTTGATGACTGATAATTTTATTGCCTTATCGACCTTGATTTATGAAACATACGGTGTCAAATATCTTGTAGTAGGTATATTCTGTAATATCTTAATCCAATTTATTTTCCTAAAATATTGTTTGAATAATTCGCTACAGAGTTCCATCAAGAATTATTCGTTGAGAACTGAAATAAAATTAATCCATATCGTTTTAATAATATATATGTAGGAACTTACTCCAATCTCAGCGTTTTTTTTTATTTATTTAAGTAGGTAAAATTTTCGCCAAACATCTTGTACGATCTTCTGGTTGTGCAGAGCGCAAATTTGTGTATTTTTGCTTTGTTAGTTTACGTGCAAATCGCCCCTCTTCTCGGCTCAAAGTTTAAGATATTACATCAAAGTTATTTTTTAAAAACGTCGATGATAGTTTTTTTTATTTCATACACAGTGTTAAGTCTATAAAGGAATATTCGTAGGAGTCGTTAAGTCTATAAAGGAATATTCGTAGAGTAGGAGTATTCGTAGTATCAAATATCGCATGTATATTTTGTTTATTTAGTTTAAAATCATCTCGTTTTAATAAATATGAAGCAATATATGATTTATGGAAATTACATTTATCAATTTTTACCCAAAAACTATTTATTTTGAATCAAATTTATACAAAATTATAAATGTGGCCTTTATTGGACATTAGAAGAGACCCAGATTTTTTTTTATAAAGTTTGCTATACGGAATAGAAGAAATTTTTCCATTACAAACAACGCCAATAACATACAAATAAATGCAATTATCAAGCTAACCTAATCAAAATTTGTATTACAAATATTACGTAGTTCAAAATTTTGTTTTTCGTTGAAAACTCCCAACCCGGTGCTACGGCCGACATCTTTAGTACCTACCTAATGCATTCAATTCATTCTCAATCATAGAATTATCCGCTTGATTGCCAAGTTATTGTCGCAGATTGCATTGAATCGAAAGCGATAATACTGGAAAATTATTTCAGTTAATGCACAAACGATTTAACGTTTAAACAATAATAAATTTATAACAAAGACTCACTTCGTTTACGCATTTATTGAGTACAATACAACATGCACACCATTTTGTTCCATGTATAGAATTTTGTATAATAAATTATATTTTGTTATTGTGACTTGTTAAAACAATTACGCAGAAAACAGTCATTATCAATAAAACACGACATATTCATAACATAATATTGATTACTTTATTTATATAAATATTTATATAAAATATTTTATATATTTTAATAACAAAATCTTGAGATATCACCCGTAATCTTACATTATAAATAATGTGAAGAGTGCAATATATAACATGAATCATCACTTTTCAGAATTTATCTTAATTTATTGGTCATCGATTGATAGACAAACTCTTCCATAAGATTGAGAGTAAGTGGAAATCCTCGACTATGTTTTCTTCGAATGCATCATCATATTAGAAGGTAGGTATACGATCTCTTTGAACGACAAACTCCCTGTCAAGATGTCATATTATATCTTTTCGTTGAATTCTCCGTCCACAGAATTCTAAAATGTATTTATTATAAGATAGATTGTCCACATTAAGATAGATAGATATTTCAACTTAATAAAAAAATAAAATCCTAAATTATTTGTAATCATATATTCGTTATTAAATAATAGTTTAAATTACAAAAGACCTATGCGAATATAGTAACTAATTTGGAAATTTAACAGATGATTTTTCTTTTTGATAAATGTAAAATTCAGAAATTAACGATTTATAAAACAGTTTCCTACAATGTAAAGTCTTCAATAATAGGTATTTAATCTTTGTTTGAGTTTATAAATTAATGTAGGCAGATCATTGGATTGTACACCCACTAATGATAAGTGCATGGAATATGAAATGCAATAAACAATAAATATAATGCACTACACTTACAATGATGCACGACAAATAAACCTACTATAAATAAATCGAATATTTTTTTAATTGCATATACGCAAACATTGGATTTTTTTCCCTTTCGGGAGTCAAATGATTTTTTTATTGACAAACCTTTTCATAACATCTCAATAGAGACTCCCAAACATCCCAACTTTGTCTCTATTGAGATTTAAAAAAAAATTATGATTAAGAAAATGCGTTCCAACTGTGAAGTTTTTTTAAAAATTTCTTTGCCTATCATAATTTGCGGAATTTAATTTTCTTTGCCTATCATATAAGAAATAATATATTATATTGCTTATATACATCACTATTAACTTGTGAAATTTCGTAGGAAAGGGGGACGGTTTGCACACATACTAATCAAGTAAAAAACCCAATTTTTCCACAAAAATCAGTCCATATGATTTCTCAAGTTATTTACCGATAACAACTATGTCTTTTTCTAATTGTACCGTTCTAAACGAAGGTTGACCAAACTCATCCCGACCCTGCGCCAAGCTAATTAATGACGCTGCATTTGTAATCCCGAACCACAGCCTGAGATTTTTAAGCCACAATATTTTATTACACCCCATACTCCGTCTTCCCTCCACTATAAGTTGGCTAAAATAAGCTAAAATAAGCGGCATTGCGTCTCTTGATAGTTGTAGGCAACTATCACTCTCATAGCAACTATGTCTAGTATTATTTAACATGAACCCAATAACAATTGTCACATTTTCGATACTAAATTATTTGAATGGTCTCACATATCCAGACTGAAAATACTTCTTCTTCTGCTTTAGTTAGGACTGTGTCCTGTTATTCTCGGAGCCTGCTCTTGTGAGGTGGACGTCCAGCTATCCTTCCATCGCTTGGGTGGTCTTCCAGGGGGTCTACCATTTCTTATCTCCCCATCCGCTGTCATCCTCACCACTCGATCTGAACCCGCTCTCCCCACATGATCTCTCCAGAATCGTCTTCGTATTCTTCCCCATCGCACAACATCTTCGACATCACAGATTCTTCTTATCTCCGAGTTCCTTACTCTGTCACGAAGTATTACGCCTGCGATGGGTCGTAGAGTCTTCATCTCAGTGGTTCTTAGGAGGTTTTTTGTTCTGGCGGTGTCAGCTCTTGTTTCTATGCCGTATGTCATGATCACTGAAAATACAATTAATTAAAAACTATGTCTCCGCCAAAAATCGAACTCGAGACATTTTTCTAAAGTGTCAGATATCTAAGTTAATGAGCCGATGACAAGAAGACCGACATGAATGATATATATGTACTCGTATGACAGTTACTGCATTGAACAGCTGTTTTCAAATCACTCAACAACGTATTAGCATTTATTGTATCATTTTAATTTACATATTTAAATGATTACTCTAATGTAGTGAATCATCTTACTACATTCATATTATCAAATGCAATTGCATGTTAAGGAATATTATTACATATTCATGTTAACGTAGAGAAATACACTTGCAAATAAAATTATACATGTTGTCATGTTAGCACAAATGATGTGTGTAGGAAGGTTTTGAAACAATTCTACTGATTAAAGTCAATAAATTGATGTGGAATGTTACTGACCTGTTTAAAAACTCACCAAACAAAGATAATAACGTTAGTGATGAGCAAATAAAAAATTGCGACCAGGGTGATAATGGTTTTGGTCTCTATAATACTAAATAAAATATAGTACTATGTTTACGTTTCAAGGCTACATAAATATTTATAACATAAAGTTTCACAATCATAACAGTTCGCTTTTCTTTGTTATCCGTTGTGCCGTTTCCTAAGGATGGTAGTCATCAATACGATTTCATCTGTCGAAAAGAAATCGAATTTATGCTTCTGTTGTACTATTGACGAAGATTGTTGTCAACAAACAGACGTATTTTCTAACCAGTTATCTTCTACCATATATATTCCTTATATAATCACCTGAAACAATTTTCACGGTGTAACCAAAGTCTTTCGCGTTTAAACACAAGGACAGTTTTATTACGAACGCTTGTGTCTCTGGGATACTTAAAAGCTTTTCGATATGCTCACATCTTGAATAGGCACCAATTTAACCAACTTAAATCAAGTCTAAACAACTCAGATGGGATAATACTTATTTTAGTCAGGATTATTTTTTTACCATTAGTGCTTTATTTACACAAACTTATTCAGTTTTCGTTAACTTTTGTGTTTCAAATTGATGAATATCAAAACACATATTATAGTTCGCAATAGTTCTATACTTCGCATTGAGATTGGTATCGCTTCATCATTCAACGTTACTGTTTACTCTTGGCCAAAAATTATTTTCTACCCCATTTTTGTAGCCCTATTCACACCTGGAGCGGTTGCTCATCGGACGAAACAAGGAACTACTATCAAGCATATTTCATACCACTACCCCTAAGGGTCCAACCACAAGTGTGGAGGCCCGCCAGTCATAGCGAGGGTTTCCCGTCCCAACAGGTTCGGTAACAGGAGAATTAACAGCGTGCCTTCACTTATGCATTGACAGTACTTTCAGTTCTTCAATTTCCATGCCAAGCTCGACGACGGCTAGACTAAATCATCAGCGTGGCGAGCTACCGCCGAGCGGGACATGGCCCACCAGTTATGGCGGGGGGCTCTCCGGCACCCCTTAGTACTCGTGTACGCGACATCAACAGGGAGTCTCCACCACACATTGACAGTACTTTACACTTCTTCGATGTGGGCTGGATCATCGCCGCATATGACGAGTCGCACCGTCGAGAAAGACATTAAGGCGTCTGCCCTGCTCTTCCATGGGTATGAAATGAAGGGGGCACCTACCTTTTGCCCAGAGTCCTTGGATAATGCTGCGGCCACCCCTTAACTTTATTGGCAAAACCCCTATGACCGCAGCCTAGCCCCAAACATGATCAATTTGTTATCATGTTCTTCTCGTGCCGCTCCTAACGATGGTTGGCGACCATCACACTAAACTCATTCCGATCTTGCGCAACCTAATTAGTGACGCCGCTTTCGGAATCCTGAACCACTGCCTGAGATATTTAAGCCACAATATTCTTTTACGTACCATACTCCATATTCCCTCTATCTTATCATGTTAGTAAATATAAATACTCACCATCATTGGCGCAACAGCCCTGTGTGGGCCCTGGCCTATAAATAGACAAAATAATGTATAGTATTAAAATTTATTGTGGATAATAATAAATACAAAATATTTCATAATTGTTAGTAAAATTTGATAGATAGTATAATTAAAGTACACTGACAAATAATGCAACAAAAGTATCTGATAAAAATTGGGAAATGAATCATAAAGATTGATAACATTAGTGTTTATTTATTTAATATTGCTTCTCGGGCAACAAACATGTACTATGTCAAATATTAATTATAAACACGCACCCAATAACAAGTTGCCACATTCTGGAGACCAACGATATAAATCGTCTGACATATCTAGACTGAAAACACAATTAAAAACTGTGTCTTCAACGGGATTCGAACCCGGGACCTTTGGCTCAACAGTCAGATATCTAACCAATTGAGCCATGAAGGCCGACATGGAAATAACATTATATGAAACGAATATTACTATATTATTTGACAATGGCGTTCTGAAATTATAATTTTAAAAAAAACATAAAACCCAATAAAGATTGTTTTATTACACTATGGGAAAAAAACTTGACAGTTTCCAGAAATAAGACAGGATTATTTTACGCCGGAATTCAACTTCTATTCCCAAAAAAACTTGGTTTCAGGGAAAGAGACTCTCTAGGGGGGACATATCTTGTATTACACGTATGAGAACTGGCCATTGCCTTGTTGCTTCCCACCTTTACAAAATTAATGTAATTAACAGTCCAGTTTGTGAGTGTGGTCAGGAGGAGGAGACTCTTGACCACTTATTTTTCAATTGCTTCAACCGTATCTCTTCCAACAATTCATTTTATTTTAATCTGGTTAAAATAACTTGAACATCCCCAATCAATATGTCATAATATATAATATCTATTCAAAATTTTAAACTAACAAGCATATTACTTAACTTCTTAAAGTCAAATAACACCCAACTTTAATTAATTTAATTTCAACAAATTCAACCAAATTATGATATTTCCACCAAGGCACAAAGCACTCTAGGGTGAATTGCCATTAAACAAAAAAATACGCTATGTTTATACATAGATACTTAAGTATGCGTAAGTGTGAATACCTACTAAAAATGTTTTTTTTTCTTTATACGTTAAAAATTCAAAAAAATATTTATATTTTTAAATATATTATACATATTATTATTGCTACCATCAAATATCAAAACATTGTGGTCTTGAGTTAATTAACCAAATTATTTTTATCCACTAAATTATAAGTAAGGATGGGAAGATCATCGACTTGTGTATAAGCAACAATATTGATGTTTAATTATTCCCAATAGAAATTTATATTAACATTGTCACTTTAACGGTCAAACAAAGCAAAATTATGAGAAAATCTTAAAAGTATACCTACATAAAATACATTGCTAGAGAATTATTGAGATAACCAAAGGAGGTCTTGACATATGACCAATCGAATCTGACCCCTCGTCTTATCAAATTTCTAACAAAACAACCATAGTCTATATTCCTGTTGTGTCAGTCGCAAAGCAGATATTATGTATTTGTGTTGAATATCGTCTAGTGAAGTGAATTATCTAACAAAGACGTGGGTGAAACATAACAACGATGGAGTTTGGAGGAAATTCCAGACTCCTTGTATTTTTTGTGTCGCTGGTCTTCGGTTTATTGCCATCAGCATCAGGAGACTGCTCAAGAAAGCCTGCTCTATCAGCCACCAGGTATCCAAAGTCCCCAGGAGACAATGGGTTTAAAATCATCATCAGTGAAGATCCAGAGAGATATGTGCCAGGAAAACTGTACACAGGTAATTATTCAATTTTGTACCCACTAACAAGTACGCTATATTTTGAATACAAGCAGGGATTTTACATCTCACTCCTCAAACACTATTAAAAAAATCAAATCCTTATTCTAAGTAGTTAACAAATCTCCTGCTAACTCATTTATCTATATTTCATTTGGCAAAATACATTTTTTATAATGAACTGTTTCAAGATATATGAATAAAACATGGTAAAATCTCAATTGGCTTTAATGAATTTTTATGAGAATCTATTAATAAATACGATAAAAGTATAAAAAACAAACACGCAAAATCAATATATTCATTTTATTTTTAAAACAATACTTAGATATTAAAAAATGCAAACATTATCGTAAATCAAACTTTTTATGAATTCATCTTCTTATCTTGTACTGAATACGTACAACGTTTTGCTAATCTCTGATGAAACTCTCATCCAGTTGAATGTTAAACTAGGTCATGTCCATATGTGTTATGAAATATATTTGTTTCAGTAATATATCAATTATCTATTGCTTATTATCACTTTGATGATGCTGTTTGAAGCGAAATTATGAAAAGAAATAAAAGTAATAACATATTTAAAAAAAATGGAATATTTGATTTCTTTTAAAATATACCTGGTATACTGTTTCGTTATAAAACATGGGACTCGACAACGTGTGCATATTCCAAGGAAATTTGTGATCATTCTTGGAAATTTGATTAAATTTTAACAAGAAATAAAAAAAATGTGAAATTTATGATAATCGTTAAGTACACAAAATGTTCCATAAAATGTTAGACATTTATTGCCGTTTGGGAATTTTCAAGATAAAAAAAGGTTATAAATAACTTAAAACGGTTTAGAATGTTCATGTGACACATGACCAAATTATGTAGAGCAATAATATTTATGATTTGATAGTACGATACCCAAAATACTTATTTTTAATCATCTGATTCAGTCATATATTGATAAAAGATTTCGATAAAGAAATAGATATATAATAGAGATGGATAAAGAATAAAAAATTAGGTGACTAATTTCTACTGCAACTAAATTAAATCGCCAACGAAAAAATAAACATATTAATTCTTATTTTTCTTCACACCATTTCCCAAGTCTTTGAGTCGGTGTCTTGGGTTTTTCTTCTCCACCACTCCATCCTATTTCTACAATATTTTTTTTATAAATGAATTATATAAGAATTGATTTTTTGAATTTGTCAGTGACCCTCGTCGGATCGAGGACTCACAACCGTCTACAGCAGTTTACTCGCTTTTCATTGGGAGCCGAACCCAGAGACCCTCGTGCAGAAACTACACCGTTGACCACCGGTCAGTTCCAACTCTTCGCCGACACCATCTCAGCTTTCGACGAGGAATGTATAAACACTATCAAGGAAGCTGACGACCTGCCCAAAACTGAGGTTCAAGTCATGTGGAAGGCGCCCAAAGAAGGATCCGGCTGCGTCAATATCAAGTAAGACTTATTTGGATTGATTAATTTGAAAAAATAAAGACATTGTGATCTGATGAGCAATAAAAATACACAAATGATATGAAACGAGGAATACAACATAATGTATTAGACATATATTTGAAATGAAATGACAGTAAAAGCTTAAATGTGCTAGATGAGTGAAGAAATTTGAGTCAACTATTAGAGGTTAGAAGAACTACAAATAATATGCAATTTAGGATGATGGTTACAAAAAATGGAGCTACAGAATAATACATAATATCTATATAAATAAACAAAGTCGGGTTAGTTTTAGTTAGACTATTTATGACCAATTGTAATAATCTCTTATTTGTTAGATTCGTCTCCGCTCCAGATAACATAATAACTATAAAAATATCGGAAAAATTAACGGAAAATTTCCCATACAGAAGCTATTTTACTTCTATTATATACATTTTTCATACAAATATAAAATTTATTTCACATTGATATGGCAGACCATAGATTTTTTTCTCTAAATTTTGACAATCCTTTAATGCATTTTTGATGAGTGTATTTTTATTGTATCAATATTTCAAATAGTATAAAAATACCTCGATTTTCCAGACCGTGAGAGCATATTGAAAATTTGGACAGATGAAATCATAGAGAAGAAATAACGGATATATATCTATATATATAGAAAACTAATCAGTTCAAGTTTATGGACTTTGCATATATGATATCATTATGAAGTCAATCGGACTTATAGTTTGGACTGCAGAGAGGACATAAAAAAAACAACGTAAATGATGAATTCATAGAGAAGAAATTAAAAGTGGTCTATGGAAAACTAAGTCTATGCACTTTACACATATGAAGTTAATATAGAGTAGATCGGACTTATAGTTTGGGCTGTAGAGAGGACACAAAAAGGATAATCCGTACGCCATACGGCATACTCCATACATACAAACTCATCACGACGAAACTCATAGTGTGTACTCCCTACATGATACCCGTTGAGAAATTGATGTAAAAAATATGCTTAAAAATGTGAAATCATGACTCTCCATTGTTCCATAGTGTGGAGAGTAAAAAAAAGGTGATTAATTATTTTACCATCCTCCTCACCACACTTCACTGACAAAGAGGACTACTTAAAACCCTAATTCTATACAGATGGGAGGCAGTTGAACAGAGGCCAATTATCATCCTAGAAATGGTGATTAATTATTTTACCATCCTCCTCACCACACTTCACTGACAAAGAGGACTACTTAAAACCCTAATTCTATACAGATGGGAGGCAGTTGAACAGAGGCCAATTATCATCCTAGAAATGGTGATTAATTATTTTACCATCCTCCTCACCACACTTCACTGACAAAGAGGACTACTTAAAACCCTGATTCTATACAGATGGGAGGCAGTTGAACAGAGGCCAATTATCATCCTAGAAATGCATGATATTTATTTTTTAGAAATTTTTCTGTTATGAAACCAAGTTGTCGAAGATTTTCTTTTGTTTTTATACCTGCATAATATTATCATTTGTATTTTTTTTGTGGACTGATTTTAATCTCACTTGAAGAGTATCTAATCGATATTGTATCGTATAATTTTAGGGGAATGGTCTTTGAGAATTCAAGAAGATGGTTCCAAAATGACGGCCAGCTGACTCGTCTCATCTGTGAACAGACTGTCAGAGAGACATCTGGTGAACGATGCTGCGCGTGTGACGATGCTAAATACAATGTAAGATAATTGTTAATAACTTGTAAAAAAATAAGGCCGTTTCCTCTCATCGTTTGTATTTTATTGTACCAACGAGATGTTTAAAATTTGAGTTTGTCTTTCTGTTTAATGTACCTACTTACCACACTGCACTATGTTTGGCATCACGTTGCTTTGGTTGGTTGGAAGAAATTTCCTTAAGGCAATAAAACCCACCATTGTACACATTATTTTACACGATTAGACAAATAAATAAATTATTAAAACAAATTCTAAGTAGTTTTTGAAAAATTTATACTATAATAACACTCAGTAATTGTTGGTAGTCTTCATATTAAAATGTATACTATAAGAACACTCAGTAATTGTTAGTAGTCTTCTTATAAAAATGTATACTATAAGAACACTCAGTAATTGTTAGTAGTCTTCATATTAAAATGTATACTATAAGAACACTCAGTAATTGTTAGTAGTCTTCATATTAAAATGTATACTATAAGAACACTCAGTAATTGTTAGTAGTCTTCATATTAAAATGTATACTATAAGAACACTCAGTAATTGTTAGTAGTCTTCATATTAAAAATCAGAATGTGAAAATAAACACATATTTGGTTAGCTTTATTTATTTTATTTATTTATTTGAATCTTTCTGTACATATAATTAGTTCACTGGCAGAGGCTTATTGCCTGATGACAATTTCTTCCAACCAACCAGAGTTAATGTTAAATATACAAAACAGAGTGTACAATGGCAATAAGTTAATCACATACATAAGTTAAGTTTATGCAGATTGAAAATTTAAACAGTTTCAAAATTTAAACTAAATTCTCGTGTATTATGTGCATTATTATATTATGTTTTTTTATTGCATAAAATACGCGATTAATAATGTTGCATAGTAAAATGAACATGTGACTTGCATATGCATTATTTATCTGATTAAACCAATATTGAAATAAGTTTATTCTACTTAAATTACAATAGCAACACCGTTAAAACGGATAAGAACGTCTCGTACAAAAATAACTGTCGATCGATTTTTCACAGACACACCTTCTGTGCAAGTCAAATCAAACGAATACAAAATGATAGTAAATTATTACTCACATTCAAAAATATATTTTATAGGTATAAATCCCAATAAATTGGGTTGTATATATGTATGTGTGGATTTCGGAAATAATACAACAGAAACAGAGAACTATGTTTGACAACCCTCCCTATAAAGAAGGGTGATTTGTGCCATGACACAACGAATGTGTCTATAATTATAGGGAGTTCAATTAATATTATGAGAATATTTCTTAAAGACAGAGAAGACTACATTTTGTAACAGGAAAGTCAAGACACATGTAACCAAGTAAAATCCTTAAAACAATGTGTTCTGCGCAACGACGCCATTATTCAATATGTTTACCGGTCACTCTACATTTTTTTTTCAATATCAATTTTTTTTATATTGGACCCAGCAAAGTGCTGGGGTATGAGGGGCCATACTAAAATATTAACAATTTAATTCAAAATTAGATTATTCACACATAATTTGATATTGTACAAACAGCTCAAGAATTGAAACACAGTCTTTAAAAATATACAAAAAAACATGATATGAAATAAAAAAACAGTCCATTTAATTTTGTCAACAGATGATTATCATTAAATTATCACATTACAACAAAAATAAATAAAAATATAGTTATTGTGTGTTTGTCTGTGACGGATGGGAAAATAATTAAATTTGTTACTACTACGATTCAACATAAAAACAAAAAATTAAAATAGTTACACCAATTAAAAATTTACATACAAAGAAGGATAGAGGCTATGCATCTATACAGAGAAGCTTATATATATGTACAATATGTGTTCTTGCGCAACATAAATTTGATTAATCTTTTTTGATATTTGTACAGTGCATCTAGTACAATTATTATACCAGATGTACCAACATGTAACTACTTTATATTCAGTAATGACATGTGTCTATACTTAATATTCAGTGTCTTGATTTAAATTATATAGTAAAAAATGACATGCGCAAAATTTAATCGCAACGTAATACCTGAACTAAATATTAAAGATAACACGAAGTAAATAAGAATGGTAACATAGAGCGGGAAATATATTGAAATAAAATGCTTATTTGCAAGCAATATCAAAATTGTTTTACATTTTGAAGAAAATTTATATCAAAACACCGTTTCCGTAGGTACCAGTAGATTTATGTATATAGAGAGAACCAAATATCGTACTATCTTATCAAGACATACTTCTTCTTCTTTTCCTCATTCTTCACCCATATTTTGGGGTCGGCTCTCCTTATTTTTCTTTACCATGACTATCAATATATCAAGACATACTTACTTATATAAAATATTTTTATAGTTGCATAAACGCAAACATTGGATTTGCTTTCCCTGTCGGGAGTTAATATTTTATCAAAAAAATTTAACACATCAGAGATGTTATTTTTTTGGTGTTTAATTTTTTTTTAAATGAATATGTCTTTGCTAAACAAATACATATACATCTTCCTACGTTCCCTAAAATATGTATAAATGCTTGTGTTATAGGTGAACGAAATCGGTCGAGGCAGGATTCGAACTCGCGACCACTGAATTACTAGCCCAGCGCGCTAACCGCTCTGCCATCGATCCATCTAAAATATCAAAGCAATATGTACTTTGTTTAACACAATTATTATATTGTATGCCTCGACATCGACATATTGCGGAAATGATGTCCCGTAATTAATGAATAATGTCCCTTTATTCTTTTTTGTGCCTTTGGAATAAATGAATAATTTATTTCCAAAGGTAAAAAATGTCAATTTAATTTACAACTACATTTTTTTTTTTTTTTATTTATTTTAAAAAGTGAATACACAATATTCTTTAATCGATAACACACATATATATATATATATATATATATATATATATATATATATATATATATATATATATATATATATATATATATATATATATATATATATATATATATATATATATATATATATATATATATATATATATATATATATCTCACCGTCAAGTTCAGTCTAAGTAGACGTGTGTCGCGCGCGTGCTTTTCGTTAAGTCCTTGAAAATGCCTGGTGATATTCAGGCGAAACGTCGGAAGACAAATGGTCTTAGTCAAGACCTACTGACACGGGAAAACCGAGATAAAAATATTATAACATATTTCACCCGTGAAAACATGAAATATAACATATATATATATATATATATATATATATATATATATATATATATATATATATATATATATATATATATATATATATATATATATATATATATATATATATATATATATATATATATATATATATATATATATATATATATATATATATATATATATATATATATATATATATATATATATATATATATATATATATATATATATATATATATATATATATATATATATATATATATATATATATATATATATATATATATATATATAAATTGTAAATATATATTAGTTACCCGATGGAAGGATTTTCATACGTGAATATCAAACCGATTCACCTTTGAGTTTAATTGTAATTGATAATCGCTATTAAGTTTTAAGAAGGGAGAGGAGAGGGGAGGGAAAGGAAGAAAGGATAACAGTCACTGTCTTATTGATTGTTATATAATACGAATTTCATTCTTATACAAATGTCTTTTCATGTGTAGAATGTCTATGTCTTTCGATATACTCTCCAAATTTGTATATGAAATAATAGGTACATCTGTATAAGGGAGCATTTTTACCGATGTTTGTATTACATTTATTTAAATAAAAAAGTGATGAGTGTCTATTCCCTCTAATCGGTACGTTAAATTTTATTTCGTTTAGCAGTTCATGGCAGTCAATATTATTATTTGATAGATCATACAAGAACATTAAATCACTGTTCCTACGTCTTTATAACATAGGTATTTGATAAATATCTTCTGTATTCGCTCAATACCATCAATGTATATGTTATATTGCGGGTTCCACACAACCGACGAAAACTCCAGCTGACTTCTGACTATTGCATAATAAAGCATACATATTGTTTTTATTTGTTTAAATGGTTTACAAGTTCTCATTAAGAAACCTAACATTTGATAAGCTTTTAGACATATATTTTCAATGTGTATACTGAAAGACATTTTACTGTCCAGAGTAACTCCAAGATCTTTGCATTCTGTTTTATTATTTATAATTTCCCTGTTGATTTTATAATTATGCAAAATAATATTATTATTACCACACATTTGGAAATTTTACTGCCCCGCTAGACACAGTAGGTATGTTATGAAGTAATACTAGTTTAAGTTTTAATAGACTAAACAATAAACTATTGTAGACACTGACAACGGAATATATTGTGGACGGAGTTTAAAAAAGAGGGAGGAGCGAGGGACGGTTTGCACGTTGCACACATGTCAGACAAGAAAAAAACCTAAAAATTTGTTCTACGCAGCCTACTCGATCTTTCAAGATGTTTGCCGAATCAAACATTCATTATTTAAGTAAATAGTAAATTTAAACACAAGAAAAGAGATCTAATGAATGGATGTCAAATGTTCTCTAGTCAAAATAAAAGTTGTATTTCTAGATGGTTTTTGAAGGATTATGGTCGAACGTCACACACCCTAAAGATTTTCCATTTTCTCTATGGCTGACACATTTCTCTGACGTCATTGGGGCATCTCACGAGGCTGGATTTTCGTTTTGGGGTGAAGGACAAATCGCTTCAGATGGATTCAGGTAATTTTTTTTTTAATTCAATTTAATCTATTTTTTTTTTTAATTTAAAGTTTATTGAGTATGAGATTGGCGATCGACACTGATCGTTTTGTAAGAAAAAAATATGTTCACTTTACACTAATATAATACCTATCAATATGAAGTCGATTGAATTAATTGTTTGGAATAAATTACACTATATGTTTGAACACATAACATACACTAGCAGAAAACAATGACGAAATTTATATGATGCACTCTCTCTAGGATACTCGTTGAGAAATTGATGTGACAAAATCACTTAAAAATAATAATTTGTACTTTCCCTTCTCAATTCCATTTTTATTTATTGATTGAAAACCAATATATTCTTTATTTTTACAAATAATAGGTATACATATAAATATTAGGTAATAATAACAATGAAACTAATAACAGGTTTTTACTTAAGAAGTAATACAATAAGCATAAAAAACACAAATTATTTAAAAAAAAGGGACTAAGGAAAAGTGGTGGGAGAGGGACTAGAGGTTTGAGGAAAGGATGAAGTGGGGAGATGTTTTTTTTGACATTAAAATGCTCACGTGAATGTATATAAATATAAGTACTTACATTTATGTTTGAAAAAGTAAAATATTACACAAAGTATAACTACTTAAATGATGGAAAGTTTTATAGTTTGAACAAATTCTTCGAATCAATTTCTTTCCTACTAATATTGGTTTTAAAAGGTGATTGAATATGTATCATTTTACTATGAATGGATTGAACTCTGAAACAGATCAACTCAAGGAAGTCAGAGCAGTCTTTTGTGATATATATTATTTAATTTAGGAATGTGGCTTCACTGAGCATTCGACAATTTTTTTAAGTCCCGATTTTATAATAATTTGTTGCAGAGTTATACATAATTGGGAAATCTCTTCCTCGGACGATATTTGATACATTTTAAAAACTTATTTTGAATTCGTTCTACATATTCGGATTATGTGTACATTTAGATACACTTAGATGGGTCGGTGGCAGAGCGGTTAGCGCGCTGGGTTAGTAATCCAGTGGTCGCGAGTTCGAATCCTGCCTCGACCGATTTCGTTCACCTATAGCACAAGCATTTATTTGCTTATTTTAGGGAACGTAGGAAGATGTATATGTACTTGTTTAACAAGGACATATTCATTTAAAAAAAAAAAAAAATAAAAAAAAATAAAAAAAAAATAAAAAAAAAACATAAAATGGATATCATAGATTTAGGAATGGGAATATCTTAAATATTCCCATTTTTAGAAACATCTTACATCATTAATGTCTTTTTCATTAGAATAATCTCATAATTGAATTGTGTAAATATCAAATTATAGTGGATACAAAAAATGTTAAGATTCCGAAAAAAAATTTTTTTTTAGGAGCTTAGCGGAGTGGGGCTCGGTGAGGCAAATGGAACAAGAGTTGCGGTTACAAAGTAAACATTTGAAGAGTATTATCAAAGCGGCTGGACTATGGTACCCCAAGGTTAACACCAACACTACATCCTCCTTCAAAGTTGATCGTAAAAGGCATCTCGTCTCGCTGGCCTCTATGTTTGGTAACACCTTCATATTTACCTACTAGTATCATTTATCTTCTTTATCATCATATTTGTCGATAATATTAGGGAGACATGCTTAATATTAAACAACAAATAAGTAATCTTTGTCAAAATCAACTGTGATTACTATTTTTATTTGTATTTTGTATAACTTGTAATTGAAAATGGCCTTCGGCCGTATATTTGTGTTAAAACAAAATAAAAATGAAATTCGTCGAAATACCTGTTCAAAAATAACGTCAATTGACATTACAAGACTATTCATAATTGTTAACCAATTACAAACTTGACGTTTCAAACAAAAAAATATGTATACGTTTGTCTAAACATATACGTTTTTAGAACCATATTTTACAGTATTGAAGGATAGATTTTTGCGCATCCGTAAAAAAACTTTTTTCCTCTTAAATACCTATGTATATACGTATGCTTGTTATACGTACCTATGTACGTGGTAAATGATTACATACAAAATTTTCCAAACTTTCGTTTTTTAGGACCTACCCCGGACTGGGTAGTTGGTGTAAACGGACTGAATCTCTGTCAGAAGGACTGTACATGGACCAAGAGTGCTGTAGTGGACTTGTATCCATATGACGCTGGTACTGATAGTGGTGTTACATACATGGTAAGTTTTACAAAAAACTCAAAAGAGACAATGGTACGAAGGTACATTAGAGAATCTTCGTAGACCCCACTAGATATAGGATATTCTGTACTGTTCATCCCGGAGATGGCTGGTCTTCAGATAACACAAGGATACAACCAAGCGATTTTCATAAACCTACCGAGGGCCCTGCTTAGTGCATAAATTAATTCTTAGCGCACCGAAATTTATAGAATTTGTCATGCTAAGCATAGAGATTCTTGGGAAGTTTTATCAATTCGGGCCAAAGAGTTCAACACCTACCGATCATTCAATCATTCATACCATTATGCAATATCTCACAAGTGAAGGAACTTAGATGGGTAGTAGCAGAGCGGTTAGCGCGCTGGTTTAGTAATCCAGTGGTCGCGGGATCGAATCCTGCCACGAACGATTTCGTTCACATAATAGCACAAGCATTATGCTTATTTTAGGCAATGTATGAGGACGCATATCTACTTGTTTTCATTCTTGAAGGAATATTCAATAACATATTTAAAAAAAAATAGCGACAAGTGTTCGGGTGAACCTCATCGCTGGAAGTGTTTGTGATATAATTTTGCCTCTTGAATTTAAGTCTTTTACGAGACACACGAAAACGATGATAGTCAAAACGATTGGAAGTACCATTCTAAGCAGGAACCTCACAGCAATTATTGTATTTAATATACAACTGTATGTCTGTTTGGTTTGAAATAAAATAATAAATAAATTAAAATACACGTCTAATGGTTTCAGTCTCCGAATCTTGAAACGAATCCACGCGAGAAGATGTTCCGCATAACCACCAAATATCCCGAAGACCCACGAGCTCCCTTCTACGATATGGACAAGGACGAGATGGAACCTCTCGCTAGACTCTACCTCTTCAGGGAAAGTATAACTCCACGCAGCTGTGACGATGATTTGCTGCAGCAGATCATCTTAGAAGTATCGGAAAATACAGAGGACACCACCAGGCGTAAGAAATGACATAATATTCTTTTAATTGCTTTGCAAAAAACATGGATATAATCTATAAGAAGGAATATCAACTAAATGTTATGGTTTGGCATTTCCCAGTTTGTCATTCAATACCAAACTTAATTCATTACTTTCTCATTGAATCTTTATGAGTTATCAACCCAAATTCAAACTCATTTCTTTTAGTTGGGAACTTGATATTATGAAACCAATTGTAACCATGTCGACATACCAACTAAATGGATACAAGTAAAATAGTGCGTTGAGATCTTTTGCATTTGCAGAAAATGGTGTCAAATATTTTACGAAATATTTATTCCTGGCATCTCTAGAAAATCATAAACGTTCATAGTTGAGGCTAGAAAAAATACTCCTTTTGATTGGATAGACTTCTAGGTATTTTTAAATCAATTTTAATTAACTATGGTTTTAAATATATATTTTCCTTTTATAAGGACAACTCAATGTCAGGTCGTAAGCCCTGTTGTAGGTGCCTTGATTTTCCGGTTCTCCTATAATATCCCATATGTATATATAAAACCATAGTCATTTGTCTTTGATTTACAAATACTTAGTATACTAAACATAAACAGACTTGAATAATAACTTCAGATATGTTTATTATTTTTCATATTAATAAAAATCACACTACATTTTTAAGAAACAGATTTGCTAGATTTGCTTGTGTTTAGGAAATACAGCAAATAATATAGTACCATCTATATAAAAGGTCAAGTATCGTCACGAAACATTAATTACTTGTTCAAATATATTAACTGATATTCACAAAATCGCATTTACTAATTGCTATTTGCGTCGTAATAAATAAATAAATAAATAGGTATTTCTAATGAAACGAAAACACATCTACCTACCTAAATTTTACAACGATACTTTAATATTATTATTGTACATTGTTAAATTTGTTCATTCCACACTCCATTGAGCTCGTGTTTCATTGAAAGAGAAACGATTACAATGAAAATATGCCTATTGAACGTATAATCGCCAATTAACGTTGAAGGATTTTTGAATATGTTGGTTAAACCAACCATGTTTTTGTCAATATTGGACAATTAGGAAAATACATAATGAACAGAAATCAAGTGTGCGTTTAGAAATTTTATACTGTTCACATTTCATTAAAAAGAAGATAAATTGGTTCCAATGAGCGTTGTCAGTCATCTCTGAATAATATTATATTACTATTTAATTAGATAATTCAGGTAGTAGTGTATTTTTAGGAAAATTCTGGGGATCTGTTGGAGCGTATATTTACTAGATAAACAAGGAAAAACATGTAAATAAAACAACGAGAAACAGGAAACATCGGTTCCATTGAGAAATACCAGATTTATATAAAGGAAAAAATGATGTCTTGTTTGATATTTTCAGCTGAATGTGCAGTGACTGAATGGGGGGCATGGAGTCCTTGTTCTGTTACCTGTGGCAAGGGCCTTCGTATGAGGACAAGAGAGTATACAATGCCTCCAGAGAAAGTGCAGATGTTCGGTTGCAACAGACAGATCGTCTCCAAAGAAATGTGTGTCGCAGACATCCCAGAATGCTCGTAAGTTATAATTGTTATTTATTTCACCCGATTTTCTTAGGTTTTCTTAGGTTTGTTTTCTTAGGTTTGTTTTCTTAGGTTCAATGATCCGTTCTGTAGGATGCATTCAGATTGGCAACGACTAATAGTACCTACAAAAAACCGACGAATTAAAGTTAAATCGAATATTATTTTAATTGCATATACGCAAACATTGGATTTTTCTCCTGTCGGGAGTCAAAGGATATTTTTTTTTTGACAAACTTTTTAGCATCTCATCTTATTTACAAATAAACCAATTTCTCAATAGATAGCGTTATAAAAAGGTAACTTCGTTACTTCATAGATGGCAATAGTATTAATGTCTTATTTTCAGGTGATCTGTTACTCATTATTCAAATATATAGAACTTACAAAAATTACATTGATAAGGGAACTCAATAAGAAGGCATAATTGGTGAACGTTGCGCAAGCGCATAAAGTGATCACGTAAACCAGCCGTTGACAAGTCGCAAACCCTGTAAGTGCTTTGAGTTCCAGGTTTTTCTATAATATTCCAACTTAGTCTCTATGGAGATGTTAAAGAATTGAAAAACGAGTGGGATGTGGCCAACACTAAACTCTCCACACCATAGTAAGAGTTCATTTTTTCTTCTTGAAAGGTTGACAATCTCTAAATGCATTTTTATGAAGTACATTTATATTAGATTCGCCATATGCCATACGCCGTACGCCATACATACAAACACATCACGACAAAACTCACAGTGTGCACTCTCTACATGATACCCGTTGAGAAATTGAAGTAAAAAATATGCTTAAAAATTGTGAAATCATGACTCTCCACTATTCCATAGTGTGGAAAGTAATAAAGGTATTGTATTTTTTTACTTGTTTCAAATCATTTATCATATGATGCATATTTTATCGAAAAGCTACTGAAGATTGTGAAAGCTACATTCAATTCATGATTTAGTTATTGTTTAAGAGAATGTTATCTCGGTTGATTATCAGATAATAATCTCGTGAGATTTCAACTGGTCGTGTTAGCAATAAATCAACCAGGTCCCATTAGACAAATAAGCTTTTAAATTTAAATAAAGCACACTGTGGCGTGACTTTAAAAATGGCACTCCTAACAAAAACATCTGCAGTGCGTGTGAATAGGTTACGGTAGTACGGAGCTGCGTGAATAAATATATATGGTTGCCTATTTATAGGTATACATAACCAAAACCAAGAATTATTCGAAGAAAAAATAAATCATAGCGTCATACAGTCATTTGTATTACATCATACGGACAAAAGCCATACAAAAAAGGTGACCTTGATGAGTTTGCAAGATATAATTATATGATGAATAAGAGGTTTTAGCCAATAACAATTCAATAAATGATACTTACATAAAAGTAAGTATGTAATATAGACCTATAAAATACACCATAAAAATGTGACCTTGTATCAGATTGATAGATTTCAAACGATGTTTAATAAGTTGTTTGTGTTGTAGAAAACAAAAACATTACAAGACTTTTCCGTTTCATCTGCCGATCAAATTAAAGAACATTATATTTATCTATTTATTTTAACAGTAAAAAATATTTTTGCATGCATAAGACTTATGAGCAAAAGGCATAACGCTTATTATTTCTTTTTCAGCTTTAAGTTATAATTTATACTATAATATACTTAGTATAGTATATATATATATATATATATATATATATATATATATATATATATATATATATATATATATATATATATATATATATATATATATATATATATATATATATATATATATATATATATATATATATATATATATATATATATATATATATATATATATATATATATATATATATATATATATATATATATATATATATATATATATATATATATAACTTAAAGCTCAAAAACAAGTTAATCGAAGGTCGTTTGAGGATAAGTGTATAAGTTAAATATGTACTTAGCTACTTCCTTCTCGTCATTTTGTAGTCCTATGTTTACTAGCGCATGTTATGAAAAACATATCGGCCGACAAACAATTATAAATCGTAATCGTGTATAATGATATATTGGCAACCGGCCGATATATTGGTACGATGTCGTTAATCGATATATTCCTAATAGCAATATGTAATAACATTCGCGTTCTTTATTTGATCTTGGACGATCTTCTAAATCTTCTCGTTGCCATTTACTTTGTGTCGACATACTTAGTTATTCTTCCTCTACATCCTCCGAACGAAACTCTTCCTTTCTTAGCTAGGTTTTCTTTGATAGTAAACATCTACGTAGTCAAGAGTCTGACCGGTCCCCTGGCACCTTTTTTTACACCCGTAGAACTTTTTGTAATATATCGTGCGGTAGCCTCATAATGTGACCGTAACATTTTAGTCTATTTTCAATAAATTTAAAACTACCTACCACATATAGACGGGTGTTGGCAGAGCCATAAGCGTGCTGGGTATACGATCGATTTCGTTCACCCATACCACAAGCATCACAAAACAATCATTAGAACAGTTGTGACATACGGGTGTGAGGCGTGGAAAGTGACAAAAAAGTCCGCAGAGGTATCTTCGAGAGGAGGGTGCTGCGTAGAATTCTGGGGCCCGTGAATGATGGCGAAGCCTGGAGAGTGCGCTACAACGATGAGTTGTACAACATCTACAAGGCACCCAGAATATCTGTACATGCCAGACTGAACAGGCAAAGAAGGGCTGGACACGTGCAGAGAATGCCGTCATCACGGGCACCAAAAAGGATCCTGGTAGGGCACCCAGTTGGAAGGAGGGTCGGGAGGCCAAAGCTATGGTGAGAAGACGAAGTTAGGAGAGATGTTGCCGAACTGCTCCAGGCAACGGATTGGAAGACCGAGGCGGGAGACAGGAGAGGTTGGAAGCAAAGACTCATGGAGGCCAAGGCTATGGGCTGTAGAGCCACCGAAGAATAAGAAGATACCACAAGCATATATGCTAAGTTTAGGGAATGCATGAGGTTGTACTTGTTCTTTTGAAAAAAATATACGAGCTGCCCTCATTCTGTGACTGGTAAATCTTCTTAATAAACAAAGAAATATACAAAGTTAATTGAAAGTTCTTTTGCGAAAGGAAAATTACTATATTATGTTTTATCGTGTTGAAAACAATCATTGGTTTACCTTTTATATCAGTAATTATTTCATTTGATTAAGTTGAAGAAAACATGCAGAGTGTTTTGCATATTAATGAAATATAATCTGTGGTTATGAAAAGATCTGATCGTGACTTGTATACTAAGTAAGACTGCGGTGGCATGACAAACGAAACAATGACCCATAGCGATACAGAACTAGGTGTATGTATGGAAGCGGAACATGGTCATCTAGGCCAAGGGCTTGCAAATATATCTACTCTAACCATATACATGTAAAAACAACATATTCTGTACATTTTTATCTTCTTCTACCACAGTACCTAGCAAATTTAAAACAAGCATTTTTGGTTCTAATTATTTATCGTAAAAAGGATATCCCTTTAAAATGGTGATCTTATTTCAACCTATTTAAAATTTATCATTTTTGAATCCTCCAATGTCATAGTTAAGAGTCATTATTTTTCGATTGGAAAATGTTTTTTTTAGTTAAATTGTAAAAGGTTGTAAAGGTAAGTTTTCTCGCGATGGTTTAATGTGTTTGGAGTTTGGCGTAACGGTAAACATTTTTGTGTAATTTATACAACCTAGTTCATATTGATATCATCTAAAACTAATTATTATTATTTTCAAACCACTTTCAGCAATATTTTCTTCTTCTAAACTTTTGATTCTGTCAATTTTATGTTCGTCAATCACGTACACACATACACACCCTCCCTCACACACACATACACACCCTCCCTCACACACACATACACACCCTCCCTCACACACACATACACACCCTCCCTCACACACACATACACACCCTCCCTCACACACACATACACACCCTCCCTCACACACACATACACACCCTCCCTCACACACACATACACACCAAACCACACACACACTCCTCTTTCACACACATGCACATTGTAACTCTATCTCTCTCTCTCTCTCTCTCTCATTTTTTTGTCTTATTTTGATATTAGGTAAAGAAGGTACGTAAGAGGTACAAATGTATTATTTCCTTTGCAGGTATTTGTTTATTTTATTTTAATAATTGTATGCATGAAGGTACGGCATGCTCTTATTTTGGAACATAAAAAATTGTTATCATGATTTTATCTGTCAACACGTTCGAAATCATGTTCGAAATGCTCTCACCGTCACGTTCCGAAATATTTGATTTTTTTTCCTTGTTTTAAGATGCATAGTACAGTAGAAATTAGCTTCATTAAATACATTATAATCAACCTTTGAAGAAATAGGAATCCTCTGTATAACCCAAATATATTTAACACCTATTGATATAATATATGCAGTGTACCTACTACATATTGGCTTATGAAGAAGAGAGTTTAGTGTTGACCACAAACCACTGGTTATTATTTTTAATAATAATTTTAAAAACTTAATTTAAAAAAAATAGGACAGCTGAAGATGAGTTGGACAATGGTGGTAGCGATATTGAGGGTGGTAATGATGAGGAAGTATGTGCCACAGGAGAGTGGGGTCCGTGGTCAGAGTGCTCAGCCACGTGTGGTCAGGGATTCCTCATGAGGACCAGGCACTTCCTCGACCGTATGGGGAGAAAGAAGTGTCCTCACATCTCCGTTGGTAAGTTATAAATCTCATTGGTTTTGAGAAAAATACTTAATGCTTTCACCCAAGATAATAAATAATATTGTAAAAGTTCAGGGATTTTTAAGCTACCTACCTAATTTATTTATTTTCAATATGATTTATCAAGTACCCAGTAAAATCTTATTTATATCTCAAGACCAATTAAACATATCTCTAGGAGACCTCTATTTATTTATTTATATTTTTTTCTACGAAATAAAAGTTGGAAACAAATATGATGTAATAGTTGAGTTCCTTTGCACTTCCTAATACTTGGGACAGATCACATTTTTAGTAATAATGATGTAGTTAGTTTTTAGTTATGAAATACGTAAGAAATCGATTTGAGTACGCTGGTCTGACTATCCAAATAACCTGGGTTCGAATCCTGTATCGAGTGATCTTGTTCAACGATAACAAAAATATTTGCTTAATAGAGGTGACGTTTAAAGATGTTTAATGTACCTACGAAAGATGTAAATATTTAAGAATTATAAATTTCAATAAGTTTGCAAAGACGAAAATCACTAACAATAGAAGATAACCAAAAAGATGGAAGAACAGCTGGACCTCTTCTCAGGATAGTCTATATTCATAGACAGGTTAGATGACCTAACCTAAGATGAAGAAGAAGAATAAAATTTTAATATGTATTCTTGTAGGTAAAAACGTAGGTACGTGTATTTTGTCAAATATCTACTTAGGTATTAAGTAATTTTTATCAATAAGACCGATATATTTTTTTTATTACATTTTTTTTAAAAGGGAATGCACATAATTCTTAAAAATCAATCAATGTTTTTCAATCAATTTCATTGATTGTGTTCCAGTGGAGAAACAGAAGTGCATGTCGGATCCATGTGGAGAGGAGGAGGTTCCAGATCCACAGTGTCCGGTAACTCCATGGAGTGAATGGTCAGCCTGCAGCGTGTCTTGTGGCCGCGGAGCCAGGGTCCGCATGAGGCTCAGCCTCGCTGCTCCAGAAGACAGGACAACCTGCGCGGACCGGATCGAAATGACACAGCGAGCTCCGTGCTCTGAGAGGCAGGACTGTTCTCTGGACATGGCCTCCGCTAAACGTGAGTATATTTATCGGAAAACAACTTGACCCAGGCACGTGGGTGCGCAGATCGCAAATTTGTGTCTTTTTGCTTGGTTGATATATGTGTAAACTACCTCCCTCCACGGCGAAAAGGCTCAAGAAGTTTGACGGAACCAATACCTGCCTACACTTGGCAATGGGCCATGTCGCTGACATTGTTATTTAAGAAGGTATTAAGAATGCACAACAACACTGTTGACCTCTGAATGAAAACGAGAGTTTAAAATTAACGACCTGTGTAAAAAAGATATTGAAGCAAGTGGATTGCGTACCTTCTTTTTTTTGTCATTGCTGAAGATCGTGTCCATTTTTATGAGTTGTTGTTGCCTCCCCGAGGCTTTGCTCTTCAATATGCTTTGGATGTCCCTGTTTTGTTTTGGGAGCAGCATTTTAATTAGTTTATCATATCGAAGAAATAGACACACATTTGTTTTTTCTCATATATAAGGATTGTTTATGAACCAATCTCTCAATAGATGATGTTAGAAAACATTCCATAGATGGCGATGGCGTATTCAGCTTATTTTCAAGCGAACAGATATGAGTAACATATTGTATAGAACTTTCGAAAACTAAAATGATAAGGGAACTCAATAAAGAGGCATAATTGATGAACGTTGCACAAGCGCATAAAGAGATCACGGAAACCAGCAGATGACAGGTCATAAGTTTTGGAGGTGCTTTGATTTCCCGGTTTTCCTATAGCATTAATAGAGATATTAATTTGTTGAAAAAATGTTTTTTGGGTACAATTCAATAAAGTACAAAATTATTAACACATTATTTTCCTTTGCAGAGGTTTGCATGCAGGAGACAGACCCTGGACCATGCAGAGGCAACTACCAACGTTGGGCATTCAATTCACAGAAGTTGATGTGTGTACCTTTCAATTACAATGGATGTAAAGGAAACAGAAATAACTTCCTAACAGAAGAAGACTGCGTCAATACATGTTCTGTTCTGAGAGGTAAAGCAACAAATTTTACTACTTCATATAATAAAACGTGTGGATTATGGCCAACGCTAAACTCCTCACTGACAAGTCATTCTATAAAGTATTCATATTTTGTATGGAAAATATTCAGCATTAGCATGAATCGAGTTTGTAAAATTATTTTTTATTTAAATATTTTATTACGAAAAAATGATAACTCTTCAATCCCATTTTATAAAAATGATGTGCCTTTTTACCAATTTGAAAATAAAAATTTCAAATTGTATGTTTCCTGAGCTTGGGGTCATTTTGAAATATTTGACGTTTAAAAAAATTGAGAAGCACTATTCAGATATTCTTCAAAATCTAATGGGGTCTAAGCGAGTATAAGCGAGTATAGTATTTGAAAAGAATCGAATGAGTACTTTAGTCTATAATCGATAAAGTAAAATAAACACGCCGTACATAGAACACAGCACATAGCACACAGCACATAGCATACACACACAGATACATTGTGATGAAACTTTCAGAATACAATCTCAGCATGATACTAGTTGATAATCTACAATAAAAAATACCTACCCTTAAAAATTGCGAAATCTTAACTCCCCCCTTGGGTTAGTGAGGAGTAAGAAGATCTGACAACGGGCTCTATACCTGGCCGTTTCAGGACCTGTTGATCTTGAATAATCATTTTACCTTTCAGAGTTTAAACGAGAAAATTTCGTAGTGATAACTTTTTAAATCATAGCTGTGATTCTTAAAATAACAAAGTCATATCTTTATATTTTTTCTTGTCCCTCTATTCCGGTTCATCCATTCACACGTATGCGCCAGGATCTTCTGTCCTGGTTTGTCACAACGGGAACATCTTGAGCCGCCAGCTCCTTTTCAATACTGGACCACCATGTTGCTGGGGGTATCCCCTAGGTCTTGCTGAGATGTTGAGCGTTTTCCTTACCGAATATGTAATCTCCATCTCTGCGCATCACATGACCATACCATCTGCTACTCTGCTTTCTTTCAGCTTTTCAGTTATCGGTTCTACTTTGAATGGTCCTCCGACATATTCATTGCGAATTATATCTATCAGTGTTACGCCAACTGCCCAGCGCAGCATTTTCATGTATGTAAGTTGTATGCAACAGTTGATCAAGTTACGCCGTTCAACATTGCAGGTCTAACCACTGTAATATTCATATCTTTGATATTTAAAAAAAATTGAATACATATCTTTGCTATTTAAAAGAAACTTAAATTCATATAATTGTTGTTTAAAAAAAAACTAAATAATACAAGCTTTGTATACATTTATAAAATGTACATATAACCTCGCTTCACGAAAAAAGTATTAACTTGACATTGTCATCATTTATCGATTAACGTTTTATTATAAAAAATATTTCATTAGAATCGATACTTACCATATTTCAAGAACACATTAAATTGACAACAAGCTTTGTTCAATAATATTGCCTTCACAAACGCTAAATAGTTAATTCGATGTCTCCAACATATTATTCAAGTATGATATTATTTTCCCGGCAAGACCTACTATAATTATTAAAACTATGAAAATAATGATGTATATAGTTATAATACCTAAGTCAGTGAAAGTGTGATATAAATATTTTGCAAAATATGACGAAATCTTTATACCTTATATATACAAACAATAAAATTATTTAATATCTTCTTACGTAATAATGGTGATAAATTCTGAACAAAGTGGATTAAATAAAGCAGCTTTTCGAGAATAAGTAAATATATTGTCATAATATTATAATGTAAATATAAGTGTACGTAATATTTGCATATGGCTTCGTTGCGTATTTTTTAATATATTCAGTACCTAGCGGAATATTAATATACATAGACATATTGGAAAGAAGTTTCACACTAATTAAAAAATGTTTCCGTTGGTCAATAATACCTTCCTTTCCTGACACTTTCCCAACTTAATGGCTATTGGGGTCAGCTCTTCCCGTCCTTAGGATGTAAACTCTGCGGTTCTGGGTATCGCTTTCATGCAGACCGTTTCTCTGTAGGCTCTTGAAGCAATTGTTTATCCAGGTGTTCTTTGGTCCTCTGGATGATAAACGAAGAATATCATACTATAGGAAGATTTATTGCCTTATTTAAGTATGGTCTGGTAGTCTGGCTAACACCATAGAGATGTAATATGTAGAGATGGAATCACACACAGCGTATGAATAAGTTTGAAACGTGCAGCATCCGTCAATGGGTTATGGGATTTTATTTTACCCCACTAAGTAGAGAGTATCAGAAATCCCGATTTGTACTAATAACTTACAATATAATGACAATTTTTCACAATTTATAGTGCCAGGTAGAACCGTCAAAGATGAGTTATTGTCAGACAGAGAATTAACGCTTCGCATGGCGCATATTAGTTCTAACAAAAGGAAGAATATATTCTAAACAAGAGTGAAATAAAACAGAACAAAATATAATGATAATAAAATAAAAAACAATATTACGTATATACCTACCCACATATAAGCTCACACAACATAAAAAAGTTTTATTTTAAGTTGGAAAACTGTTATTTATAATATCTATTGCAGAATCATCGATTGAAATTAGAAATTTATAACTACGTCTGGCAAAAGAGTTTTACACAACATTATATAAATGTAGGTAACTATATACGTCACATCATTATCATCCGTATATGTTTTTCATCGAAATCATTTCAGAAACATGTATGTGGAAGAGTTTCAAAAAAATGAGATACGAATATTCGATTGTCTAATCGAAACAAATTGTCCAAATTAAAATCAATAAAGCAATTTCAATTCCATCGTTGTGAAGTGGGCAGACGAGAATAATAACATACATATTAAGTAAGAATGATGAGCGAATGAAATTATTACTTTTGCAAATGTCTATTATTAATTGGCAAGAATGGGAAGTAAATTGTATTCAATAAGGTTTATTGTCAAGCATTAAATTTAAGGTTATTTATCGCGTTCAGGACGTATGAATGTCATAGAGAACAGGTCTAAGTGTAAATAATGTATAGGTAGGTACATACATATATGAATATCAAACCGAGACAGTCACGTGTACGGTGTACGTGTACTTACCTATACTATTATACAATAATAATATTAAGGATTTACATACTTATATAAATAAAATCGTTGGATGATGCAGGATTATCCATAGTTATATGCTATTATTTAAAGTTCATCATTATAATATGTGGTTCAAAAGTATATATAAGATTCATTTCTTTCTGTTCAGTATTTTTTTGTCGGGTTCCCGTTAAAAGAACGATTTCTAAATTTTGATCAAATCTAATGAACAATACATACATATTGCAATCATTCAAAATTATCTGAAATGTATGCTTATTTAACGACGAACAATCAAATATATCAATCTTTGACCCAACAGACATTGTTATAATATGATAGGTTCAATCAAAACTGAAGTGTTCCTTATTCGATGTATTTGGATATTATTATTTGTTCAATACAAAAGTCAAGGTCAATGTACAATGGCGAATTCATGAAGCGAAACTAAATACTAGGCTGCTACATGAATTATTCAACAGAAACGTGACAAACAAGGACATCAATTGATTAGATAAACAAATAAAGCTTAAGCAAACATTTTTTGTTCAACGCAAATATGAAAATGTAGTTATTTGATTTTTTTTGGCAGAAGGAAGGATATCAGCCATAGATGAATCAGTTTCAATCTCAAAGGCTCACGGCTGGTTCCCGCTTGCCGTGTGTTAGGTCCGACAAAATGTCGGGTGATCCAGTGGCAATACATTTTAAATGGTTCACATTTTTAAATATTGGATAGTTTCGATCCGATATCAGCCATAGATGTATCAGTTTCAGTCTCAAAAGCTCACGGCTGGTTCCCGCTTGCCGTGTGATAGGTCCGACAACACGATAACAAGTGTGAACAGCTCCATTTCAAATGTATTGCCACTAGATCACACTACATTTTGTCGGACCTAACACACGACAAGTGGGAACGGGCCGTCAGTGTACGTACCTAAAAGTATGAGCCAGATTGTTTTGAACACACGTGGATTGCTCCTTTCGCTTTAGTTGATTGATTCCTGAGGTCACAGGTCACATGAGTTGAGGAATGAAGGAAATGCGTATTCTTGAAATAGATATATACCTATTCAGGATGGATGTTTAGCCTTCGGTATCCATGGAAACTCCCATTAATTATTCAAACCTGACTACCCTCTATTGAAAATAAACAATTAAATACAATATTTTTGAATCGATAGAAAATGGGATGAAGCGAATTCCTATATTTATCCAGATTTTGGGCGATATATTTGAATTGTACTGCAAATACCTACTTTATTCATTTCATCTCAGAAACCTAGTAACAGTCGTTCTTTTAAATGTACGCAGGCAGCAGATGCATGGTAAGTTCTAAATGAAAATTTGAAATTGGGATCGGATTCGAGTTTCAAGAGCAAGGTGATAAACCTGAGAAGGTATTAAAGAGCCCGAAATAATGCGCACACTGCGCAAGTGCCGATTTTATTGCCGTATGGCAATTTCTTCCAACTAACCAGTATTTCTAGCCCAGAGAAGCAATATTTGCGTGATAAATTAATTTAAATAAATTTCTCCTCTGCTGGGAATCGAACCCAGGACGCCCGCACAGAAACCGAACGGCTTACCTACTGTGACGTAATCCAACTGTCGATTTGTTCAGGAGAACTTTGTTCTCTTAACATATCGACAATGTATCAAGCCAGAATACGCGAGAATTTTATGGAGAGGTCTACTTTTTTCACGGCTTTTCCAACTTTGAAGTCAAAAAACACCAACTTAGAGGCTTCGCAGCATATATATTCCATACACGGATTTACTCAGAATTCGGAGTAGAACATTTCGTGTGTCTGTGTGTGTGTGTGTGTCTGTGTGTGTGTGTGTGACTGTGTGTGTGTGTGTGTGTGTATGTCTGTGTGTGTGTGTGTGTCCGTCCCCCCCTTATAACTTTTGATCTGCTCAATTTACAGAGCCTAAAATTTCAGAATATATAAACAGTTACAGGCCTACAAAACTTTTATACTCGGAATTTTGAATTTTTGTTTCAATCAGGGGTTATCAACTTTTGAATTTTTATTTTATTTTTCCCTATATCTCAGAAACCATAAAAGCTAGAACGCTGAGAATTGGTATAAACATAGACAAATACAAAATCTCAAAATTAGTTTTTTCAAAAAAATACCAGGGTTTCTCAAACATTTTTTATTAAGAAAAGTATTTTTTTTATGATAAATTTATGAGTTTAACTGCCTATATTTCCATTTTTTTTTTTTAATATCGAAAAAAGCCGAAACACCCCAACTAGATAATTTAATTTTATATAAAAAATATTAACATTGTAGCAGTACATCTCAAATTTTTTTTAACAATTTTTATAAAAATTGAATTTAGTGACGACATTGCTTCATACAATTTGTATGGTAGTCACCTATACACAATATCAAAGAAGACTTAATAGTTTGGTACTTCATCTCTAAACATACAATATACATATACCATCATGCTGTTTTCATATTCCGGGTAGGAAAAAAAGACTGAGCTCCATACTATCCTATCTTGACTACCTAGGTACATGTGTTATATAGAAAACTAAATATCATAAAATAATAAATAATTTGTATTTATGGGTTTGGTATTTATTCTTCAACTATACATACTATCGCTGTCGACAGTTGGATCTCATGTGTTACATGCAACTAGTTTAAATTTCAAAGTGTGTATTATTATCTTGCTGAATTCTAAACATACCTACGTGATAAATATCTGTAATTAGTGTGGCATACTGGTATGTGGAATAAATTTTGTGATCGAGTATGTCTATTTGGTATATGGAGTGATACAATATTGAGAAGGTATGTCAGAGGAATCGATTAAGCTATTGCAAATTTGAAGCAATATTTATCCAACTGTCGATTTGTTCAGGAGAACTTCGTTCTCTTAACATATCGACAATGTTTCAAGCCAGAATACGCGAGAATTGTATGGAGAGGTCTACTTTTTTCACGGCTTTTCCAACTTTGAAGTCAAAAAACACCAACTTAGAGGTTTCGCAGCATATATGTTCCATACACGGATTTACTCAGAATTCGGAGTAGAACATTTAGTGTGTCTGTGTGTGTGTGTGTGTGTCTGTGTGTGTGTGTGTGTCCCCCCCCTTATAACTTTTGATCCGCTCAATTTACAGAGCCTAAAATTTCAGAATATATAAACAGTTACAGGCCTACAAAACTTTTATACTCGGAATTTTGAATTTTTGTTTCAGTCAGGGGTTATCAACTTTTGAATTTTTATTTTATTTTTCCATATATCTCAGAAACCATAAACGCTAGAACGCTGAAAATTGGTACAAACATAGACAAATACAAAATCTCAAATCAGTTTTTTCAAAAAAATTCCAGGGTTTCTCAAACATTTTTTATTAAGAAAAATATTTTTTTTATGATAAATTTATGAGTTTAACTGCCTATATTTCCAAAACTTTTACAACTATTGAAAAAAGCCGAAACACCCCAACTAGATAATTTAATTTTCTATAAAAAATATTAACATTGTAGTAGAAGATCTCAATTTTTTTTTAACAATTTTTTTAAAAATTGAATTTAGTGACGACATCGCTTCATACATTTTGTATGGCAGTCGCCTATACACAATATGTAAGAAGACTTAATAGTTTGATACTTCATCTCCAAACATACATACATACCATCATGCTATTTGCATATTCTGGGTAGGAAAAAGGATCTTCCTCCATACTATCCTATCTTGACATACATACCTACATATGTTGTATAGAAAACAAAATATCTGAAAATATTCAATAATTTGTATCTATGGGTTTATAGTTTGGTACATATTCTTCAACTATACATAATATCGCTATCGACAGTTGGATCTCATGTGTTACATGCAACTAGTTCATGATAAATTTATGAGTTTAACTGCCTATATTTCCATAGTTTTTAAAAATATCGAAAAAATCCGAAACACACCAACTAGATAATTTAATTTTCAATAAAAAATAGCAGTATTCTAGTAGTACATCTCAATTTTTTTAACAATTTTCCAACTGTCGATTTGTTCAGGAGAACTTCGTTCTCTTAACATATCGACAATGTTTCAAGCCAGAATACGCGAGAATTGTATGGAGAGGTCTACTTTTTTCACGGCTTTTCCAACTTTGAAGTCAAAAAACACCAACTTAGAGGTTTCGCAGCATATATGTTCCATACACGGATTTACTCAGAATTCGGAGTAGAACATTTAGTGTGTCTGTGTGTGTGTGTGTGTGTCTGTGTGTGTGTGTGTCCCCCCCCCCTTATAACTTTTGATCCGCCCAATTTACAGAGCCTAAAATTTCAGAATATATAAACAGTTACAGGCCTACAAAACTTTTATACTCGGAATTTTGAATTATTGTTTCAGTCAGGGGTTATCAACTTTTGAATTTTTATTTTATTTTTCCCTATATCTCAGAAACCATAAAAGTTAGAACGCTGAAAATTGGTATAAACATAGACAAATACAAAATCTCAAATTAGTTTTTTCAAAAAAATTCCAGGGTTTCTCAAACATTTTTTATTAAGAAAAGTATTTTTTTTATGATAAATTTATGAGTTTAACTGCCTATATTTCCATTTTTTTTTTAAATATCGAAAAAAGCCAAAACACCCCAACTAGATAATTTAATTTTATATAAAAAATATTAACATTGTAGCAGTACATCTCAATTTTTTTTTAACAATTTTTATAAAAATTGAATTTAGTGACGACATCGCTTCATACAATTTGTATGGTAGTCACCTATACACAATATCAAAGAAGACTTAATAGTTTGATACTTCATCTCTAAACATACAATATACATATACCATCATTCTGTTTTCATATTCCGGGTAGGAAAAAAAGACTGACCTCCATACTATCCTATCTTGACTACCTAGGAACATGTGTTGTATAGAAAACTAAATATCATAAAATAATAAATAATTTGTATTTATGGGTTTGGTACTTATTCTTCAACTATACATACTATCGCTGTTGACAGTTGGATCTCATGTGTTACATGCAACTAGTTTATAGAATATGGATAGGTCATAGTATTTCTTTTGCGCGTTATACATAGTAAAGCACATTTCGATACGTTGATATCTAATTTGTTTATATCACAATATAAGGATATTTATTATTTACCCTATTAAACAACATAGGTACCTAATTGTTATATTTATAGCATAAAAGTAATGAATTTCAAAAAAACTAATACATTAATTATATGTTATTAATATGTTCAAGAATAGATTACAATTTACGAACATTTAATATTTTTTATTACTTAATGAAAAATATTTATGATGTAAAAAAAATACCTACCGTTGTTCAATATACAGTATTTGTATTGTCGTAAAATTTCTTGAGCTATTTTGCCGAGAAGGGGGACGATTTGCATGTATACCAACGAAGCAAAAATACACAAATTTGCGCTCTGCGCACCTTGTGCTCTGCAAGTCTGGTCGGCCGGTGAAATCAAAACCATCCATGTTTACCCATATCATAATAGATATGGTAAACATGGATGGTTTACCCATATTTACCCATATCTTATGGAGTTATCCATTGATTTACCCATATCTTATGGAGTTCTATAATATCTTAAGATGATATAGACCTCCATAAAATAATTATATCCATGATACGGGTAAACATGGATGGTTTTGATTCCGCATGTTGACCAGACTTGCCCCCCTGGAAGCCCGGTTAGAGATAATTGGTGATATTTTATGTGTTATATACAAAACGAAAACTAAATAAAATAGAATATCAAGAGCTGGATATAACCATATTATATTATGAGAAAATCAGTCAGCCACCCTTCAGCCACCTATTCAATTTTGTAAATTATTTACGTTTAAAAATGTTAAAAAGATAAGTATAAAAATCTACAAACGAAAAATCGACACAGCTCATTACAAAAATAAACAAGTCAAACATTCAAAAAAATACAATGAAAATTACAATAATTTACAAAACTAATTCAATTTTAATTATATTAAATTACTTTAAAAAAAACTCGAAAAAAAATAAAATTGATTTTTTTACCTTATTTAAGTAATTTACTATAAATTGATGACGGAATACCATAAAGAATTGACAGTCAAAATTAGAAAAAATTAATTCAATTTATTTCTTTCCGAATGACTTTAAACGTCAATATGCTCATTTCCCAGATGAATTTGATTACAAAATTAGGTACATGAACATGCTTCAGTCAGCAATATATCGCGGTGAAATAATGATCTAACAGTATCTATGAAGAAGGTACATGAAAATTAGTTAATTAAAAGTCTAACGAATTAATTTTTAATAATTATCAATTAGACACAGCTCACATATTTAACAATCTTGTTATCTCTCTCTATTACAGAAACTTCGTTATTGACTGACCGAGATAAAAATTCAAAATTGTAAAATAATGTTTGGTAGGAATTTTCATTACGTCCACCAAACGAATTTGCGGATAAATCAGCAAAACAAGCTTCCAGTTCTGATTCCTCTTATTTTAACATTTCCCTTTCCATCCAAGATACATTTCGTTCTCATTGTAACATTGCCAAAAATAAATAGCAAGACCTGTGGAAAATCTCTTCTGAAACCAAAGGAACATACTACTATAATATCCAATTATTTTCCATCCATTCCATCTTTTCCTTGTTTTATAGATTCATTAGAGTGTCCCCCTTCACGGGAAAAAATCTCCAAAAAAGAGATCTCTAATATTTCGAGAATGAGATTGGATTATTCCTCAATTGCTTCTCACCTTTTTAAAAATAAATATAAAAGAAAACCCTTCATGTGCATGCGGGGCAGATTTGGCAACACTCGATCACGTGTTTTTTGAATGTCCGATGCACTACGAATATGACATCTATCCCAACTTAAAAGTCCCTCTACCAATAAAAAAAATACGTCCACCAATTTTAATTTTCGAAAGAAATTCCAATTAAAAAGGGATTTTCGTAGATATGGTAGTTTTGTAGTTATAATATTAACATAAATTAAATGTTATTTTAAAAAGACCGAAATTATCTGACATGTTACGTAATTGGATGGGTGAAATGAAGTATTCATATTTGAAGCTCTATCATGGATTTTTTTTCACATTGTTTTACATTTTTTTTCATGTTTCTTATAAACAAAACGACTATGGTAATAATAAGAAATGTGGGATATGTTAAAATAAAAATAAACGAAGTCACACGCTTATAATAATTAAACTGATATGGATAGATTGTATAACAATGAATATCCATTTCACCAAAGACACAAAAAAAAAAATAAACAATATTTATTACACTATCACGAAATAGATAAAAATATTTTGCATATGTAATGAAAATTAATAAACATTTTGCGCATCAGTCCATGAATTATAATGTCTATGTATTGTCATACTAAAATTTTGTGTGCTTTATTTCTGGGAAAAACGATACGGATTTTGATTGGATAGACTTCTGGATATTTTTAAATCAAACTAAATTAATTTTTGTTCTACACATTTTATTTTCCTTTAATCTAGACTACTAGGCCCTTATGAAGTGGTCGGCGAAAACGTTTTTTTTTGTTTACTGGCAATTCACCCTAGAGAGAGTGCTTTTTGCCTTTGTGAAAATATCATGATTTGGTTATTTTTTTTGAAATTAATGTTACTTTTCAACGGTCTTCCTTCTAAAAGGAAAAAAAAATATATGAAGGAAAAAAAATTGTCTGATTTAAAAATAATCTAGAATAATACCTAGAGTTCTACACCATAAATAATATTGACAATATAAAAACAAAAAATGAAATAAGTTTCGTTGTTGCTAATCACTTAAAAATATATAAAAGAAATTTATTAAAAAAATGCGTATCAGAAATATAAAACTACAATAAATTATATACACATTATACTAAACCTTTATCAGTCTACTGTACCTGCACGTGTAGAATAATGATAGCTGAGACATCTGTGCGTGATATTTGGAAACAAATGGTAAATATGCGAGGTTTTCAGCGTTTCAAAGAAAATCGGAAAATAACTTATCGAATGCGTGAGTTTGGTTCAATCCATATATTATCAGTAAAGTTAGACTAATAATGTAGGTACTAAAATATTGATATCTACTTTTATTTTCTATCAAACTTAATACCATTTCCTTTTTTATATTTCTTATATTTTTTTTCAATAGGTATTCAATTTGTTTAATGACCTAGTCTATAGTCTAAGAGAAAGCAACGTCAAAAGACAATATTTTTAATAACTGTTTTTTTTGTTTTCCATTCCTTATTAAATATAAAGGTATGGAAAAGGTAGGTAAGTCTGACACCTGGGAGTGGTTGCTTTTACCAGGGCGAATCCCCTTTCTATAGGTCAAGATTGCAGATTTTAGTATCATTTGTATCTTTGTAAGTCCTTTAATGCTCTTATACAACCCATCTGATAACAATAAAACTTGGTAATTAGTTCAGCGCACACCCGGAGAGATTTCTGAAAAAAAAAATGTTTTCTTTTTTTATATTTTTTTACATATTTCAGTAACAGTAAGTACATATTACACAAACGGTCGAAAAACAAACAAGTAAAAAATAACAAACAAGTACAAATTATATTGAAATAGTTAAAATCTGTAATTTTCCCTTATAAAGAGGATATTCACTGGTAAATGACACCAAGTGACTTAATTTTTTCAGACCTCATTAAGAAAGAAAATATAAAAAAAATCAGTCATTAAAAAATATTTAATCGAAAATGTTGCCATCTCTCTATGTATTTATGTATAGTGTGCAGAAATACGGGAGTAGTATTTCATGGTAAAAATCTTTCCATAAATTTAAAATTTTAAGTTTAATTATAGATTAAAATATGGGTTAGACATTTTATTTTCATGCATTAACGGAAAAAAACTTTTGTCAATTAATAATAAATTCTCTAATGCTTTCTTTAGATGGTATTGATTCCGCCTGTTGAACAGACTTGCCCCTTGGGCGACTTGATTGGGTGCATGCAAAATTAATATTTGACGTAGTACCTACCTACCTTTGAATTGACTACGAAGCAAATAGAAAATAATACGAGTGGGTTGTGGCCAACGCTATACTCTTCACTACCAAGTCACTCCACAAAATATTCAAATTTTGTATGGAAAATTATCAGCATTTTCATGAAATTTTCATGAAAATGCTGATAGTTTGGTTTCTGTGCGGGCGTCCTGGGTTCGATCCCCAGCAGAGGAAAAATTTATTTAAATTAATTTTTCACGCTAATATTGCTTCTCTGGACAGGAAACATCGACCCCCCTAGACAACGTGTCATTTAGATCAAGAAAAGATAACTCAATGTATGGAAGTGACAGTTGTCACGTGACTGGCAACTGTCACATCCATACATTGAGTTATCTTTTCTTGAGCTAAATGACACGTTGTTTAGGGGGGGTTTGAACCAAACTTGATTTATGGAAAACATGTTTCAAATCTTTTTTTATTTATTCGTTAACTATTCATATGAATAAATAATTCGTATTAAACAAAATAAATTATTTATTTAAGATGCTGCCGTTGGTAACGTTGGAGTGAGTCCACCATTTGTAACTGGAGGAGGTTCTGGAACTAGTTCTCGTGTGGACTGTATGGTGACAGACTGGAGTGATTGGACTCAGTGCAGCGTCTCATGCGGAATTGGATATTCCGAGAGGATCAGAGTAATTAAAGTAAGAACAATATATATTAAAGTAAGAACAATAAAATATATTAAAGTAAGAACAGGAATTATCAAAAGAACAAGTTTATTAAAGTATGAACAATAAATAGTATCTAGTTCAATGTGTGTGTGTATGTATGTTACAGTAAATATGTATTAATATACTCTGTACCAAATATGTTAAATAAATTAATGCGATTTCAAGAAAAATGTTAAACGATGTGACGGTACTTTTTATAAACTTTCGATGCAATTTTGAAAAACCTTTAGTTGCTTATTATTTTGAAATTGCAAAAATAACGGATCAGTTGCAAATTTATATTTTATTCACAACTCTGGTACATACTATTATTTACTGCACGCTATTTATTGCACTAGAATATTTCAAAAGTTTCATGAAATAAAAGTTTTTTTTCTTTTTTTGACTTCTAGAAATAAATTCTAATGATATAGTCAAAAGAATTTTTTATGATATAATATATAACCTATAGTTTATAGAATTTCGAATGATATATAAAATATTAAACATAATAGGGATAAGCAGAACTATACGCCAGATTATAATATAAATCTACCATGTTTTATTGCTTAAAATCACGTCTATGTATCGCGTCATACACGCTCTCTTAGTATTCTGAGTTCGGAATACATTCCCATTTTCCAAGATACCATTTATAATAAGAGCGTGTTAGCTTTACACATCTTGTATACTTACTATAAATACATACCACCACGCTTTGTCCCAATTATTAGGGTAGGCAGAAAGAACTGAACACCACACACTTGTCTTCTGTCTCTCACACACATTGTCTTATTTCCCACTGAAGTTTCTTTTTTTTCAGAATATTTTTCACACTGTCGTACTAATGATTTTCAGCCGGCCCTCGTTTTTATTTTAATTTGCTTTGTCAGTCATCCTTAATTCATTATTTCCATGTTTCCATTTTAAACACTTGTTTTGTCGAAAGTGGCTGAATATCATTTAATATTTTATCATAAATTATTTTTCCATAGACTCGTCTATGAGACGAATTGGGATTCATTCATTTAACATGTTTTTATCCTTACACTTTATTTTCCAGTTGGAAGCACAAAATGGAGGAACGCCATGTCCAAGAAAATTGACAAAGAGAAGAAGATGTTCTGGTCCACCATGTCGTTGAGTGATGCTACACTAAGACAGAATGATAATAAAATTACTCTGATTGAATAATTCCTACTTATTATCCATATAATATATAAACAAAAGGCAATAATGATTCATTATTCTAGAAAATCAAACGTTGCATATTCACGTAATTATTTGTAATAATATTAATAACATCCAACCATAAACAAATAATTGATTATTTAGTACTACACTTTTAGTATATTATACTTTTCAGAGGGATGTTTGAATCTCTAAGGCATCCATCAACTTGCGCATGCGCATGCATTATAACACTTAAAATGACACGATTTTGAAAGTATTAAAAATATTCTGAATGTTTTAATTCTTAATAATCGCCATGACATGAATATGGCATCATTGGCAAGTAAACTATATAATTGTATTCTTTGTGTCCCACTAATTTCTAATCATTTTGTAAAATAAAACAGTAAATATATTGACCAGTGTTTTAATTAGGTACAAAAATTTTAATGGATCACGATTGATAATTATTTTTAGTAAAACTTATGATTGTTTTTAAGAAAAATATTATTTTAATGACTAAACACACCAAACCTTGTTATTGATTTATTTCTAACATATGTGGATATATTTTTTTTTTTTTTATAAAAATTAAAGTTTGTTTTTATAATTTCTAATTGCGCTTCGGATAATCAAAGGATAGGTACATTAAATAACCCTTTAGTTTTAAACTCGCCAATTCCACAGGTTGCTAGAAAGTGTTTTGTTTTTAATTAAAATGAAAGAAGAGAAACTTCGTTAAAAATAATCTCCCTTCTAAATATTTTATACAAATAAACGTATAAAATTGCGAACAGATTAACTTTGATCAACACATATTAAAAACAGAAACAAATTTAAAAAAAAAACACGTTTTCGTAATAAGAAAAATTCTTATATTTTTTATGCCATAAACAAAAATTATAGTAAAATATTTCATACCCGTATTATTAAACATCGTAAATGTCTTCATCGAATACAAAATATGATAATTGAATATATTTTAAATTAAAAAGTCAGAGATATCTGTAATCTTCAATTTAATTATTGAAAATTAAAACATCTTCCAATTTATTTATTTATTTTGAGAAAAAACAATTACACATCACACATACACATTTTTGTTTTATAAATAATAAAGTTGATTTATACGTGCAATCACAATATTTCCCATAGAGAAGTTACAATGTAAACATAGACGTGCCTAGAGAATAAGGTAGAGATAAAAGTAATAAAATATAAAAAAAATCAATACTTATTGAAAAAACATATTATGAAGTATAGTTTGGAATACACAAGAATGACATCACTCATATAACATTACTTCCTCAACAGTACATTCCAGTCACACCCAGGTCCTAAGAGGTTGTACCAGTGATCTTTTTTAAAATTTCCCCTATGTCAATATGGTCATTGAATTGGTAATTAAAGTTTTTACACATTCTATTTGTGAAACTATGGGAAAATATGAACTCATGAATTCAAAGAGAATACGTAACCTTTCGTATTTGGTTTAAATTTTGGGATTGGATCTCTTCTTCCACACCGCTCGATCTTCAGCGACTCTCTTCAACTGTGAAGGAGGTACACTTCATGTCCTTGCACATCTGCTCTAGATACTCCCGGCGGAGACGCCCTCTACCAGTTATTCCCTCAACTATTCCTTCTAAGATGATGATGTGAAAGAGATGCTCGTATCGCCTATCCAGTTTGCACGCCATTTTGATATGGTGTTCAACATGTGCCTGGTTTCTTTAATTTTACGAATACGAATATTCGTAGGTAGGTCCACATCTCGAAGGCCTCCAATATTTTATGGTCTCTTTCACCTATGCACCATGTCTCACAATCACATTTCTTCACACATATGTCTATACTTGATCTTTTCGGAATTTTAAAGTCTACATTGTTGGATTCGAAGATCTTGGATTTTTTTGTTGAAGGCTAATTTTGCATGTCCATGTGAATCTACTCCTTAGATAGACAAATTGAGAGCAGCTCCAGACATCTGAAGAATTATTTGTACGTAATCATACGTAAGTGAATATTACGAATCAGGACGCATTTTTTTTTAATTATGACTCACGAAGAATATAATAAATGTTTGGGTAAAGGTAATTTAACTTCACTGCACCTACATTGAATGAATGCCTCAAATGAGCAAAAATTATCATTGAATGCCTCAAATGATACAATTACCAACCAACTCACGATGGCGCAATGAAAAAGTGGTTTTGATCTTAAATTTAGGCCACAGGTAATCACAATGTGACGATTTCACCGAGCAATACGTAATGTGAAAGTGACAGTACAAGATTTTTTTACAATTAATCTTTCAGCGAATAGAAAAAAAACTTTAAGCTGATATTGGTTGGTTACAGTACCAACTTATTAGGTATGCAAACCAATAAATTATACCTACGTATAATATACATACATAATATATACCAGCCACGTGTGTTAAGGTGTGTATCACCGTACTGGATGGAAATTTATACTAGGTTCATTATATTTTTATTTTTAATAAACTAACCTATTCATAAATACTTCCTCGAAGGACACAAAAAGGTAAACGTCAGGTAACTACTTAGTGCCAAAAATTAATTCTAAATATGGGCAAAGATTTTTTGTATATACTGCACCTTGTATATTTAGTAAACTGCCACCGGATCTCAAAGGGTTAACACAAAATGAAAGTTATATCACAACAGTAATTTCTTGAAAGAATATTATTTTTGTTACTGTTTTGATAATGTTTATCTTATAAAGGATGTTCAAAATGTTTTTTTTAACTTATCTTTTCGTTATAATGTAATAAATGTAATAACTTCACAAACGTACAGGAAGCTGCTTCAGAACAGATTGATTCTAGTGAAGCAACTGTCTTATACTTGTATAATGTAGGTATATTGTTATGATTCAGTAAATAAATATAATTAAAGAAATTATTTATTTCACCATTCAAACAACAATTTCATGATTGTATATTACTTATTTTTATACAGTACAAGTACATTGGCGGAAAAATTACTTTTAGGCAATTTCTTTTAAACAACTATATAGATTGTGATAGTATATGCAAAATAAATTGGAATTCTTGACATTATGAAACTAATAACATTGTTCAGCCAGTAGCGGAATTGCTTATAGAAACCGAAAATATTGGATTGCCTATGTTAAATAATTAAAGATCTAATAATTTTGTCTGTTTTACAAAAAAACATTAAATTTTCGATATTTCCCAATTTTCTTCCACGGTTTGCGTAGTCTGAGGGTCTAGGCGCGCCCCTGTGTTCAGCCATTCCAGGGATGCTAAAACGTTCCCTATGTAGTTGGGTAGGTGACATCGAAATTCCTCTCAATAACATTCAATAAATTGAATAAGCGTGTATTACATCCAACGCAATACGAAAATAAACACCATCAAATAATTATTTGATTTCAACAAAATGTTGGGGTGTAATTAAGTTGGTTTATTATTTGATAAGTGATTTGATGATTTTATATAAGATTTTAAATGGCTGGTAGGACGTCCTTGATTTAACGTATCTTATTTCATTTAATGTTCCGATTACCCGTACGCGACAAACACAGGCTCGCTATTTTTTATCATAGAATGTAGTAATAATTACTAGTTGTATGTAACACATGAGATCCAACTGTCGATAGCGATAGTATGTATAGTTGAAGAATAAGAATCAAACTATAAATCCAAATTATTAAAAATTTTAACACATGTTGGTATGTATGTCAAGATAGGACAGTATGGAGGTCAGTCCTGTTTTCCTACCCGGAATATGAAAACAGCATGATGGTTCTGTATGTATGTTTGGAGATTAAGTACCTATCAAACTATTAAGTCTTCTTACATATTGTGTACAAGCGACTGCCATATAAATTGTATGAAGCAATGTCGTCACTAAATTCAATTTTTATAAAAATTGTTTAAAAAAGTTTGTGATGTTCTAATACAATGCAGATATTTTTTAAAGAAAATTAAATTATCTAGTTGGGGTGTTTCGGCTTTTTTCGATATTTTTTAAAAAAATTGGTAATATAGGTAGTTAAACTCATAAATTTATCATAAAAAAAATATTTTTCTTAATAAAAAATGTTTGAGAAACCCTGGAATTTTTTTGAATAAACTAATTTGAGATTTTGTATTTGTCTATATTTGTACCAATTTTCAGCGTTCTAGCTTTTATGGTTTCTGAGATATATGGAAAAATAAAGTAAAAATTCAAAAGTTGATAACCCCTGACTAAAACAAAAATTCGAAATTCTGAGTATAAAAATTTTGTAAGCCTATAACTGTTTATATATTCTGAAATTTTGGGCTCTGTAAATTGAGCGGATCAAAAGTTATAAGGGACACACACACACACAGACACACACACACACACACACACACACACACACACAGACACACACATACACAGACACACTCACAGACACACGAAATGTTCTACTCCGAATTCTGAGTAAATCCGTGTATGGAACATATATGCTGCGAAGCCTCTTAGTTGGTGTTTTTTGACTTCAAAGTTGGAAAAGCCGTGAAAAAAGTAGACCTCTGCATACAATTCTCGCGTATCCTGGCTTGAAACATTGTCGATATGTTAAGAGAACAAAGTTCTCCTGAACAAATCGACAGTTGGATTATATTCACTCGCCTATTCTGAGACTACATAGACTTGGTAATGAGTTTGGCTCTGTTGATGTCTTTTGCTGTTCAATATATGAATATAAAGAGAGACTTGTATATTATATATTGTATATTTTATTTTATTTTATTATTTTTTTTATTTATTTCGGAAAACAAACAATACAATGATAAAAGAACATACAACAGTTATAATACATATGGATGATACATTGCATCTCAAGTCGGCCTTCGTGGCTCAGTTGGTTGGATATCTGACTGCTGATCCAAGGATCCCGGGTTCGATTCCCGGTGGAGACACAGTTTTTAAAATTGTGTTTTCAGTCTGGATCTGTGAGACGATAAATATCGTAAGTCTCCAGAATGTGGCAACTTGTTATTGGGTGCGTGTTAAATAATTATTTGACATAGTAAGTACCTACCTGTTAGTTGCCCGAGAAGCTATAATAGATAAAATAAAAAATTAAATTAAATTAAATGTTTTCACATATAGTATAAATTCTGGGCTCTTCTTTTTTCTATTCATTTTATATTTTTTTGTTTTTGCTTAATCCTTTGCTTGTTTTTCTTTAATTTTATTTTTATTGTACGTCACAACCTATATATTTTGTGAATTTATACATTTTTTTCTTGATATTTTATGTTGTTATATATACCTTTTTATTATTATGTAGGTATATATTATGTATTTCGCTTTGTGGTTCATTTTAATAATTTGTAATTGTGTACGTAAAAGCCCATTTAGGGCGTTTATATAAATAAATAAATACATATCTCAATAGAGACGAAGTTGGTTATATATGTTTATTTATAGGATACTGAGATATCAGGCATACCTAGGTTGGTTTACGTGAACACTTAAATCGCTTGCGCAATGTTCACAAATTATGCCTTTTAATTGAGTTCATATAAAGTCATTAAGTCATATAAATTTTGAATAAAGATTGACCACTGAATTCCACTAAAAAATTGAATAGGTACCTAAGTTTGTGTTTTTATTTTAGATGTGTCGCAATAAGAGACATCGTAGTATTGATTTATATTCACTACGTACCTACAGAATTTCAAACTCTAAGTAAGTAGGTACTTATAATGAGCATAATTTTAGCCTAGACGTTACTGATGCTAGAAAAAGCGCTAAGGCTAACAAACCTTTGTATTAGATACTTACCAAGATGTAGATATAGTATTTTATATAACTGAATATTAAAATAAATTTATTTTCAATAATGAATTTCCACTCTATAAATATATATATATATATATATATATATATATATATATATATATATATATATATATATATATATATGACCTTAATATTACGAAATGATCTTATATGGAACTCAGCTGATTAAAAACCGGAAAAATGCGATTCTGCGGATAAAAATAGAAGTATAAAAATATCGACTTCTAAACTGATGTAAAAATTATACAAATACACAAATAACACATTGCATGCATCAATTAACATTTAAAATAATATTTTTATAATTAACTCTCTGTTCAAAATATTGTGGAATATCCATAATGTGCTCGTTATTTTTTTATGAAATACAGAAAAAACTTTAACATGAAATCTTTGTTTTAAGTATAATATAATATTATGTTTATTGTATATTATAGTGATTACTAGGTTTTATATTTTTAATCATATAGTTTTCGTGTTATACGAACTTAACCATTATATATTAAATTAAAAATTACTTTTAAAATATGACGCTACGTTACTAAAATTACCTAATTTAAAGATATTATCCAAAGGTCACTCCTTATTTGTACTTAAGATTGAAACACTATAATATATTCAATATTATTAAAGATATTTCTTGTTATACGCAGTTGGCGAGTTGATTTAAAAACAAAATATCAAGAGACAAAAACATGCTATTCCTGTTTTGAAGGTGGAATAAATAATGCAGTAAAAATCGATCTTGAATAACATCATTAACACGACAAGTAATAAAATTAAGGAAAACAAAATCTAAATATTATTAAAGGACATTTTATATAAAACAATATTATTATAGTTATATTCCTTTATAAACACTCTGTTTTTTTTGTTTCTTATTCATTTTTCTTGTTGTAATGAATGAGTAGCTCTTATTTTTTTTTTTGTTTACGCTAACTATACACACTTGTTATAAGAGCATTACATACGTACTCTTACTTACTTACATAAAATAAAATAGATTTTAAATAGTATATACCCTCATTTAGTCCCCAACGGTTCCTGAGCTCCCTAAGAGGCTTGGGACTTAAGGGGACACTGCAACCGGCAGTAGAGTGAACAGGCTGCAATGCACGGTACCATCACAACTAATAATAATAATACATCACATAAAAAAGCAGTGTTTTTCAATCTTTTTGAATACGCGACCTCTTTACAGGTTGAAAAATTCTAGCGACCCCCTTAGGCAATAAGCAGACAAAAAGTTGGTCTCTATTTCTCTATTTTATTACCTATATTCATTATAAAGATTTAGCTACTGACGGCATGCTTAAGATGGAATTTCATTCGCAAAGTGTTGACGTGTACTGGATGAAAAGAAAACAAGAACATCCAGAGTTGGCAAGGGAAGCTTTAAAATTATTAGTGCCATTCGCCACTTCTTACCTCTGTGAACTGACTTACTCATCAATGGTGGACATTAAAACTAAAAAGAGAAATAGACTACAATTAGAAAATCATTTGATACCTAATTAGCATTTCGAAAATTTGACCACGATTTGACATTTTTTTTTTTAAATAAACAAGCCCATTTTTCTCACTGAAACTGTGTTTTGTATTGTATTCTATAACCTTGCCTTTTCCTTTTGCCGGCGGCCCCCCGATTAAGGCTTCGCGATCCCCTAAGGATCGCACCCCACAGATTGAAAAACACTGCATTAAAGTATTCGAACAAGTAAGGCAGAGACATTTTCCAATCAAGCCTCATTTTTTTGTACAGTAAATTTGCAACACGGTTTGGAATTTTGGGCTTTTGTTGTGTCACTAACAAAGATTGTTCAACCAAGTGTTCTACACATTTCAAGAAGCTGATGATATTAAATAAAATAAAAAATGTAAAAAAGACAATTTTTATAAAAAAAAAACTAGAACGACAAAATAAAACGATAAAATGTTTGTAGATGCATAGAAAATATAACGATAATAGTTTTTAGAAGGGGCCAGGTCCAACGTATGTTCGAAACGAACATATTATGCACATGATGCAAATAAATCATGGCACCAAAATCAAACGAAACGTGAAGTCTGAATGTAAATTTATTGAATCTGTTGGAAGTATTCGAAATTAATCAGAGAATACTCCGTACACCGATATAACCCATACGTCAATAATTCAGACTTAGGTACTTCAAAGAAGCGGAATCAGCAGAGAACTACTGTCGAATCTCAAAGTGAAAAAGGTCTCGTATCTGGGTCATGATACTCTAGGGCGAGATATAGGAACGAAGATAATTTGACCGAAAATAGTTGTAGATACATACTATCAGACATATGGTTACATACTATCAGACAATGATTGGGATAATACGAGTAAAGGATCCCTACCAGGGAACACAGAACAGGGAACTCTTTCTAGAGCACCTGACAAGGCATAATAAAAAGGCAACTTTTATCGAATAAACGGCCTTCGTGGCTGAATTAGTTAGATATCATTAAAGAGGTGAAGATAAACGACAGATTATAAGCCATATGTCTCAAGCGCGTCCTGCAGTTTTTTTTTCTTTTGACACTTCGCCAGACGCGATGATAATAGCCTTGAAAAGCTGGTTGTCGTTGGTGTTGTTGAAGGTAGTAGAGAAAGAGGGAGATCCCAAACAAGATAGTCGGAACAGATTAAAGTTGCCATTGGTACATCGGTGGTTGAACCAATGAGGACGGCGGTTTAGCGGTGTGTTGGGAGAAATGGAGGACTACAAATAAACAACACCATGATGACGAGGAGAAAAACTGATCACGACCCTTACCAATGAGGAAGAGGACATCGATGCTGATGATAGTGCCTGCTAGTTGCCCGAGAAGCAATTTAATAAAAAAAAATTGGGGTAGGCAAGTGCCTTTTAAAATACAATTTCAGGCTCTAAGAATCGGATCCCTGCTTTTACTCTCGAATAACAAACGCTGCGATAGCTTTGGTCACTGTTCACTGATTTCTCACATGCTATTGTTGAACACAATATGTCTGTTCAAGGTAAACTGCAAAAGCCTCACACCTACAGCCTAAAAAAGAAATATTTCAACTGTAGATTTGTTCAAGAGAATTTAGTTCAAAATTCGTCTAATGAGCTCTGTCCGCTGCGCCTGTATTGACACCAGCCTTACATACAATACATACTCGTACCAACCTACATGTTTTATATATGTAGAAAACATAATATTTTAAAATATTTATTAATTTGTGTTTTAGTATTCATAGTTTGGTACGTATTCTTCAATTATACACAGGTACTAGAGCCATCAACAGTTGGATCTCATGTGTTGCATGCAACTAGTATTATGTACTTTGATTATTACCAGTGGTAGACGGAAAATTTTACAGCATTTCGGGAATATTAACGGCACTATTTTATGTAAGTTGGAACTTGCACTTTTGATGTGCGAACAGTAAATAATTCCTAATTGAACGCTACATCCAGCGATCGTGGACCAAGTCTTCTACAAATAAAAAATATACATAATACCATCGCTGCAAACAAAACGTGCCGATTTAATTCCGAAATAATATTAAATCGTTACGCCTACATATGTACACGCTTATTAGTAAACCACGTTTTAACGTGACTATTGTGATAATCAATCCAAGGTACATCGAGATGCTTACAATTTTAAGTACACCGAGATATAAAATATCCATTATGATTTTTTGAACCAATCCTTTCTGCATTCAAATTCTATAATGATAATAGGTTTAGTAAATAAATATTATAGTTCTATTAATTAGATGGGTCGATGGCAGAGCGGTTAGCGCGCTGGGCTAGCAATCCAGTGGTCGCGAGTTCGAATCCTGCCTCGACCGATTTCGTTCACCTATAGCACAAGCATTTATTTGCTTATTTTAGGGAACGTAGGAAGATGTATATATACTTGTTTAACAAGGACATATTCATTTTTTATAAAAAAAAAAAAATCTATTTCGCCTTGTAAGAACATATAAGTTGCACTGTGAACGGCAAATTGATGGTGATATTTAATTGTCGTCAGGGGGAGCAGAGGATATATCTCATTTTGCAGGTTTCAGTATATACTTAATTCAGTATTTGTATAAAGGTCACAAAAATACAAAATATCAAAAGACGTCCTTAAAGCAAAAATATAGCTCGTTTGTAATAATGCAAGATCCCGCGATTCTAGATTTACGACATTAAATTTTTTATTTCTTTCTATTATTTCCGTATCTGGAAGATTATTTAAAAACGGGGTCGAATGCTAGAGCAGAGTGGGGCGAGGTCTTTTGTTCAAAGAACGCACCAAATTCAACACTTGCTCAATTTAGTGTAGTGGGCGGATACAGAATATGTTATAGTATAAAGCGTGATTTTTAAAATCATTTACTACGGAAGGTTATTAGAAATCATGCATTCCATTGGCAGACTTTCTGGTTGGTGGAAAACCCCCGACAGACACCTTTAAAGTTTAATCAATGTTTGTGAATTTAAAGGTGTCCGTCGTGAGATTTCCGTTAAACAAAGTGTCTTTTAATGGAAGGCGTGATTTCTGATAGTCTTTCGTAGTAAATATATAAAAAAATCACGCTAATATATACTATAACACTTCATACTAATATATCTAACAGACGTGTCAAAATGGCAATTCTCAACACTTTTAAGCCTGTTATAATTATAGTAAAACATCTTGAACCAGTCATGTGGGGTATTTTTTGTGCAGACCCCCCCCCCTCTTAAGGTTAAAGAAGCCACCACTGTTAAGGGTTCATTATATTATCCAATCGTTGTTATTTTTTTATTTTTTTTCCGTAATCACACGACAGCTGCTGCCAATTATAGTGTGATATGTGGTTCAATGACGGCTATCTCTGTTTAAGGTACGATTTAAAGCGGGCTGCGGGCCACTACATCCGTTGTGTTATCTACTGTGGTATCCTTTTACAGAGAAAAAAACAGCCTTTATACTGCGATGTTAGTTTGGCTGTCGCTGGCTCTTGGTCTATTAGTTTTATGATATCACCAGGGACCTACAGTGTAATATATTCATTCAACACAACGCGACGATTGATGCTAAACAATTATGCAATACATTATTGTATAGTGCAGGGGTGGCGAACCTAGGGCACGCGTGCCCGAGGTGGCACGTTTGATAATTTGGATGGCACGCGAAGGATTTCTAAGTTAATTTTTTTTAATTTTTAAGTTTCAAATATTTACTTTGATTAAATAATCCGTGAATTATTAATTAAAGAATTGATCAGTTTAGTATCATCAGCAACAACAACAAAAATAATCGATATTTGCAATGCAGTTGTAAAAGCACTCACTGAAAGAGAAATAGATCTTTCCAAAGTTGTATCAGTAACGACAGAAGGTGCTCGCCGTATGATTGGAGAGGAAAATGTTTTTATCAGTTTATTTACTGAACGTATTGGACATTCCGTTCTGGGCTTTCATTGCATTATACACCAGCAAGTTTTATGCTCAAAGCACGGATTTTAGTCACTGGAAGATTTTATGATTCTTGTAACAAAATTGGTCAATTTAATATCTGCACGCGGATTAAACAAAAGAAAATTTTTAGAATCATTGAATGAGGTAAATTCAGTATATAAAGGTTTACTTATGTACAGCAATGTGCGATGGTTAAGTCGTGGAAAAGTTCTTCAAAGATTTGTCGAGTGTTTGGATGAAGTTAAGCTTTTTTTAATTAATGAAAATCTCATTGAAAATATAACGAGTTACTAGACGTCGAATGGCTTTCAAAATTAATGTTTTTTACTGATTTGTGCTTACATTTAAATAAATTAAATATTTAACTGCAAGGTGTTAACATAACAATTATTGTTATGTTTGATTTAATCAAAGCATTTCAAGCAAAATTACAAATTTTCGAGCTAACACCTTGAAATATTTCCCAAATACAGAAAAAAAATTGCAGAAGAAAAGCCAGATCAAACCAAATTAACAAAATAATTTTCTGTAGTTTTTCAATCAATAATTAACGAGTTTTTTTCAAGATTTAAACAATTCAGGACGTTTGAAAAGACTTCAAAATTTATTTTTTATCAAGACACACTATCAGCAGATGACTTCAATTTGGAGATTTTCGAATGGTTAAATCTAGAAGACATTGAAATGCAATTTATCGAATTGCAATCGAGTTCGATATGGAAACAAAAATTTGTTGATTTGAGAAATGATTTGGAAATAATTGAAAGTGATCGATTAACGAACACAATTAATAAAAATGCAGAAGAAGAAATAATGAGAACTTCGAACGCCATTCTAGAAGTCTTTAGCGATTTAAAAAAACTAGCGAGAGTAATATTATCATTTTTCTCATCTACATAATATATGCTTGTAATTATTTTCTGAAATGAATTTCATAAAATGTAATATACAAGGAATAGAATGACTGATGAATCCAGTTGGTCGTGTGTATTACTAAAAGTGACGAAATATGAACCAGATATTAAGAAATTGTCATCGAATGTACAACAGAGAAAATCTCAAAAATCTCAATCTGATAAATAACTAATATGTACTTTAAGTGATTACGATTTTATTTTTAAGAAAATCTATTGTAATTTAAAAGCTTGTTAGTAAAATTCAGAAAAAAACTCACTTTTTATTTTTTCTATTTTGTTTATTTTTTTACTGCTTAGGCACGCCAGACAATCGAAAAATAATATTTGAGGATTTTTGGCACGCGGACCCAAAAAGGTTCGCCACCCCTGATATAGTGCATAGGTACTCGTAATTAGTCATACGATATCGTTATATTTAGTAACAACAATTAAGATCATGTTAGTACAATCAAGTTTATATTATCTCTATATTATGTCGGTAGGTACCTACACTATATCACAACTATATTTATGCGGTCACATATACTTAACATGACCTATCTAATACTTGCCTATTATTTAATGACTACTAATAGTAATCGACTTCTAATTTACATTGATACAGCTCATTTTGAAATTGAAAAAACGAATACAAATTATTTTCACCGATTCGGTTCGTTTTAAAATGGTGAAAAAATAACCTGTTAAGTACTTCTACTGTTACTTCATGATAGAATGTAAAAATTATACTTTCAAAGTTTTTTCGTTAACACAGCGAAAGTTCATAATTATAAATTAAATTATTTATAAAAATAAATAAAAACACATAGTTTTATCCACAAATGAGTATGCTTTTAATATGCCTACATAAGTGCTTTCGCCGAACTAAGCCGGAATCTTCAGAGGCAAGAAAATGCCGGCTCATTAAAGTCATGTTTCATAAGTTCTATGTTAAGTATAATATTATGAGTTTCAAATTCTTAAGCTAAGTTTAATAGACGGAGTTTCATAAGTCCTTAATTAAATATAATATTATGAGGGGTCAACCACCGCGTCACTATGGCGTGGCTGAAGTGGAGATCTCTCTCTGGCGTACTGGCGAATGCCTATCCAAACTAAGGGCAAAATATTCAAAACAGTCCTGCAATGTTATACGGATCTGAGTGCTGGACAACATTAAAAAAGCACGCACAACAACTGCACAAGACTGAAATGAAGATGTTGCGTTGGGCAGGTGGTGTGACACGCCTTGATAGAGTTCGCAACGAGTACGTCAGAGGATCCTTTAAGGTTGCCCCAATACAGGAAATATTAAAAGAGGGCAGATAGCGATGGTATGGCCATGTCATGCGAAGGGAGGACACCTACTCCGTCAAAACTGTGCTCATATACAAATGTTGTAAGTAGGTACTGTCTCAATCGATAAGGTCACTAAACTTTATATATTTTCATTTATTGGTTGATAGAGTAATACAGTCTACACAATTTATATAACAAACAATGTTGCATTGATGAAATATTTTGTGAACATAACTTTACTCACTTATGTTGATTAGGTTTCTATGGACAGTTTTAAAAATATCTCAGATTTCTGTAGGTTCACAATGCTTCTGCAAAACAACAAAATAATATAAAAAGAAGCTTTGAGGAAATTGATTTCAAGATTAAAATTTCGACAAATAAACTTAACTAAATGATAATATATGAATTAAAATCGTTAATCCGTAATTTAGAAATTTTAGATTTATCGTAAAACTTAATAATAAAAATGCAAAAAACGGTAATAATGAATACATGTAGAATCGTTAAAGATTTTTAAACGTTAATATTCGGGAATCAGTAGGGTTGATAGGTAGTATAGAGACCTCCTCAGCTCAGAGCCTAATCCTTTGACAAGTATCTGGATGGGTGAACTATTCCCAATATTGAAAGCTTGATTATGCGTTTGTTGCATTTTATTTTGTTCTATTAAATAATTTAGAATTTACGCATTAATCTGCTAGTTCTTTTGAGGAAGTGTATAATGGTAATAATAATTGAGTGTTATTAATTGTAGTGCTTAATTGTTATTAATATCATTTAACTTGGAAATATACGTTTATAACATACATTTTAACTTGGAATTCTGATTTCACATTATATGTATTATTAAATAAGAATTTACTATGTATTTAATTAAAATTTAATTAAATAATTCATTTCAATTAAACGATGTTCTTAACCGACATGTATGGTATTGCAAATGCAATATGTTATACTACTATCCTACTTATCCCTATAGTATAAAATAAATATCTATGACATAGTTTAGACGTAGTCTAGCGAAACCTTTTAGTGTACTTACATAATATAACAGTATGTGTATGTGTGTGTGATTAGTTATTTGATGCGCCATAATGGAGCTATTAGAGTAAAACAAACATCGCCATTATATTATAATATTGGTATTGGTAGGTAGGTATGTATGTATTGTGTTTAAGACACCCGAGAACAATACATACATTTGATGCAATACGAGTCATCACTAACAACATACCAACATGATATTTCACTATAAACTAAACTAGTCAACAGAACTTCATTACACTATTGTTCTTTATAATTCGTGAGTTTTTTCCTTCTTATACGAAGACCGCAAGATCTACGAAGTACGTCTCATTTCATTTATTCATTAACTCTTCTTGAAAAATAACACATCAATTTAACGGTTAGCGCGCTGGGTTAGTAATCCACGACCGGTTTCGTTCACCTAAAGCAGAAGCATTTATGCTTAATTTATTGAATGTATAATGATGTTTATGTACTTGCTAATGCAAAATTCTTATCGACCTAATGCAAAAATTAATCTTATTGTTTAGAAGAAATGCGTGTTGTTGATAGTAAAAATGCCTTCATCAACACAACCAGCATCAACATATGGAGCAGTAAGTACATAAAAACATAATAAAGATAAAGAAATTAATGTCGAAAAGTAACAGAGAGATATTGCACATGCCTCAGTTAAAACATTAATAAAAATAACAAGATTGTTACAAATTAACACGTAAGTCGTATTAAAATATTCTACATAAAACCGCAACGTCTAACTTATATTATTACGTCACGCCAGTTGTACAATAAAAATGACATCATTTGAGTTCAAGTAGTAGAAAATAATAGAGATATTGCAGCCATTATTAGAGAAATTTTATATATTTCTGAAATATCAAATAAGTAAGTGATTGAATGATAGAATGAAGATAGATTATTACCCTACCTCGACGGCTATACATATTATATACCCCAAGAGGATAAAAACGCAATGCAATCGTAATATGTAAGGACGTGTTATGTGTCTTCTTGAGAATTAATGCAGTCCAAAGATTTCCGATGTCGTCCACATAGAGGCCCAAGGGTCTATTTAGACTCACAGGTTATTTTATGCTAGCCAGAATAAACAATTTCATATTCATCTCGTCGAGGAACGGTAGTATTTGTGCATAGATTTTAATTATTTACGATTGAAATTCGAATATTTACATGCACTTTGCGTCGTTTCAGAAAAGGTTTTTCCTACGTGTCCATGTTTGTCCATTGGTATTATTTAAGAAAGAAAATATTAATATATTGTAATTAGTTTGTATTAAACACATGATTTGTTGAAATTATGCGACCGATTTTGGAACTAACCGTACCCTCATCAGGTTAAGTTGAAAAGCTAAGTTGTGGCATAGTTTCAAAAAATAACGTAGTTAGTTAAAAGTGAATAACATATAGTAAAAATCAAGAGAAAGGTTTTTTATCGAAACAAATAGGTTTGGAAACCTATGATGAAGACCATTGGCATGAAAAAGGAGAAGGAAAATCAAGGTACCTAATCCAATATTTAGGGATGCTTTCTATAAGCAAGTTGTGATTAGTCAATACAGGATTAATTAAAACTATGAAAAAATTATATTTAATTTTACAGGATTGCTCTGCGTTTGTCCTAGAAGGCAATATTTCTTAGTACTATCAATTTCATCGATATATTCCCCGCAAATAAAGAGAGCATCTCATATATTTCATATATGAACAGACATCTTAATATTGATATAGGTTCACAAATTATAATCCTGAACATGGCATCAATCAACTCCCACACCGAAAACCCGTTCGCAAATAACTAGGTCAATTTTGCAATTCACTGAATTCTCCTGTAAAATGTTTAATGGTTAACCCATCTACACGCATTACTTACATTTTATTAAGCTAATCCAAATCAACTAGCCATAAACAAGTTTTATGTAAGTAAATTTAAATCATCTATTCTGTTTCGTTATGTATCTCTGATCTGTGGGTTTCTCAGAATGATCTCCTCTAGAAAATGTTGCAAACACCATGACTAAGGCATCATGCATGTACTTATAACTAAATATGTTAAAAGATCTAAACAATTTTCTAACATACTGGCCACTTATATTTATTTCATGAAAATGTTGAACAACTCTACGAGTACCTTCTTCCATGAAAATATTAATAATCCAGCTCAATTTTGTTCTGTTCCATACTGTAGATCCATCTTTGGGTTTAGTTTTCTTGTATTTTTATTTATGCGATGTTCTAAACAGTATAAAAACAAATATTTACAAATAGATCTCCTTACTCCTTCGTTGTATCTGACGAAAGACCAATTAAATATATGAAAGTAGAGTCTGTGTATACGAACCAACTGTCTTCTATTGTGGATAGTTTCCCATTTCCAATCAACTATCGCGTTTGAATTGAGTTACCGGCAGTTCAATGCGCTACGGGAAAGTTCGACAACCTCTTCATAATATATATTTGCCACTTTATATTCAGTTTAGTAAACTAATATCAAAAACGAGAATGTAGCCATTAAACTATTAATACTTACATCAAATCCTAATATTTATACTTTTTTTATAAAATATATTTTTAAAACAATTTACTATCGAATATGAGTATGAAAATACATAGACACACCTATAAAATTATTTAAATATATGATTTCAATAATAGATGACAACAATTTACTGGTTGTTTCAAACGAAGAACATAATAGACCAAGAGCCAGCGACTGCCAAATTTACGTTTTAGTATAAGGGCTGATTTTTTTTCTGTATAAGGATACCACTACAAGTAACAACGATTGAATAATATGAACCCTCAGTAGTGGTGGCTTTTGGAGATAACGGTCTTCAAAATGTTGTAAATTGCTATTTTAAAACGTCAGTTATATTATGAAGCTACGGAAGACTATTGATATATTCCATTGTAAGATGAAAATAAATGCCCTTAGGTGGTTCGGCCACATAGAAAGAATGAGTGATGACCGTTTGACAAAAAAGTGGACAAGGCTGATAAAAGAGGAACGAAAAGTAGAGGTCGGCCAAGAAAAAGTTGGCACGATCACATAAATGGGATTTTGAAAGATGGTGACGTAAGAAGTAAGAATATAAGTATGAGACGATGTATGGACGTGAATGAAGCGAGGAATGTGTGTCAAGAGAGAGGAGTCTGGCGTTTGGTTCTCTCTGCCTACCCCAAATAGGGAAATGGCGTGATGGTATGGTATGGCCATTAGACATCACATTATTTGTATAATTCATTATTTATATTAAATAGTATTGTGTTCTGAAGATGACCATTACATACAATGGATGTCTTAAGGAATAGTTAAAGTGATGAAGTGAAACTTGACTGATTATAAAATATTTTCCTAGTTTGTATTTTGTATACCTATTGATATTATAAATGTTGTATTTTGTATACCTATTGATATTATGTTATTAAACAGAGGTAGGTATATTTGTCTTTATTTTATCAAAAGTATAAAACCCACATTTTATCAGACACATGCTAGGAATCTTGCTAGGAATCATGTCTTCCATTCACAGACACTGCTTGATGGAAACCCACGACAGATACCTTTAAAGAGACATCATTTACTAAACTTGGCTGTGATCCCTGAAAGCCACCACTACTCATGATTCATATTAACCAACCATTGTAACCTACTGTGGTATTCTTTTAATGAAAAAAAAAACAGTATACGTACCAGACGTAAGCCTGGCTTATACAAAATGACAAAAGTCTTGCACTCGCTGCTACTCTATCTCTACAATAACATTTAGGCCCAGAATCATAAACATGAGATGAGTCAGGTCTCAATAGTGCCTCAGGAGAGCATAGCTCAAGGCTTTCTTAGCTGAGTAGGTTTTTCGGTAAACATAGTCCAAAATCTGACGTGTCTGAGCTGAGATAACGACTCAAACTCAGTTGAGTTTGATAGTTCTCAAACTGTAGGAATTTCATAAGTTTTCAGCAATTATTTTGAAATTTATGGTTACTTTTTTAAATTTGTCTTTGAAATCCCTATCTACTCTCTTCAATCTATGAATTAAAACTGTCATTTGAGTTCAAAACATCTGCTTGCTTCTTTCGCGTTTTGTTTATTTTTATAATAATAATTAATAATGAATGCTAAAAGGAATACTGCATATGATTAATATTTTTTAATGGAATTATTGGGGAAGAAAATTACTATTGCAGAAAATAAGAAAATATATCAGCCCTTAATTAGCAAAAACAGGATGCTTGGGAATGGATCGCCGAGCAATTTCTGTACTATAGAATCTCAGGGCTATCAATATTTGAATTTCAGGCGTTATAGGCATATAGGCATGCCTCTGTTGTTGATTTTTCGCAATCCATCGTGAATAAGCGGCAATATGGCAGTGAGGACAGTTTCTCTATAAAATCTGTAGCGCTTTTTAAATTCACAGTTTTCATAAAATTCGATAGGTTTTATCATATTTCGAATATAACATTTGCGGCGTCTCATTCGCCTTGCGGCAAATGATTCATCGGGAAAAATAATCACATCTGTATTCCCAATATTGTCAATATCTCTTGCAAAAACTCAAATATATCAGACATTTTAATGCTCCCTGTTTAATGAAGATAATTTTATATTCACCACAAAAATAATATCTCGAAATTCACCAGTTTTTATCTCGAATAAAAATTAAAATAGAACTAGGTTTGTAAACGATTTTGACAGTTCAAAGCATGCTCAGCGTCTAAAGTCACCGATTTTGGTGACTCAAACTCACGGGAGATGAGTAACGATTTTTGATGACTTCTGTGAGAAACAAAGTTCTATGATTACAAATCTGTAACTCAAACTCATCTAAGTACCTATTTTGCGACTATGATTCTGGGCCTTAGAGTTTTATTAATATTTTCAGAGTTGTTGACTTTGTGGCACATTTTACCATTTTTTTGTGCAATTATAACGAAATTTGACACAACCATTTCTTTGTCAGGATCACAATAAAATATGTCTAAATTTGTCAATGTTGATAATATTACACATTTAACATTTTATAAGTGAAATAAGAAACCTACCTTTGAAAAAGTGTAAGTAATCGAAGCACAGCATTTTGATGCAAATTATTAAGCAAAACAGTTATCAAATTGTTCCACTTTAAATTTGATCACATTTGCCATACTATACTAAATTAAGGTTTTTTTCAAAGATCACATTTAAAACTAAGTGTATATATACTTCCATAATATTAATAAACATTTACACAAAGTTATGAAAACAATCGATTAATTACTAATCACTAATTAATGTTTGATTAGGGCTATTACTATAGTATACAATATTGTATTTAACATCGCATCAATGTACATTTAATGTATCATCCAGAACCTTAACTATAACATACAATGGCTTTAAAACACACATGTTAAACACAAATAGTGTGCACAATTTCAAACTAACACGAATAACAACATGTCTGGTTTATGCAGACAGCAATTATGATTTTCTAACAAACTAATCAACTTCATCGTAGAAATTTATGAAAACCATATTACATCATAAACAACGTTACGTAGAATGAATGAAATATTATTAATATTACACACATAAAACGTAGAATTTATTAGTAACGATAACAATATATTATAAACTAAATTACATCCCAAACGGCTCAGATTATTACCAAATTAATGATTCTTAAAAAAATATTAATGTGTTTTGACCCAATAATACAAAAAAAAATGAGTTGGTAATGAATAAGGAGAACCAATAAAAATATATTGAAAAACTAAATTTATATCGACAAACGATTTCTTAAAATAATATAAACGTTTTTTAGTTTACAATAATGAGTGCTAAAGTAAAACTATAAATCAATCGAACTACACATTGTAAATTTGTTTTAAAAATAAGTAAGGATTTCTATATGCGTTAATAGTATATAAATAAAATGTCTTTATCTTATTTTGAAATTATTGAAAACTACATTTTTCTATTGTGCTCATAATGCTGAAGATACATAAAAATATAACTTCAATAGATCTTGTATTAAAAGAGCGATGATAAAATGGTTTATGAACAGGACATGCAATTCAATGGTAGCAGGATCAAATCTTGGATCGATTTAATTCATATACAAGCATTTCCGTTTCGTCTATGGAATTAGGTATGAGGATGTGGTTATTTTATATGACTTTTTATCACATTGTCACTAATTATTCATCATCATTTCAAATATGAATTCCCAGATATGATATTTACATAAGAATATGTAGCTATGCTATGAGTATTCCAAATTCTCTATTTTCCGAGTCAAAATATCACACTGTCCAAGGGTCTTTCTTACTTTAATGTGGAAACTGATGACCAGATGAAAGATTAGATAGTTTGACCATTGAAATCGCTCACGCTCATATTTTTAAACTCATAACAAGGATAATGAGTTTGTTTTTATTATAAACCTATAATAAGATTTTTTTATAACAAAGTCTTGTTATTGCACTTAATTTTATTATATGTTTTGTGAAATTATTTGAGTCTCTAATCGTTTTTTGTCAATTCTAATAGTACAACTAAAAGATATTGCTAAAAATACTATGAATGTAAAGCATGTGGAAGGTTATTTATTTTAAGATCATTAAGAACCCAAATAAAGTCATATTTCTATGGTGTCTGTATTTATTAGTAAAATGAACAATATACAGAATGACACAAATAAAGTAAATAAATTAATATATTATTTATTTGGTGCAATCAAAATTGTTAATCGTTACATAAATAATTAAGGGCAGTGGAAAGTCCACGGATTTACTAGATCCGATAAGAATAACGCTTCATAGCTTTAGTTCGATGTAATATTTTTAGGTCATGTTCTACTTAAGCCAGACCAAAAAAATACAATATAATATGAAGTACCTACCTGCACCTTTGCGAAACATTAGCCCATATTTTGACGCAACATAAAACGTTATTTTTTTAATTTGAAATCAAATACTGATGGTATTTAAGATGTACAACTTTATTATATTTTTAAGTAAAACAAAATTGATTTTGGTTCTCGATATTATATATTTTCCTTGTATTCTTTCTGTGTTTTTAGAAAAGTTCACCATTGGTACACTAAGCAAAATAACCTACTATAAGAAGATATCTATAAGTACCTAAGTCTCATACCTTCCTTAGGTACTAATATTTATTATCAAACCGTCAGTTTGTACCATAGGTTTCTATATAACTAAAATACCTGCATGGACGATTTCCCAATATCAGCTGTACTACAACTATTTAGGATTATTCACAATAAACCAAATTTTAGTACCTATATGAGAAAAAAACATAATTTATGTTTTATCAGTTGCAAGAGCCTTGTCAGCTGAAACGATCGTCCTGATACACGGAAAATATATATATTGAACCAAAATTAATTTTGTTTTATTTAAAAATACCATAGAATTATTGAAAAATACCTAGTAGAAAACTGAAATTTCTAAAATCTTGGCATCAGTATTTTACAAAATGACAAAATAGTTATTTTAACGCTGCATTAGTATCGAACATAGATTTTTATAAATCTTATCAATGTACATAGAACATACCCACATAAACACAAAACAATATACAAAAACAATGAACTTAAAGAAACATTGAACATTCTTGAATGATCAATTCAAAATGTCTGCAAACAGATGCAAAGACGCAGATACATTTTTGTTTATTATCATTTCTTCATAAACTTTCATCGAAGCTGGTAATGATTTGGCGGGGAATCTGTCAGATTGGATTTTGGTGCAAGGTCATAGGTACAGAATGCAGCTAATAATTATTGGATGTTGTTTCTGAATTTGAGAATATCTATGAACTCGATACATTCCGTCAGCACGAATTTGTAAATAAATATCGGTTGATTTCATCAAACATATTTCGTGCTCGTTATTTGGCATCATTCCGAAAAACCTGTTTACAAATTTGTTCAACAATCGAGTACCATAAAAACCTTAGTAATATTGCAACTGAAAAATAACAAGTACACAGGTTGCTACCCAATATCCACATGCAATGAAACAATTATTATTAATAACGAAGCAGTTCTTTATGGCACTTTCTTAACACGAGTCATAACTTTTTACATGTACAATTTACAAAGGTATAAAATGTAATATTTATACTAATGTTAAAATTATACTGTTTCAAAATGTACACGAAAAAAATAAATCCACACCACAACATTGCTAAGTAGAATTAATATATTTTGTACCCTATAGGTACAAGTGGCGAGTTTAATACCGTAAGACAATTTTTTTTCAACTTGCTTCTATTTAAGGATCAAATAAGTTAGAATTTATTTTATTTATTTTATTTTACATAATTCAATACAGTATATTTCATAAAAGTATACATAGTAAAAATATTGAAATCTCACTAGGCTGAATGCTTGTTCTGAGGTAGTACTCTTAAAGCATTTAGACAAAGGTTAAATATTGAGGATATATTATTAAGATTACATAACTAAGAAAAAGTATTTATACTAGATTTGTAAGATAATGTGATGCTCAATATATATGTGTGCAAATTTAACTTAAAATGTGTGTTAGTGCTGTTTCCGATCCCTGTCTGCCCTTATTCATAAGCCAAAGTGTTACCAAACGCTTGAAATTGTTGTACGTGGAAGAGGGTAGTATATCGTTATTAATAATATTAAATATTTTTGGAGCAAGATATCTGTAATGTCTTTGTCCGTAAGATTATTTTTACTATTAATATTTTTGGAGTTGATTTTGTGGCATATTATAAATAATTTAATTTATTGTATTTAAATTTATTCAAACCAAGAATGATTTATTTGATGCGATCGCTTCTCGGTTTGAACAAAATACAAGTTGTAATTGTTTTTATACTGGAAACTTCAAACAACTCACACGTGGTTGAAGATAAATTATACAGTAAATTATTATGGCAAATATGAAGAAACAATTAAACCTTCGGGAATGTCGAATCTAGACACGACGCGGTTAGTATATAATAATATTAAGTTTGAGGTTTTTATTGCCGGCAAACAAAAAAAAATTCGTTTGTGTGGTCTGATAGGGGCGCGGCTAGAACTATGTAGGTGCCTAATTTGTGAATTTGTAAAAGTGTGACGAAATATAAAGTGAAGCTCAGTGACATTTCAGTCCGACTGTAACATTTCAGTTTTGTTTTTCAATTTCAGGATAGAACATTGTTATTATTTATCTGCCATAAAATATTCAATAATTTTATAACAAAATAAATGAGACGTAAAATATTTACGTGTATTATCGCGAAAACAATAACAGTATATATGCCGATACCAATCAATTCGATACAAGACTTCAAAATTATTCCTTCTTGGCCCTATTCAATCTGGGTTTGAATTTGGTCAGTGGTTATCGTATCTCAACGATTTCACTGATGTGACGTGAACTGAATTACGAAAAATTACCTACTGTATGTATTAACGCTGCAAGATTTTTAACGGCGAATTGAATTTTAAATATTTCTTACTCATCAAACTCACTCAACGCAACCAGTGAACAGTGCTCATATGTTATATATTTTGTATATCCTATATGAAATCGCAATAGAGGGTTAAAGGATCGAAAAATATTTTTGTCAATACACGATCCTATAAGTTGAATTTTCTTATGAGTATAAATATGTAATGTGTAACTACGATATTATATTAAAACAAAGAGTAAATAGTTAAAATTTAGTCAACCCATTTAATAATTAGGTGATTAATTACTACAAGCAAACATACATTTCTGATTACCTATCCCAAGTCATAAAAATCTTAAAATCTCATTCGACGAAAATCTTTAATACCTTATAGGCGAACTTCACAAACCAGTAAAACCTGTTCTAAAGTAGGTAACTACCATAACTCTGGTTATCTCTTATTTCGACCACCGTCCTAAGCTAATTTTTTGATATTCGAATTTGAGCTTGCTTTTATACGTCGAAACTTCGTTTATTGGCCATGTACTTTATGGCCCGAATTTATAAAACGTACTAAGAATTTTCTCTATGCTTAGCACGACAAATTCCATACATTTCTGTGTGCTAAGTATTGACTTGAGCACTGAGAATAGTTTATAAAAACGGCCCTAATAACAGTCGAAACTATACAATACTCACTCACCACAATACCTGATATAGACCTTTATCAAAAAAAATCATAGTATTATACCTACTGTATCTTTAATACACGAAACCAACCATATATTCAATTTGTAAACGTACAATTAAATACAACAATATCTTGAAGTATTGAGTATTACAGACAATAGTATTTATAAAACGTCATTTAAATCTATGCCTACACAATTTAAGCAATGACATACATATTTTTTTAAATTTATTTTGTATCAAACACGTTATTTGGATGTAAGTTCTGTTAATTTTTATTTGATTGGTATAAATACTCTTCAATAGTCAGCTTCTTCGTAAAAATTAATAACCTTAATTGTTGACAGTCAAAAGATTACGAGTAGATTCTTATAAAAAGTAGTTATCTTAATAATGATAATGTTTACCTTCTATGTAGATAGGTTTTCTAGAACTTAGAGGTGTTCCTGTGGCCTTGTATCTCTCTGGATGGTGATCTGAAATAGTTAAAATAATAATATTCAAAATAAGTATCTTCGTGAATATAAAATAAACTTGATGAACATTTAAATAAATAGGTATAATATATTAAATTGATAATATACCAAACGATATTTGCAATACAAAAATCCATTAAAAATACGTAAAAAAGTTTAAATACTATTGAAAAAGATAAGAAAAGGTAATCGATATTTTTTAAGCAACACATATTGCATAAAATCAGGAGTAAATTATATGGATTAATAAGAACGTTTTTATTAAAACTCTTTGTTATAAAAATATAAGAAGAAGAAATTACCGTTTTTTTTTCTAATATATTAAAACATTTTTATTAACAAAACTGCATTTATTTTGAGCAATGTATACTGTATGGAACCTCGAAAAAATACTTTCTTTTAAAATATTTTAAATTGTTGTATAATCATTTTATTTATTCCATCCGTATTACTCAACAATTTTTATTAAAGTACTCAGAAATGAAAAATATTATGTAATGCTGTAGGTTTTCTTTTCACATGAATAATAGTAAAATACTTATATTTATTCATTTATTTAAGATTTGGTACACGGTTAATACACATATCAAACATAACCAATTAAAATATAATAAAATTTATTTAAGATAATGTATTTATAAAAAAAATATATATTTACTCAAAAAAAGTTTGAATTGTTTAAAATATACTGACAACTTAAAACAGTAATTAAAATAAAGAAAAACCATCTAAATATTTATTCTAAATTCTTGTAGAAATTTTAAAAATTGGCACTACATAAGTAGAAAACTGATCAAATTAACTAATGTGGTACTCTCCTTTATTTGTTTTTGTTTCAGGCAGAACACTGACCATAAAAATTGATTGATGGAAAGCCCATTAAGAGGTAGGTACAAGATTATACGAATTTTCTATAAAATGTTTTAAAAAGCATTATATCCGACGCATGCAATCCGGACGCAAGCCTAGTCTAGTCAACAAAACCGGATCGGACGCATCGCATCAAACGGAGATTAGTATTTTTCGTATAAATTCATACATACAAGTGAGTCCACTTATCGCGTATCACCCGTCTCGCGATGTCGGCGTCGTCGCTAGGAGAGGCTAAAATCCGATGCGTGCCGATGACGTCATCTATCGTAGATGAAATTGTTGACAAATCTAAATAACAGTTGCATCGGTAATCCGTTTACTGCAGATAAAGTGGACGCACTGCCACAAATGAATCCGTTTGATCTGTTCTATGCGAATTTGTGGACGCTTACCTTAAAAGTATGATTATTGTATTTTGTGCGCTTGTCTATTTTTATTTTATTTTTTATTTGTTTTTTATTTGTATAGAATTAACAGCTATACATTTATAATGCTTAATTGTAAATAAGAATACAAAAGAAATATCCAATTATAAAGTTTCACATATTTAAATTATTGATGTTGGGTAGTCATTGTATGATGGTGAGTGTATGTGGGGGAAAGGGAAGGGTTAATGGATATAGGAAAGCATTGATAAGGAAGGGATGAAGGTTAAAGGAAAGTAGGTTTGATTTTTAACCAGTAATATTACCAATAACCGCGCGTAATATAGAATCTCAGATTTGATTTTAGAACATCTTTTGAAACGAACTTCTATAGTATTCCAAATGTCGATCTGTTCAAGAGAATTTTATTCTCTTAACATATCGAATAAGTATCAAGAAAATATAGAAAGTTATAGGCCTACAAAACATTTGTACTTAGAATTTAGAATTTTTGTTTCAGTCAGGGGTTATCAACTTTTGAATTTTTACTTGATTTTTCCATATGTCTCAAAAACCACATAAGCTAGAACCCTGAAAATTGGTATAAATATAGACAAATACAAAATCTCATTTTTTTTTTAAATTCAAGAAACATTTTTTTTATGATAAATTTATGTGTTTTTAAAAATATCGAAAAAAGCCGAAACACCCCAACTAGATAATTGAATTTGCTATTAAAATATTAACATTGTAGTGGTACATCTCAAACTTTTTTAACAATTTTTATAAAAATTGAATTTAGTGCCGACATTGCTTAATACAATTTGTATGGCAGTGGCCACACAATATCTAAGAATACTTAATAGTTTGATACTTTATTTTCAAACATACATACATACCATCATGCTGTTTTCATATTCTGGGTAGGAAAAACAGTCTGATCTCCATACTATTCTATCCTGACATATATACCTACATGTTATATATAGAAAACAATATATCTTAAAATATTTATTAATTTGTGTTTGAGTGTTTATAGTTTGGTACGTATTTTTCAATTATACATACTATCGCCATCGACAGCTGGATCTCATGTGTTACATGTTTTATACAGTAGACTTATTTTTAGTTTTTATAAATTATACTTATTTTTGGTTAAATTAGGTTACCTTATAATAATTACGATTCGTATGTTCGACATGGATTTAACTTAAACTGGATTTAAATACGTTTTTTTCCACTCATAAATTCACCTTTATTAACATAACATAAAGCTACTGTCCTATAGGCAACCGCCATATTGGTACACAATTTAGGATTTAACTCTAATTAATAACTCCCATGGAAACAAAAATCATTTATGCATAGTTACTTTGTTCCGCTCCTGAAGAAAAGTTTAGCCATCACTGGTTACAATGAATTGTTGGTCACAAAAGTCACTTAAAGAAAATAAAGATCGTTCACCTCGACACTAAAGCGTTTGTTGGATCAGGTTCAGGACCAAACAAAAGGTAAACGATAACGAGAACCTCAAGAGTACAAATGGCGTGGAGACGAAATTGATCGCAAGGTTCAATGTCATCATATTTGAATAAACAACAAAATCAATTTAAGTAATGCGAATATTTTTCTTGGTACAAAAATAGAGGTGATGTGTGTGTGATTGGTAAGTGAAACTGATGTAAGGAATAATTGAATCAAAAACTATTATATCACTCTTTGTCCATCTTTTATCACTGATTACGCGAAGGTCAATGTTTGGTGTCAATTGTCATCAATTCCATGAGTCAAGGTCAATTAAAATAACAAACCGCACGAGCTTACAACCATATGAATAAAAGATATCTATGTATGTACTTGCCTTGCTATCAAAATTCATCTGTGGTAGAGAGTTGGCTCAACCTCTGCATAACTAGGTATATGAAAGTACTTGCATAATAATATAGGATTGTAATGTTGAACATTATAGGAACAAAAGAAGTTTATATAATTTACTAGTTGCATGTAACACATGAGATCCAACTGTCGATAGCGATAGTATGTATTTTGTATAGTTGAAGAATAAGAATCAAACTATAAACCCATAAATCCAAATTATTGAAACTTTTAACACATGTTGGTATGTATGTCAAGAAAGGACAGTATGGAGGTCAGTCGTGTTTTCCTACCCGGAATATGAAAATAGCATGATGGTTCTGTATGTATGTTTGGAGATTAAGTACCTATCAAACTATTAAGTCTTCTTACATATTGTGTATAGGCGACTGCCATACAAATTGTATGAAGCAATGTCGTCACTAAATTCAATTTATATAAAAATTGTTAAAAAAAGTTTGAGATGTGCTAATACAATGTTTATAATTTTTATAGAATTAAATTATCTAGTTGGGGTGTTTCGGATTTTTCGATATTTTTAAAAAAATTGGAAATATAGACAGTTAAACTCATAAATTTATCATAAAAAAAAAAAATTTCTTAATAAAAAATGTTTGAGAAACCCTGGAATTTTTTTGAAAAACCTAATTTGAGATTTTGTATTTGTCTATGTTTGTACCAATTTTCAGCGTTCTAGCTTTTATGGTTTCTGAGATATATGGAAAAATAAAGTAAAAATTCAAAAGTTGATAACCCCTGACTGAAACAAAAATTCAAAATTCTGAGTATAAAAGATTTGTAGGCCTATAACTGTTTATATATTCTGAAATTTTGGGCTCTGTAAATTGAGCGGATCAAAAGTTATAAGGGGGGAAGGACACACACACATACAGACACACAGACACACACACAGACACGAAATGTTCTACTCCGAATTCTGAGTAAATCCGTGTATGGAACATATATGCTGCGAAGCCTCTAAGTTGGTGTTTTTTGACTTCAAAGTTGGAAAAGCCGTGAAAAAAGTAGACCTCTGCATACAATTCTCGCGTATCCTGGCTTGAAACATTGTCGATATGTTAAGAGAACAAAGTTCTCCTGAACAAATAGACAGTTGGATTACGTCACAGTAGGTAAGCCGTTCGGTTTCTGTGCGGGCGTCCTGGGTTCGATTCCCAGCAGAGGAGAAATTTATTTAAATTAATTTATCACGCAAATATTGCTTCTCTGGGCTAGAAATACTGGTTAGTTGGAAGAAATTGCCATACGGCAATAAAATCGGCACTTGCGCAGTGTGCGCATTATTTCGGGCTCTTTAATACCTTCTCAGGTTTATCACCTTGCTCTTGAAACTCGAATCCGATCCCAATTTCAAATTTTCATTTAGAACTTACCATGCATCTGCTGCCTGCGTACATTTAAAAGAACGACTGTTACTATTAAAACATACCTACCTACCACATTCATTCTCCGTTACAAAGGTAGGTTCTTAACGAATCGGATCGTATTGGGATCGGATTTGCAGTGGAGAGTAAGGCCGCTGGTGGGATTTTGGGGTAGCACGAGCAACGCTGCCAAATGCTATCCTTACTGAGTATAATATATAAAATATGGTGTTTTGTGTGTAGGTGCCATGTGTAGTATTTATGTGTTAATAAGGTCTGTAGTGTCGTCGATTTGGAGGAATTTCCTCACCAGTCTGCTTCTTCTTCTTATGCTTTAGTTAAGACCTTGTCCTGTTATTTTCGGAGCCTGCTCTTGTGAAGTGGACGTCCAGCTATCCTTCCATCGTTTGGGTGGTCTTCCAGGGGGTCTGCCATTTGTTATCTCCCCATCCGCTGCCATCCTCACCACTCGATCCGAACCCGCTCTCCCCACATGATCTCTCCAGAATCGTCTTCGTGTTCTTCCCCATCGCACAACATCTTCGACATGTGTTTAATATGACCAGTCTGCATGTGTTTAATATGACTGCTTTTTGAATGGCGACGTACGTGTATTTAGGTAGGTAATTGAATGGTTTCTAAACTGCTGAATAAGTTTAATGGAATAATTCTTGTGGTGGAAATTACTATTGGTACCTACTATTATCACAGATTATTATTATTATTAATAATAATACGTCATTTGAATAAAATATGTAAATAAAAAAATCATTGGATACATTATTGTACGAATTATGAAACATACTAGGTATGTACAATTGTTCCTATTTGGAAATTTACTGCTTCACTTGACGAGCCTGTAGCCTTACTCTTGTAACTCGAATCCAATCCTGATTTCAAATTTTTATTTAGAACTTACCTATCTGCCGCCTGCGTACATTCAAATGAACGACTATTACTATTACTAGTTGCATGTAACACATGAGATCCAACTGTCGATAGCGATAGTATGTATAGTTGAAGAATATGTACCAAACTATAAACCCATAAATACAAATTATTTATTATTTTATGATATTTAGTTTTCTATACAACACATGTACCTAGGTAGTCAAGATAGGATAGTATGGAGGTCAGTCTTTTTTTCCTACCCGGAATATGAAAACAGCATGATGGTATATGTATATTGTATGTTTAGAGATGAAGTATCAAACTATTAAGTCTTCTTTGATATTGTGTATAGGTGACTACCATACAAATTGTATGAAGCGATGTCGTCACTAAATTCAATTTTTATAAAAATTGTTAAAAAAATTTGAGATGTACTGCTACAATGTTTATATTTTTTGTATAAAATTAAAATATCTAGTTGGGGTGTATCGGCTTTTTTCGATATTTAAAAAAAAAATGGAAATATAGGCAGTTAAACTCATAAATTTATCATAAAAAAAATACTTTTCTTAATAAAAAATGTTTGAGAAACCCTGGAATTTTTTTTGAAAAAACTAATTTTAGATTTTGTATTTGTCTATGTTTATACCAATTTTCAGCGTTCTAGCTTTTATGGTTTCTGAGATATAGGGAAAAATAAAATAAAAATTCAAAAGTTGATAACCCCTGACTGAAACAAAAATTCAAAATTCCGAGTATAAAAGTTTTGTAGGCCTGTAACTGTTTATATATTCTGAAATTTTAGGCTCTGTAAATTGAGCGGATCAAAAGTTATAAGGGGGGACGGACACACACACACAGACATACACACACACACACACAGACACACACAGACACACACACAGACACACACACAGACACACGAAATGTTCTACTCCGAATTCTGAGTAAATCCGTGTATGGAACATATATGCTGCGAAGCCTCTAAGTTGGTGTTTTTTGACTTCAAAGTTGGAAAAGCCGTGAAAAAAGTAGACCTCTCCATACAATTCTCGCGTATTCTGGCTTGATACATTGTCGATATGTTAAGAGAACAAAGTTCTCCTGAACAAATCGACAGTTGGAAAACATATCTACCTACCGCATTCATTCTCCGTTACAAAGGTAGGTTCTTAGCGAGTCGGATCGTATTTGGCAGTATGTATAAACATAATATATAGAATGTTACACCGAAAATATGTTTTTATTATTTTGTTACTTTTAATTTCTTTATTTATTGTAAGTAGTTTTTTTCCAATTGTAATTTCAAATTTGTATATATTGTATTGTGTATGTACTAATTGTATATATTGAAAACAACAAAATTGTACATACAAAATTGTATATATTGTATTGTGTATGTACTACACGGTTGGTTGGAAGATATTGTCATTTGGCAATAAGCCCGCCATTGCGCACTTGTGCTCAGAAAGTTTAAAATAAAATAAATAAATAAAAGAAAAAATATTTGGGGGCTGTTATTTATTAATTGTTGAACTTTTAAGTATTTATTTATGTATGTAGGTATTTGTATAATGGCGTGAAACCGTTTAAGTATAAATAAATAATATTTAACAAAAGTTCTAAATTACCTACATAAATTATAACTGTTGAAAATTATGAGGCACAGTTATTACTTTTAAATTAAGCAAAAATACTAAATCGTCATACTACCTTAGAAGGTACAAAAATTCATCTAAACTATTTTCAAATAGGTAATACAAAAATACCGACTAAATTTTCTATTTTCAAATGATACAAAAATACCAACTAAACTTATAACTTTTAAACGATACAAAAATACCAACTAAACTTATAACTTTTAAACGATACAAAAATACCAACTAAACTTATAACTTTTAAACGATACAAAAATACCAACTAAACTTATAACTTTTAAACGATACAAAAATACCAACTAAACTTATAACTTTTAAACGATACAAAAATACCAACTAAACTTATAACTTTTAAACGATACAAAAATACCAACTAAACTTATGACTTTTAAACGATACAAAAATACCAACTAAACTTATAACTTTTACCAACTAAACTTATAACTTTTAAACGATACAAAAATACCAACTAAACTTATACTTAACTTTTAAACGACACAAAATACCAACTAAACTTATAACTTTTAAAAGATACTAAAATACCAAATAAACTTATTAGGTACTTTAAAACGATATAAAAATATCATAACATAAAATTTCTTTTAAACAAAACATTATATATTACATTTTACGACTATAAACAACATAAATAGACAAACGTTCATAAACCTTTTTTGTTGCGATGATATACCTACATCCTTCATCTTGAAGGTAGATTAAAGGTGAAATTGAAATCAACCAAAGAGTTCTATATTCCGTCGTTATTACTGGATACTTTATAGAAGAAGAAATAACAAAGTTGTAATAGTAAGTATTGTATGTTAGTATTCACTGATAGGTTGACCTATAAAGCTAAGCAGGTTACTGAGTGACATTTCCCCGCAGCATTGGTACCTATTAAACATGAAAAATGTAACAATGAAAGTGACTCCGCAGCTGATGAGGTAAATTTTGCTCGCAAGACAAAAAATCTATTTCACAATAGAAAGTTATGTATAAGCCAATAAGTACTTAACTCAGACGTCACGCTATACGGAATTATTGTAGAGAAACGAAACAAATTCACCGACATGAAGTTTGAAGTATCGTGTTGGTGGTGGTTGCTGTGAAGCACAGATTAAGAATTATAATGTAGTGCCTCCACTATTTTTTGTTATCATCGTTTTTGGGTGTTTCGTAAGAGCCGGGTTATCAAAAATATGTACAACAGGCAAATTAATATGTCACAAAGTTCAGCAATAACGTTAAAAACCAATTTTGAATGTAGTGCTATTTTAGGTAAGACGAGAATAGTGTTGTACAAGTCTGTCCTGAGGAGGGAGCAGTCAACTCCGAAAACTGGTTAGACACCAAGTATTCATAGTTTATTAAACAAAATAAATTTGTACCAAATTTCATACATACATACATACATACCATCACGCCGTTTCCCTATTTGGGGTAGGCAGAGAGAACCGAACGCCAGACTCTTCTATCTTGACATACCTGTTTTGCCTCATTTACATTCATACATCGCGTCATACATGCTCTCCTATTGTTCTGACTTCGTATGTTCCCCTCTTTCAAAATCTCATTTATATGATCATGCCAGCTCTTTCTAGGTCGACCCTTACATCTCATTCCACTCTTTTCAGCCTTGTATACTTTCTTTGTCAGTCGTTCATCGTTCATTCTCTCTACATGTCCGAACCATCGCAAAGCATTTATCTTCATTCTACTCAAAATATCCCTTTCAATCTTACATTCTCTTCTGATATCTTGATTCCTTATCCTATCATAAATTGTTTTACCACACATTCGTCTTAGGGACCTCATTTCAGTTGGTGAAAATATTTTAAATGTGCCACAAAGTTATAGCAACGTATAAAGAAATTGAATTTTTCAGTTTTTATTAGATAATTTCAATAAAACAAATCGACAATGACCGCGCAGCGAGAAATTTTCAGTTTTTATTTGTTTATTTTGATAAATTGAAACATTTGAATAAATTAAATGAAACAAAGTCCGCGCATCGAAAATTTTTCAATCTTCTTTTACTTTTTTTTCCATTGCAATATGTGAGGTCAACTTTTCAATGATCAATTTTGAAGTTTTTCTATAAAAAATATGTTTTTCTGATTTTTGACGCATAATGCATATTGCTCGCGGGTCGCACCGAAACACTCGGCGGTTCGCAGTTTGCCCAGGGATTTTCTTCCATTTATAGTGAAAAAAATTACATTATTATTTATATTTTGGAGGTATGAAATTATCATATAGTAATTTTGAATATCATTTCAAAGCTTTGTGCCGAAATATTCAAATTTTTAAAGTAAAACAATATCTTTTTTATTATCCTTCTTATTCTCAGCCTAACGCCGTCCATCCCTGGACGAAGGCCTCCTTCATCTTCTTTGAAGCCACTCCATCTTATGCTCTTAGCATCCAGTTGACACCAGCATGAAGGCTGATGTCATCCCTCCATCTCATTGGCGGTCTCCCAACACCTCTGATTGTCACTCCCGGGTGGCATTAAACAAAGTTTTGATCTATTTATTTTTTTGAAGATTGACATAAGAATTCAAATACTATTTCCAAAGCCTGGGTGATTTAGATACATATATTATGTGATTTTAGTTTTTCTTTGAATGTACAAAATGAAGAAGTAGATATACTTATATTTTATTAACGATTAGTGAGTGAAAAATGACTAGAATAATACTATGAATGTAGGCAGTGTAGGTATTGATTTGAATATTATTGCGTTTCGTGACTTAGAAGTAGTGGCCGGTAAAATAGAATGGCACTCCTTTGCTAGTTATATTAGTATTATTATTATTATCACCGCGATCGGGAGTGGTCGTTCGATATGGACTCACCACCTACCGACCACCTCCGGAAGCTTTCAGAATATTCGCATTGAAACTTGGAATACAACTATCAAAAACTAGAAACTAACTACAGAAAACCCAAGACAAAATCATAAATAATTATGTATTTTGAATGTTGCAGAAGTGAGGTCTCATTGAAAAAGGTGTCAAAAAATTAAAAAAAATACCTACTTAAGTAACTGATAAAAAAAATGGTCTGGAAAAACTGGACTGCTGAGAGTGCTGAGCATAATAGATCATGAATGGTCGCAAAACAGGGACATAGTTGGTCCTACTCCCAGTTAATAATATGAATAAATTCTCAGAAATCCTTTAACTGTCAAATCGAAAATATGATAGTTTCTGCTCTGATATATTTTATGTTTGTCAAAATTCTAATTTCCTGAATCCTGGCCCATTTCTTTTTATTTGTGTAGTTCATATTATGTATCATTCAAATATTTTCATAGATACACTTCTTCATATATATTTAGGTTGTAGGTACTATTGTTATGTCTTCTTTTTACATCCTTTTCATAAACATCACTTGTCTGTCTGTCTGTACTGAAATATTACAATTGATTTTTAATGTTATTTAAGCACCCAGCTGAAATCATATCCTTTCCTAGAAGGCCACATACTCATTTTTACATCCTTTAGACAGGCTCGTTTCCCAAGCACACTGCTCAGATTTAGATGGGTGGTAGCAGAGCGGTTAGTAATCCAGTGGTCGCGAGTTGAAATCCTGCTAAGA